>JAHWFO010016895.1:72549-90291 GCA_023313115.1 Rhysida immarginata
TAATTATTCCGATGGCATAAGAGATCGTCTGCGCTCCAGGGTGTTCGTGAACTCAGAGCTAAGACGAAAGGAGCATCAGATGCGTCATCAGGAGCATCATCTCGCAGCAGCCAATGGGAGGGAAGCGAGCCTCTCGTCGGCGAGCTCATGGAAGAAACGTCGTCGGAAGTTGAGAAGGGAATTGGCGACTACCGAGGGAAGTCAACTACAAAAGAAGCTCCTGACTGAGTGCGACGGCGAGCGGGGACTTTACATGGTTTTGCCAGAGCCTGAGAAAACGGCCCGTTCCTGTGCGTCGACTACGGAGGCGGCGAGCGCCGCGTCGTTGGAGTCTTGGCCGTGCCGGGAAGCATCTCCGGCGGAGAATGTTTACGCCACAAAGTGCGTGCCTTCGCCGGATTACAGAGGTAAATCCACGAGTTGCAGCGTAGCACCTCAGGAGCTAAGTTTTACAGCCGTTTACCTACAATACTCTCTGGTGAGTGTGTCATTTACCATATGTTTCATAGCCGACTTCACCCGCAACGTTTTCCCTGAAATAAGTCGCCGAATGTTGCAACCTAATTCACGAGTGTGTTGCTCTTGGCCCGGAGGCGTGGCGGCGTATTTTCGGAGTGACCTAGGTTTCGTGTACTTGCAGCCTTAGTTAATTTATGTGTGTTTTCATATCGCATAGTGAAGCTTTCCATTATATTTAAGCCACGCAGCCTAAATTTCCTATCTAGTGCCATTAGTTTTCTTTGAATTTATCACTAATGTATTCTTTGTATTTAATGGTTACCACAGGAATCTTTTGTGACGTCGTGTAGTTTTGGAAATGGAAAGCTTGTGTTAAAGACGCACAACTAATGTAGAAACCGTTTACATAGATAATTCCTTAAATATAAGACTTTAATTGGACTGGGAACTTTTGTTAAACGTGACTTTCTAATTTACCCTGCATTTGTCAATTTAATGTATTGCACTTGATTGGACAATGAACTTTATTTGTGCGCCGTTGTGAGTTTATTGTCAGCGCTTATGCGGAAATAGCAGTGAAGTGCTACCCTATTTTTATATGCTAACCGTACTTGAACTATTTTACAATATGTGCATTTGTTCTTAAAGTGTATTTACTGTATTATCATATTGTGTTTAGTTATCGTTAACGGGTTGATTTGACCGTGGCGATATTATCTTTAAGCTCGTCCCAGTTAAGGTGCTAACGATAAGTTTCCCTTATCTATTGTGAGATTTACTTTAAGATATATTTATAAAGCTTGTGATGTTATTACATGATGAATTTTGAGTAAACACTGCTTTTGCTTAAATATTAATTACTTGGCAATTATCTATTTGAAGCCATTTATTATCTATAGCTTTGTGTTCTTTGATTATTCCTTAAGCATAACTTTGTAGATGTTTGATTGTTTTATGCTTCAAGAATTTAGCTTTTAGATTTTGAAGATATATCTATGCTAATATAAGTGAACCTAGTTACTTGTGCTTAGCTTGTATACTTAATAGTTAAGCTTAGATATTTTTCCACTTTGAAGTGTGATTTGTTTTCGTTAATTCTATTTATTGGTTGTGAGGTTCCGGCTTGGATTCCTCACGTAGTTGACCATTTTACTTTATTCTAATAAACTTCATTATTTATTTTTATTCAATTTTTGTGTGCTGTTGCATGTTATTATACTTCCACTGCGTTGCTCCTACATTCAACTTTAATACATGTGACAGTATGTCATCTCCTACAATGCAGAGTAAAGTTTCTACAACAATAGGCATTGGATGAAGAAATACAGGATGAAGAAATACAGGATGGGAAACTCCATTGTTTAAAGCGTGATTTTTTTTTTCACTGGCGCTCTCTGGCCATTTGCGTGTGCATTACTCTCTGTCTAGCAGACAACTTTACTTTTCCTTATTGGCCTCGATGGCTCAGTGGTTGCGTGATCTCCTCTGATCAACACCTCCTAGACAGAAGGCCTGATAACGGAAACGTCATACATTGTTACATCATCATTAATCGACCAAATTTAGGGCTTATTATTGGTAGAAATAGGATTAACAATGGACGACTAATGATGATGTAACAGTGTATGACGTTTCTGTTATCAGGCCTTCTGTCCAGATAGTGTTGCTTTGATGCCCGTAGATGTGGCTTCGATCCCGGCCGAGGACGACGAAGATTTTTGCAGGGGGAAAATACTATTATATAAAAGAAAGAGCGAAAAATGTATACACTCACTCATTCATTCATTCATTCATTACGAAATCTCCAGAACTATGACGCCTACAAACTTGAAATTCGGCAGGTATATTTCTTTCGGCTTCTAGGTGATAGAGGGATAAATCTAAGCAACATTTACTTCTTTCATTTTTTTCTCTGGGGCAATGTTTTTGAGATAAAAAATGTTGAAATCCTGCCTGCAGGAAACAGTTGTTTGGAATCTGCGGAGACACTTAAAGACAATGGTATACGAGACACCAGTTGGGATCCGATGAAGAGCTGGTAGCCGGAATCGCCATAGCTGCGGACCAGATTCGCGAAGAACCAGGAACTTTTGAACTTTTTACGTCAGTCCATGCGGCGACGTTGTGAAGCATGCATTCATGCCAGAGGGAGTGAATTAGAACACTTATTGATGATTTAACACTCTTTCTTAAAAAAGTTATCGATTTTTGGTCCGAACTTTCCTACTGCGTATAATCGTTCTGCGTATTGGGACTTTTAAAGTTTTGAACCCAATTTTATCAATGAAGACAAAGAGATAGAGAGTGGGTCTTGAAGACATTCCTATTCTACTTTTTGAAGGTCTTTAAGAATCCGAAATCAAATTTCAGAAATTCAAAATTTTTAGTGCACAAGCAAAGTCTTGGGGGCAGCAGTCCTATGGAGGCAGAGTATGTAAATATTTATTGATAAATATTGTATTTTTGAAATTCTGACTTCGGATTCTTAAACACATGAAAAATTAGAATAGGAATGTTTGTAAGACACACTCTCTATCTTTTTGACTTCATCGATAAAATTGGGTTCAAAACTTTAAAAGTTCTACACTTTCAGGGCCTCTATCTCCTAAACGGTTGGATCAATTGAAAAAACACCAAGAATAAAACATTTCTCGAATACTGTGTACAATCTGAACATAAGATTAAAAATAGGGGCTAATGTTTAAGATTTCAAAGTACCCCTCCCCCAACTAATGAATTTCCCTCACGAAATAACTCACTATTGATTCTGGACATTTTTTCGTACAATGCTTAATTTCCGAGATATCGGCCATGTTACCATACCTTTTGACACCCTGTATATCAAACTACTTGGAATGATGTGTCATGTATGATGTGTAAAGTTAATAAAAGTCGAAATTGGATCAAAGGCACCTGGTTTAGTGGAACCATTATGGTTTATTGGAACTTTCAATTCTAAAATATTGCATGTACTATATCAAACAACTTGATTGTTTAGTTGGTTTGGTTTGTTTGGACTATATCAAATAACGTCCTTTTCAACTGCTATGGTCATTTCCAACTTCAAATGATGTGTAAAGATGAATACAACGTAAAATTAATGATAATTCAAATTTGTTCAAACGTGGTTTAATGGTATCATTTTGGTCCATTGAAAACTTTTAATGCTAAGATACGGCATATAATATATGAAACAACTTGGAATGATGCGGAATGAATGACTACAACTTTAAATTAATGATAGTAGAAGTTGGTTCCAAAGCACCTGGTTTAGTGGAATCATTATGGTTAATTGGAAGTTTCAATGCTAAGATATGGCAAGTAATATATCAAAAATCTTGGATTGATGAATACAACGTAAAATTAAAGATAGTCGAATTTGGTTCGAAGGCATCTGGTTTAGTAGAACCATTATGGTTCATTGGAACTTTCAAAGCTAAGATATGGCATGCAATATACCAGATACTTGGAATGATGTGTAATAATGAATACAACATAAAGTTAATGATAGTTCAAATTTGTTCAAAGGTACGTCGTTTAATAGTATCATTATGGTCCATTAGAAATTTGAATAGGGCAGTTGAAAAGTATGGTTTCGCGAATGGTTTAGTGTTTAGCCTTTCGGTACTTGGTTATGTCATTTCTTAATGGTTTATTAATCCTAAACGTTTTCCATGTGCTCATTTTGGCTGTGTATTAACTTTCTGATGAATCAAAATTTCTTCGAATTTGAGCTCGATCAACGAAAAGAGCTTTCAATTTAAATAGAAAAATTTCATGTTGAAAATTCAAAAAGATTTCTTTTAAAGAGCTCCCAATGCATAGCGTCTCCAAATACGGCCCTTTAATAAACCTAAAACATGTATTTTTTCTATATAAATTCTGAGCTTTTTACATGTGTTCTTTTTCTGAATATTCACACACAGAAATTGCAACATTTCATAAAAGCAGCCCGAGCAACGCCGGGTAAACAGCTAGTATATATATATATATTTGCTTATATGTACAGTATATATGATGTAATAATAATAATAATAATAATAATAATAATAATAATAATAATAATTGTAACAAAAACTGGGAAAGAGTCCGACCAGCAGAACGATTGGAGGGAAAGAACCCAGCGTTGTCCCCCAAACAGGCCGAGGCCCAAAAACGGGGTTAATGAGATACATATAAATAGACTAAAACTATCGACTAATCAATGAATAAAGAAAAAAAGGTACGTAAGATAAGTTAAATAATTAATAAATGAAGTAAAAAAAGCAAAAACAAACAAAAAAAAATTGGTAAAAAATGATTAAATGGAACCTAAAAGCAATGACAATAATAATGATAATAATAGTAATAATAAAACTAATAATAACAGACACAGAACGAGAAGTAACCTGGAGAGTTAAATCATAAAACAATCATTCGAATAACGTAAAACGTTTATCTTCGAAATCGTCAAGATTAAAATCTTTAAAATTCGCCTTAAAATTAACATTAAGTTTCATTACTGGATCGATATCGCATAGATTAGTTCTCCGTTTAAAGGGTGGCTTAAAAGTATAGCCGATTCGCTTTCTTTTCAACTCTTGAAAATTAAAATCATCTATTATAGCAGGCGCGCGCATCTTATCATAATAAAGATTAAGAAATATATTAAGAAAGCATATATTAATGAAGTGATTAATACTGAACAGACGATTATTAATAAAATACAAATCCTGAACTTTGAGCCTTTTCTGGAGAAACTTACTAAAACTGGTAAATTTTCGCGGGATATGGGTTAGGGCTTGTATATTGCTGCCGTACCATATCCAGACGCAATAAAAAAGCTTGGGTATCACAAATGCTTTAAATAAGGTAATGAAGATCGAGACGTCTGCAAAATAATGAGTGAGTCGTTTAAGAATTCCAAGACACCGAGAGATGTCGCAATTAAGAGAGACTATATGCCTCAAAAAAGAGCAATTATCGGTAAACAAGACACCAAGATCCTTGAGCCTAGACTTCCTAGTAAGGACACCATCATCAGTGCTATAGTCAAACAGAAACGGAGCTGTTTTCCGGTTGAACGAAACAACAAATGATTTCTCTACGTTTAGGACCAAACCATTCCCGGAAGCCCACTTCGAGACAATTGCAAGGCTTTGTTGGAGAGTCTCACAAGCCTTCCAACTATCTATCGAATAGAAGATTTTAATATCATCCGCGTAAATCAGGACTTTAGTAGGTACGTTTTTTAAAGCAAAAGGAAGGTCCGCAATAAAAATATTAAACAAAAGAGGGCCAAGCGGAGACCCCTGCGGAACGCCACTTCTGATGGAATAAGCGGAGCGCGAGGGGTCTTGCGAACTAAGTTTAAAACTTCTGCATCGAGGCAAACCAATGAGTTAGATAGAAGGAAGCCCTACGAAACGCATTTTATCGAGTAACAACTTAAGGTTGACACTGTCGAACGCCTTTGAAAAATCTAGAAAGAGGGCGTCGACCTGAACCCTACGATCCATGTTTTGGGTGATGAAATGCAAAAAAGTGGCTAAGTTCGTTTGCGTTGACCGCTTTGGGCGAAAGCCATGTTGCACATGTGAAAGAAAAGGGACAATATAGGCGCCCAACTGATCGGCAATAAGTGTCTCAAGCAGCTTTGCCGGAAACGGAATTAAAGTAATTGGTCTAAAGGACTTAAAGTTCCCAGTTCCGCCCTTTTTCAAAATTGGATGAATCAAAACTTGTTTCCAAGCCTCCGGGTATATATCTCTTTCCAGCGAGATGTTAAACAAATGCAACAGAGGAGAGGAGAAAGCAGGGAGACAACCTTTAAAAATATAATCGGGTATGTCTGGGATAATGCAGGTTTTAGACGCGGACACATTCCTTGCTTTATCAAGAAGCGTCTGAACCGTAACTGGAGACACAATAAAAGAGGCGTCCGAACTCTTCCAGCATTCTGTAAGCAATAAGGTGTCGGCCTTCACAAAAACATCGTTATTCATTGTTGACTCAAAGAAGCGGGCTACTTCTTCTTGTTTTTGCAGCTCTAACGTATCAGTCTTTTTAAGATTAGAGTGTAGTAATTTTTTTGTAATATCCCAATAACACTTTGGGTTAGATTTGAGTTGAGTGCCCAATGAGTTAAAATATGTAATTCGATCCGATCTCCAACTAACTTTAAAGTTCCGTCTGGCCTCCGTAAATCTGAGATAATCCTCCATAGCATTAGAACGTTTATATTTCTTGTGCAGGTCTTGTTTTGACCTCCATTCTATTTTGGTTTTATTCCAAACCCAGAAGGGAAAGGGCTTAGAAGAAATAGGCTTATGGCTGCGGCCTTTATGAGAGAACTTGTTGTAGGGTGTAGGAATGAACGTAGAGATAGAAGTTCGAAAAACTTTTACAATACCATTCCATATCTCATTAACGTCAGTGCATGATAGAATCTCGTACCAATTGTAAACATTCAATAAATTAAAAAGACCAACGTAATCACCTTTGCTAAATAAAAATTTAGATTCACAAACTTTACTTATAGCGGTATCTGATCTATTGACTGAAAAATCCGTGTTAGCGTACACTTTATCGAGGTTATCACCAAAACTATTTTTTATTAAATTGCAATTCACAAAGTTAACCTCGCTGAGCCAGCTCTGAGTCATTATTTTTCTCTGTTTAGCGTAGGAGCAGCTATCGGAATAGTCGTTAAAGTCTGAATAAATTAAATTCTCCTAAAACAATACATTCGGTGTCTAGCAAAATGATAAAATGCGCTAGTTCTTCTAAAAAGATCTCATAGCTGGCTGACGTAAGTAGCGGCGGGATATAAATATTAAGAATACACATTTTATAACCTTTATTAACTAAGCCCGTCTGTGCTATAATTACTCCGACAACATCTATATCTTTAATAGAAGATTCAAAAGAACAATTAAACGTAGTCAGGAAATCAGAGACCGCAATAAGAGCGTCCCCTCCCCGCCTTCAATCTGAACGATCGCTCCTAAATACTTTAAAGTTGTCTCCGAAAAGCATAAAATCGGTGATTGTGTCATTCAACCACGTCTCGGTCAAGCAACAGATGTATTGCGTGTTCTCGAGAGCAAAATCGAGTGATGAGGCTAACTTGGTTCTCAACCCACGCACGTTTTGATAATAAATTTTGTTAGTCATTCCGAACTGAAGCGCCCTCCTCCGGAAGCGAAGAATCAATTTGATTTTCAAATAATCTACCGAAAAATGGAGATAAGAGAGTGCCAGAAGGCCAAATCTCAGAGTCGAAAAGAATATCATAATCTTCACTGTTTACAAACGGTACGAACGACGAATAGCTTGACCTTTAGCTTTTCACACCTTCTCAAAATAATTGATCTAAAAATAGAGGATAAAAAGTCTCTAATCTGCACACTCGTTACGTTTGGTTGCAACCGTGAAACAAATAATTTTTTCTCAGTATGATTACGACTATTGGAGTTAATAATGCCGGCACAGTTCTCGTTCGTACCAATGAGTATCGGTTTACTATTGTATTTTTTCGGCTTATGAGAATTAGAAAATGTGGCTTTACCCGGCAACTCTTGGTCGTCATCAAGGTTAGCCGGCGTAGGCGATTTGACTCCGTTTACTTTTTCCTTTCTAGTTATTTCAGCATAAGAGTCTTTCATGCAGGAAGGACTAGGTTTATCGCTTAACTGTAGCAGCGTGAGCACTTGATCTATCTTATTAATAATAATAATAATAATAATAATAATAATAATAATAATAATTAATCTGGGCAACTTAACTAGCGTCATTCATGACAGTTGAGGTCAAATATAAGCAAAAAACTCGACGCATGCGGGTTGTTACGTCTGAATCCGTGACAACTTGCATGCGTCTAGTTTGCTGCATATATTCTGCCGATTCTGTGATAGCGCTTATAATCAGTGTATTTTCACTCGACTCTTTCATTAATCTCATTGATCCCGCCATCTTTGACAAGATCGTAAATTTCATCATCGTTTTACAGAATTTAAAACATCAGTATCTGTGTTAACATAGGCGTGGATTCCATATACGTAAAAACAACGCCAGATACCACAAGGCAGAAAATGTTCTGACATCACTTCCTGCTCTCTTCTTTCTGCCCGACAGAAAATTCTCTTATATTTGTAGGCTATGACTCAATCCAACTCGAAAAAAAAACCAGGAGTTTACTGTCGGGCACCAAGACGAAAGCAGGAACTGACGTCGGAATATTTTTTTGCCTTCACTCACAGCAATTTCCAGATTATAGCTCTCTGACTCGATTATAAGAATACAGTACTTCGTAGATAAATTGTACGACCCATCTTCAAGTGTTTACGAACCCACAACTCATCTAACAGCGCCAAACACAGCGTAACGAGCCAAGTCATATGAAATGGGATGATTTTCGGTAGAGATACGAAATCAAGTTACGAAAACATGGCGGATAGCGATACTGGACGATTTCGCCGTTCGTGTTTGTAAGAAGACTAATACAAAATTATTCGAACTAATACTACTCTTTAATATGAATATGGATGGGACGAGTTATCTATCAGCAGGGATATTCTCTTCAACTCCGAGTGCGAGAACAGACTCCCTCAAAAATCCAACGGTGAATAAGCTTTCTTCAACGTTGTTCGTCTTGTTCCTTCAGATTTTACCAGTTGAAGAAAAATTGAACGAAAACAGGAATCTAAGTAAGTTACACTATTCTGACAGTTTTCTAACCTAAATTATACTTAAAGAATAAATCGTAAGATGTTCAGTGAGGGTGTTTTATTGTACGCCAACCTCAGCTGTTCAAATTAATGATGCAAAATAGGAAAGAAGATTCCGCAACGTGGATTCGAACCAAAGGTTCCTGGTTCCAATTCAGGCTGCGGAATTTTCTTTCCTATTTTTCATCATAAATTATACTTATTTAATAGTTTAAAATTTATTTGCTAATACGTTTTCTTATTCATTATTGTTACGATTTTTTTTTTTCTGAAATGCATTTCCACTGAATAGCAGTCAATATTATCGACTGCTAACAACATAGCTAGTTTCTCGCAGCAAGAATAGATCTAAACAACGGGAGCTGTGTATCGGAACCTTATATAAAGTAAGAAGGGTGGCTGACTTAACTTCACCACGGAGGTCGAATAAGATATTAACTAAAATAAAATGTCACCATTTCCTTTTCCATTATTGTAGGGAGTGTAAATCATTGATCTAAAACTCATCCTTTTTTCTGCATTTCAGATTGCCAAGGATACTAATATAGGCCTTCCTCTTCAGCAATGTGGTAGTTTCCATTTAGCCTACCCAAAGGAATGTAAAAGGAAGCTTGCATATTTATAAAGAGAACGATATAACGATTACAACAAAAATATTCCCTTGACTTTTGTGCAAATCAATTCTCTTAAGTGATGGTGAATTTATTACATTATACATTATAAAGTGAATTTATTGTTAAATCTTTAAATGACTTTATAAAAAAAATTAATATTTAAAAATTTAAAAAAAGATGTCGTTTCTCTTCCTGCTGTTGTCTACAATTAATTTCTCTATTGGTCTATGAACACGGCGATCGTTATTTTAGAATTTAGCAACAGATTTATCATTAAAATCCTCTTTTCTGCCTACAAGCTTGAAGTTCTGTCTTCTGCTGGAAAATTTTGACTATGAAGATGATAAAATAGAAATACAAGTCGGTATACAAATGTATACTTGTATACACCTGTAAATAAGTGTATGCACGTATGTAAATTTGTGTAAATATCAATGTTCACTTGCGTAAGTTTGTGTACATATAAAACTAAAATATATATAAAATATAAGAATTCTACAGGGTGATTACAAAAGAACTTCACACTTTTAAAAATTTATTACATCAAAGCTATTCAGAATATAGACACACCACGTTGAAAATTTATTACATCAAAGAAAAACACTTGAAGTTTGTTGTGATACATTTAAAGATGTTCAATATGCCCCCCTGTAGTCGAATTCGTCCCAAACCCGCATTCACATGTCTCCATCAATCCCACTTATCGCTACCGTAATGGCGTTCTTTCAGCTCGGCTACGTCACGGGGAAGGGGTAGGATGAAGAACATGTCCTTTACACACACCCATAAAAAGAAATCACAAAGGTGGATTCATCGAGCAAACAATAACCTGGAACTTGCAAAGTGGCCACCGCGGAGCCCCGACCTCACACCTTGTGATTTCTTTTTATGGGGGTGTATAAAGAACAAGATCTTCACCCTACCCCTTCCCCGTGACCTAGACGAGCTGAAAGAACGCATTACGGTAGCGATACGTGGGATTGATGGAGACATGTTAATGCGGGTTTGGCGCGAATTCGACTATCGCAGTGATGTATACCGTGTCACAACAGGGGGGCATATTGAACATCTTTAACTGTATCAAATAAACTTCAAGATTTTTCTTTAAGAGTCCGTATGTGGTGTGTCTCTATTCTGAATAGCTTTAATGTAATAAAGTTTTAAAGGTGTGAAGTTCTTTTGTAATCACCCTCTATATAAAAGAACTGACCTTATGATCTGTGGATACTTATTTATAGAAGGAAGGATGCCACTTTTCCACAAAAGAATTTTAATAATCATAAATGTATACATTTCAACTACCAGGTAGCCATCATCAGTATGAGTCAAGGTAACACTCAACAATCGACAATCGAACAGTGAAGTGTACAGTTCTTCAGATGGGACGAAAGCAGCGCTTTCACAAAGCTCATCGAACCAGAATAAATTCCAAATGAAATACATTGAGGTAGTCAAGAAGCCTAACCAACCAAGCGGTCTTCCATATTATAAAAAAAGAAAATAAGATTGACGATTGTCAGAAACAAAATACAAACGAAGTAAAAAAAACAAGGAGAAAGAAGATTATCACATCTTCCAGTAGTCCGGGAAAGAGATGTTGCTGATGTCTTCAAAGTTGATGTCAAGAATGTGCCTTGGTTTTCGATACTTCATATGCCACTTCATATCCATTGAGTTCTTCAGTATTTCGGTCACGAGGTCTTTGTCAACAATCTTCATCTTCTGCACCATAATCAAAAGGAGGTCCTGTATAAATTTTCCGATGTGGACCATGTTTAAATCTGAGTGCTTGGATTGGTTTTTCACAGTCCTTCTGTCAAGCTGGGCAATGGTCATCAAGGTAACATTCTGGGATGATTGTAGCTCGCTCCATCTGCGTCTACAGATAGTCGCCCACGCAGGCATGCCATAGAGGAGTATGTTCTGAATAATCGACTTGTAAAGAAGTAGCTTGTTGTCGATGCTGAGGGTGATGTTGCGGCCCAGGAGAGCTATGAGACTGTACTTAGCCCTCTTCGCCTTGTTCAGAACGTAGCCCACGTGACGATTCCACGACAGTCTTGAGTCGATGATAACGCCAAGATATTTGTAGTTGTCTACCCAGTCCAGTTTCTTAATGAAGAATCTGGGGGACGCTTGAAGTTTATGTTGAAGTACTTAGCCTTGCACTTTCCAACATTAAGGTTCAGCTTCCAGCAGTTAAACCAGTCTTCGAACATCTTCAAGGCGTGCTGTAGACGAGTGATATCGTGAGCCGGCTTGTGTGCCCATGTCATAATGACAGTATCGTCAGCATAGAAATATAGATTACAATTTTTGGGGTTAGGGAAATCATGCGCAAAATAATTAAATAGCACGGGCCTGAGGACAGAACTCTGAGGGACACCGGCCTTTATAACACGGGACGTGGATAGATTTTCACCAATTTTAGCTTGGTAGTAACTGTCGGTGAGAAAGGATTTCATCATCAAAATCAAATCGGGAGGAAACCCTCTCTAATAATCTTGTAGACAAGGCCCTCAGGCCATACTTGGTCAAAATCTTTACAAACATCGAGGAATACCACCCAACAGTACCTGGAAAAGTTCAAGGGGGTGTTCAGGTCTTCAACGAGCCTCCATATCTGCATCTGACAAGAGTGGGCGACACGAAATCCAAACTGATCTTTCCGAAGTAGATCATTGGCGAGACAGTGTTTATGGAATGTGACGAGGATCGTTTTCTCTAAAACTTTAGACATTGAGAGAAGCAGACTAATAGGTCGGTAGCTGGAGGGAACTGCTGGATTTTATCCCTGCTTGGGGATACTGAAAACAATAGATTGTTTCCAAGATGCAGGGAAGTAGGAAAATTTCTATAATATTTCTCATTAATATGCCTTTCCATAACCATGAATATCGATTTTTTATCGATATTTATTATCTTTCCGAAATCTGAGGTAGACAGTGACCTTCCTCATGCTTTGAAGGTCAAGTATGCAAAATTTCATAAGGATCTGAATAAAACTGTAGATTTGTATAAAAAACAAACCCACAAACATCCTCCTTTGACTAGCAGAGGACCCGGCGTTGCCCGGGATAATTACGCTTGTAGGTAAACAGAACAACCTCAAAAAGCTAAATTAAACCTCCAAATTGGTTAAATAATAACTCAATCACTACAATATAGAGCGAAGGGACTATCCATTCTAAGAAAAATCCGAAAGGCAGGAATTTACCTCTTCACTGATAAAATCCATTTTAAGTGATATACCGGGACTTGATTTACCGAAAAAAAAATTTTTAAAGGCTCCCAATGGATGGACCTCTCCAAGGATGCCGTCTAGTCTAAATATTTTTTCTCACGTAATCGTACTTTAGATGTACATTTGATGTTCTTGCAATTTCCTTTCTTCTTTCGATGTCTTGAAGCAAAAATTGGCCATTCATACTTTGTGTAGTCTAGCGGTCGCCGATTTTTCTATTTGCTCAATACAACACGGAGCTAAAGGAGTGCTTCCTCTATCGTCTTTCACTTTTTCTCAATAGTCTGCTAACTCATTATCTCCAGTTACTGATCATTTTTAAAGGTTTTCAAGAAATTATTAAGTACTAAGAATTCTCTTTTCTCAGAAAAGCCTGAATAACAGGAATTCTATGCATTGAATTCTATATTGCACAAACTTTGCCTTGCATTGTTGGTCATGAGATATTTCACATTAATATGCCCTGCCATAACCATGAATATCGATTTTTTATCAATATCGAAATTTTCTTATTATCTCGAAATCTTAGGTAGAGCTTGAAGGAAGAAACATCCTTCTTTATATATATATAGAAAGATTCGCCAGCAGACGATAGAACTTCAAGCTTGTAGGCAAAAAAAAGGATTTTAATGAGAAATCTGTTGCTAAATTCTAAAATAACGATCGCCATGATCATAGAGTTGACAGCTCTTGAACAGTAGACAACAATAGGAGGAGAAACATCTTTTAAAAAATTTTAAACATCAACTATTTTATATAAGGTCATTTATTGATTTAACAATACAATCAACTTATAATGTACAATGCAATAAATTCATCATCACGTAACAGAATTGATTTGCACAAAAATCAAGGGATTATTTTTGTTGTAACCATTACATCGTTCTCATTATAAATCTGCAAGATTCCTTTTCCATTCCTTAGGGTAGGTTAAATGGAAACTATCACGAGAAGGCTGAAGACAAAGGCTCATATTAGTATATTTGGCAATCTGAAATGCAGAAAAAAAGGATGAGTTTTAGATCAATAATTTACACTCCCTACAATAATGGAAGCAGTGACATTTTATTTTAATTATAGCTGCCGCTACGTAAGTTAAACGATCATTTTGACATGCGCAGTAAGCCTTCTCATCAATATGCTGTCTTGATTTTACCCATGATGCACTTGTTCTACTATAGTAAAGGCGGAGATATCGTTGAAACGTGCAAAGCTTATTAAAAGTGATAATATAAAACAAATTGCCTTCGAATTGACTATTATGCATCATTTTTTAATTTATTAATTTCATTTATCTATTAAAAAAAAAGGAAAATGGAAACTAAATATAAATACGAAAACAATGTTTTGAAAACGAAAGCGGATACTTTCAGGGAATAACTAAGCGATTTACTTCCTGTTAACTTATATTGGCTGGCGTTTGAAATGACGTCATCCTGTCGTTCAACTTACGTAGAGGCTGCTATAACATCATATTCGACCGTGCTCAAAATTAAGTCAGCTACCCTTTTTACTTTCTATAAGGCTCAGAAACACAGCCTCTTGTGTTTAGCTCCATTCTTGCTGCGAGAAACTAGTCATGTTGTTAGAAGTCGATAATAATGAATGATGTTCAGTGGAAATGCATTTCAGATCACAACGAGTAAATAAAAGATAATCGTAAAAATAATGAATAAGAAAACGTGTTAGCAAATAAATATGGAACTATTAAATATGTATAATTTACGTTAGAAAAAAAGTGTACAGGGTTGTGCATAACCTTTTGCTAGGGGTCTGGAAAATAAACAAAACTAAGTGGAATGTTCTGCGGTTGATAATCAAAAAGTACGTTTATTTCCGCTTTTATCACATCAATATTTAGTGTGGCCACCACCTGCTTCTCGAACAGCACGCATCCGTTTCGGGTAGGAGCGGAGGAGTGTCTCAAACAGAGCAGTATCATACTCCATGTCCTTCAACACAGGTGTCAGGTGTCACATTAGAAGGTCTCGAGAATACCGATTTCGGAATAACATGGAATGGCTTGATGTTTGCACGCTGACGATGTCTTTAAACCGTTGAACGAGAAATTGTTTTTCCACGCTTGGCTTTAATTTCTTGTGCAACGTTGACACAGCTGCGACGTCTTTTGCCACTGTTATTAGCAATGATGTTTTTGCTTTCCTGTGATAATTTCTCGGGCCTACCCTCAGCAAATTCGGCATGGCAGTTATCATAACCTTTCTTCCAATTGTCCGTCACCCATCTATCCGATCGGTTTAACTTGTTCGCAACCCATTTGCGATTAATAAAAGACGCACCTGCTTCCATTGCCTCTCGATATGCATTTGCACGAACTCTATCCATGAAACGCTGCTCTTCACTGTCATTTATTAAACCAGCCATATTTGTTTGATACCAATAGAAGCACAATGAACTACTTTCTGCCGAAGCGTCATAAGAGTGTGCTACAACGCTGCGGTTTAAGTCGCAGCCCCCTAGCAAAAGGTTATGCACAACCCCGTATAATTTACGTAGATTCCAGTTTTCGATCAATTTTTCTTGAACTGGAAAAATTTGAAGGAGCAATACGAACAACGTTGGAGAATGGCTTATTCAACGTTGGGTTTTTGAGGGAGCCTGTTCTCGCACTCAGAATTGAAGAGACTATTCATACTGATAGATAGTCTCTAGATAACTTGTCCTATCCATAGTAATATTAAAGAGTATTATTCTTCTTACTAGCTTCGTCCAGTATCGCTATCCGCCATGTTTTCGTAACTCGATTTCGTATCTTTACCGGAAATGATTACCATTTCCTATAACTTGACTCGTAAAGCTGTGTATGGCGCTGTTAGATGAGTCGGGGGTTCGTAAACACTTGAAGATGGATGTACTGTATTCTTATAATCGAGTTACAGAGCTATAACCTAATAAAATGAGTCCTACGATCTGGAAATTGCTGTGAGTGTACACGAAGCTCCCGTTGTTCAGATGTTTCCGACGCCCAGAGAACGTTTTGTCTTCTCTGACCAATACTCATTCATTTCAATTATTCACTACTTGGGAAACTGTTGTTGAAATTGCATTCTGCTCTCGATGTTTTGAAGCAAAACTTTGGCCATTCATCCCTTTATGTGGTCTAGCAGTTGCAGTTTCTTCTGTGAACACCTCACCATTTGCTCAGTTGCAGCTTTGTGGTGGCAAAACCAATACATCACTGAGCAAAGGGACTGGTTCCTATTTCGCTTTTCCAATCTTTCTCCATTATCAACTAACTCTTCATTATCTCCAGTTAAAGAAAATGTTAGGTTTAAGAACTATGAATTCTAAGAAAACCCCGAACAACAGAATTCTATGCATTTTTACAAATACAACCTTATTTTTAAAGCACAAACTTTGCCTTGCATTGTTGGTCATGAGATACCTGTTATTAGCATGCCCTGCTATCATAGTGAGTATCGATAATTACTAATTTTTCGAAATCTGATGTGTACAGTGACCTTCCTCTTGCTTTGAAGATCAAGTGTGCAAAAGTTCATCAAGAACGGAATGAAACTGTATAGGAAAGAACAAATTTTCGCCCGTCGTCTTAACTGTTTTTAGGGAGTTGAAGGGAGAGACGTGTATTTCTTTGCCACCTCGAAGGAGACTGCTTAATCTATATCGTCTATTATACTCACTTCCTGCTCAATTTCCCGATGTTGATGTGGAAATATACGGCAATAGTAACTTCGATGAAGACACTCTCTACTTGGATGTAGTGGTTGCAAATGATGGTTTGTGTCCGTTTGCTCTGCAATTCCAACAGACTGAGAGGTTTACTCTGTAGCGCCCCCTATCCCGCTAAACATATACTAAGGGGGTGATAACCTTTTATTACCCAGGGGTAGGAGGACGCAAGGGTTCGGGACCGATATTTATTGAAATGAAACCACCACCAATCCTGTAAATAACATAACCCTTTTATTCATTATTTATTAATGCAATATAAGTGCCGCAGGCAATTCTTAACTCCTATTTTATTAAGAGGTTATATGGGGACGTCCTTCTCATGCACTAAACCACATGCATCAATAATATTGACATAATATCCTTAAACCTTCCACATTCTCACCCTAGGTGTATAAGTACTTGATCGAGACACTGTATTGTTAAATCATTACACCTGAAAGCAAGGCAAACGATAACAAGTCATGTGACATCATCCATCCAATAGCCCGGACAAATATTCCTATCACTCTGCGCTAGAACGCGCTACGTCCCGCCTTTTATGCGTACAGAAAGGGGGGAGGGACTGAAACCCCTCTTGGCGCCACTGAATGGATGAGCGGCCTTCTGAGTGTTATCATTTGTTAGTCCAAATAGACCTACTCAACTTAACTAATGACTTAAGCAATTTACTCATGTGAAACATAAGCATTACTGCATCTGATCATACGTCTTCTTATCATCATTAACATGCTTTACCAGTCCTTGATACAAGAGTCTTATTACACCTAAATTTATTAAGGCAGGAGTATACATGCGCTTTACCGAAGCATTTTAGATCATCTTAACAAACAGTTATTCACTGTTGCTTCTCGAATGGTTCTCAACTCGAGTTTCTTGATATGACTATCATCGTTTGAAAGGGGTAATTTAGAACAATCTCACCGGATCAGATTTCAGCCGGAGCCATAACACTCAAACACTGTATCTCATCCTCTCTTCGGGTACACGTTGATCGGTGGAGGGT
>JAHWFO010016896.1:0-26141 GCA_023313115.1 Rhysida immarginata
GATTTCTTAAGAATATATAATTTTAAGCCTTTTACCTTTTAATGAAGTTGAAGAAATAACCCTACCTTTTGTATGTGAAAGACACATTTTGTTGCTCTTTATTGTTACACATCTTCGTAAGCAGTGGTTTGTTAACGCAGTATGTAAACAATGAAACTACACGTTAAACTTTAGCTTTATTGGCTTTATAAATTAAACCTTAGATTATTGAGAGAATTTTATTTCATTTGCATAAATATTATTAATTTCATTTATGTACACTTATCTTCCATCATCATTTTTACTGAGTGGATATCCATAAATAATAAACATGCAGATAGTATTTAATTAAGAGGAAATAATCAGAAAATAAAAAATATTAATTAAATAAAATTGTTTTTAATAATATCTCTTATATACAATTTTTATAATAGATATAGCGATACTGAAGAGTAATTAACTGTTATGTAGATCATCAAAGAATTAAATTAAACGTCATGTGCTTTTGTGATACTTTACATATCCTAAGTTCTTCTTGTGATTATTTAGAGATTGGCCACCAATAAATCTATATTTAATTGTAAAAATAAGAATATTTCGAGAATAAAAGATGTATAAAATATCATTAGACGAAATATACTCTCGAAAATTCAGAAAACTATTGAATATAAGATAGCAGAAATTTTTCTAACAAGATTTTGAAAACTCGTAATTTTTTAAATAATACTGCAGTTTATTAAAAATTTCAAAGTTGGCTCGGCATGCAATTAATCGAATTCTGTAATATGATATAAAGCAATATACGTTTATTGGTATTAGGAAGTAATAAAGAACAACGATAAAATCGTAATTATTATTCTCGTGCACAATCTTCCGAGTAAAGACAATACTATCACGAATTGATGTCATGCTTTCTGAATTCTAAGAATTCTTTTCTAATCAACTTTTAAGTTATCCACAAGTTATAATATTTAAAGTAATACATACATTTTATAAGGTCACAAGAAAATTATTCGTCAAATTATTGACGGAAAGATAATAACAAGAAATTAAGCCTCCCGAGGAAGGTATAGGAAAGTAGCGGAAGCTCTGAGTTCATCTATTTTTGTATTTCTTCATCTGCACTTTTTAACCCCCCCATTTTTTTTAATCAAAAATTGATTTTCTCGAAACTTGTGTTTAGAAAATATAAAAGAACCCTATATTCTTTCCTTTCTCATTATTTTGGATCGAATGATATATCACACTCTACATGTTGCCATAAATTTCTAAAGACCAAGTGATTGCCACCCCCACAATTCCGACTCTATTGGGACAATTCGGCCCAAACTTTACAGTGATGTTGATCTTTCTTAGAGGAATCTGTATACCGAATTTCACTCCTTTATATGCATAAATACGTGTAGACCTTTTGGTCCCCTCTAACTTCTGCCCCCGAAACTCCGACTCCAGTGGGCCAATCAAAACCAAACTAAATAGTAAAGATGTACATGCCCATAGTAAGCTACATTCCGAATTTCGACCTTCTAACTCAAAAAATGCGGAAATTATGAAGGGGACGGACGGACGGACATTGTGAAAACAATAAGTAGCTTCATTCTTCCGCTACTTAATAAACAGTGTGAGTAGAATTAAAGTTCATATTTCAAAAGGCTCTGTAGGAACTATTGGTCAGAAATTTGGCATAAATACTTTTGAAGCAGTGAAATTTGTTTTGATGAAGTAAAAAACCGTTATAATATTTACGGAAGAGATATTCAATATGTTGCCAACGGTTTTATGATACGAGCTGAAATCGCAAAAATAGCATGTTCAGCGACAGATATGACTGTTTCTGTCGAGATGAAATGGATATGAGGTGTGATGTATGATTTCAGTCTCCAAGTTTGCAATGCGTGTTTTGAATTCGACATCCATTAAATGTCCCGAAAGTCAAAAGTCAAAAACAGGGAATGGTTTGGTTTGTTTGGTATTAACGTCCTTTTCAACTGTTATGGTCATTTCAGGACGGCGTTATAGAGGCCACAAATTTTGCCTCGCAAAGGTTCTTTAACGTGAAACCGGAAAACGACTACACGGGACCAACGGCTTTACTTCCCTTCCGAAGGAAGTGTGTGATTTCAGGATTTTCCCCTTGTAAAAATCCTCGTCGTCCTCGGCCGGGGTCGAACCCGCGTCCTCGGACATGAGAGGCAATCACGCAACCACTGAGCCACCGAGGCCGATAAAAACAGGGAATCAGGTAGTCAGAATATAAAAATGTGGACATACAACATTAATATAATAGTTTGTAATATCTTAAAATGTAACATAAAATTAGCAGTTACAAAGGAGAATTTTTAATATCAAAAATGTATGTAATTTAAGCAAAACAAAACTATAAAATACCTTGGCTGCCGAAGTGCGCATTCGTATGAATAAACTTTTGTTGTGGATTAGTAGTTTCCTTGAGTCCTTGTTAGTCTTTGTCCACAGTTTCTGGCTCCAATTCTCTCTACCTCTTTTTCCACAACATATTAAACGTATTGGCTACGTGCTTAGAAATTGGCGGTTGTTCATTATCATTCAGGTAGCCAGAAAACAATATTAGAAGAAACAATGGGTGCTGAATGAGTCGAACGGGTGCTTTACTTTTGTTGCTATTACAGAGGAGCACCATAGTATCCAAACCTGAAACTGTTGAAGTGTTGGAATCATGAGTTTTGCAAAGGAGATTCATTCTTGAAAAGATGTCGTCCGGATCGGTCGTATCTCCGTCGGGTTTAATGCATATCAACATTTATTCTTTGTCCTGAATGCTCTCTTGACGCCTTTGTCAGAAAAACATTGGAAATTTTGGATATCTCAGGGCCAATGTACCTGAAAGCCGTATATTTCAGATCGGTCTCGGGTCCTGTTTAATGCCGGAGTTGCATTTTGTCCGGTTGTATATTGCATGTGTTACCGCATTTTTTGCTTAGTAGGGTTTACAGACTCACTTGCCTCACACGTGGAAGTTTTTATATCGGTTCGACAAAAAGGTCCTTCAGGGAACGCTTTAACGAGTATCGAAGTGCGTGGGTCAATAGTGATGGAAAATCGGCTTTCTCGAACCACCTTATCAAAAGGAAACATCCGTTTGGACCCATACACGAGATCATGAAAGTTTTGAAGTTCGAAGGAGAACCCAATAGTATATTGACGTATGAGATACTGGAAATCAGGAAATACATAAAAACCGACAGTGACAAGCTTCCTGAATAATCAGACGAACTTCGAAAGAAACCGTGTTCTGGACCCCGTGAACGACATCATAAAAAGGAAAATAACGAACTCCAGAAATCGCATATAGACACTCCGCTTATAAGAGCAAATTTAACAACTTTGTATTTTTGTATATACAGGGTGTCAAAAAGTCTGGTAACATGGCAGATATCTCAAAGCTCCCAGCGAGATCTGATGCGTGTGGTTTATAGGTAATAGGGGGGGCAGGGGACTTCATTGCCGCATTCAAATTTGACTTTGACCCCCAAATTTAAGGTCATCCATTTGCTAACTCGAAAACTATTAAAGATAGAGAAAAATTTCCAATTGCTGCCCTGTAGAGCACCACATTAGTCTAAAAACAATTTTTAATCACATCCTTCCCCTTGAAAGATTTTGAGAAAATGGGCGAGAAAGAGTCACTCAAAGTCAGGTTGAGCTGGCCAGGTTGGCTGAGGTTTGTAACACATTTGAATTGCAGTGAAGCACACCGTTGGGAAGGGGAAGCACACTCAAGCACTTATATTTGGGGGTCAAGGTCAATTTCAAGGTCAATTTGAAATTTGTGTGCGGCAATGAACCCCCCTCCCCATTCCTATAAACCACACTCATCAAGTCTCGCCTACCTATTTGAGATATCTCCCATGTTCCCAGACTTTTTGGACATCCTGTATATTGTGCTATTAATATCATTTGTAGATTTGTATGTTATATCCAATCCTGTAAGTTTCTTTGTAGCCCACCAGTCAGCAAGGATCCTAATTCTCTGATTGTTGGGCATATACCATATATTCGGTGGTGGGGACTGACTTGGAAAGCAAGGTTTGCTGCTTTCGACCTAGTATTCAATGAAATGAAATAGTCTCAAAGTATAATACACTGGAGGCCAAGATGGATGCCCGAGGTATAGGTATAAAAGATAACTTGGATGGGATCAAATTGGAAATTAAGAACGTCTCCAGTACGCTTTGAAGATGGTCGAAGACTGGTTTAACTGCTGGAAGCTGAACCTTAATGTCGGAAAGTGCAAGGCTATGTACCTCAACAGAAAGTTCAAGCATCCCCCAGATTCTCTTGTTCTGGTCAATAAGAAACTGGACTGGATGGACAACTACAAATATCTTAGCGTTATCATCGACTCAAGACTCTTCTGGAATCGTCAGGTAACTTTTGCTCTGAACAAAGCAAAGAGGGCTAAGTACAGTCTTATAGTTCCCCTGGGTAGAAACAGCGCCCTCAGCATCGACAATAAAATACTACTGTACAAGACTGTGATTCGGACCATCCTCTTCTATGGTATGTCTGCGTGTGAGACTATATGTAGAAGCAGTTGGAGTGAACTCCAGTCGTTCCCGAATGTTACCCTGAGGACCATTGCCCAGCTTGGAAGAAGGACCGTAAAAAATCATTACATACATTCGGATCCGAACATAACTCATATTGGAAAGTGTGTCCAAGATCTCCTAAAGAACATGGTGCAGACGATGAAGAGCCATGACAATGACCTGGTGGCTGGAATACTGAATAACCAGATGGAAATGATGTGACATACAAAGTACAGAAAGCCGAGGCATATTCTTTATGTCAACTTAGAAGACATTGACAAAGTTTCCTTCCCGGATTATTAGAAGATGTAATACCACCCCTCCCGCTCCCCCTCTCCCACTCTTCTGACAATCGTCAATCTTCTTATTATTTTTTTCTCATAATGTGGAAGATCTCTTGGGTTAGTCAGGCTTCTTGCCTATTTCAGTGCATTTTATGTGGAATTTATTCCGAAAGGGTGAGAATCGTGTAAGCACTGCTTACGTCCCACCTGAACAAATGTACACTTCACTGTTCGATTGTCGATTGTCGTTGACTCTTTTCTAGTCGTTCCCTATCCTGATGATGAAATGTTATTTCGAAACGCGTAGGTTTAATAAAGCACTACCATTTTGCTTTTCTTAGACTCTCTTTTCACTCTTGTATAAAGAAAAATAGACCACCATGCAACTATAAGAATATTATTAGTGTACGGAGTAAGACAGTAAGAACTTGAAAAAAGAAACGGAAAATTCTATTATTAAAACAATATTTACATACAGGGTGCGGCAGAATGAACTGCCCCATTTGGAATGGGCATAGCTACGGTCGGGGAAAGAGTACAATAGTGTGGAGCGTGTTTTTAAACGGGTTCGTACATGCCGTTTTCAGTTTCCGCCGTGGCTTGGTCGGGTGAGCATCGCGTGTTTGTTGTTGAGGAGTTTATTAAAAATTTCGGGTCGCCGACAGCAATGCAGCATGTCTTAAGCATTCACTTCGCGCTCGGTCGACGGGACTCTGGTCCTGACTAAAAAAAAATTACATTTGGATTTCAAACTTCAGCAAACAAGTTCTGCATTGAAACGGACAACAACAATACCGGAAAGTGTGCCGCCGTGAGAGCTTCGATTGAGCAATCCCCACAGCGTTTCATGCACGGAAACATGCGGTTGCCCTAGGGTTAACTGACGGAAGTGTTCGGAGAATTCTGCACCGAGAACTAAAAATGCATCCCTACAAAATTGTGATAGCACAAAAACAGGTTGAAAGATATTTTGAAACCTGTACAACGTTGTGTCAAGACCTACTTTGGAACGGATATTTTGTTGTTTTTTTTCTGATGAGGCATATTTCCACTTTTCAGGCACAGTCAGCAAACAAAATTTCAGATACTGAGCTGAAGATAACCCTCAGGAATTTCATCAACGACCACTTCATAGTCCCAAAGTGAGAATATGTTGTGCCGTTTATAAAAATTTGGTGTGTTGGGTCCGTATTTTTTTGAACAGGACGGTGTCGCTGTTAAGGTGAACATGCGATCGGTATTGTGCAATGCTACAGAACTGTCTCCGGTCTAAATTGGACGAAGTTTTCAATGAACATGGTGCAGATAATTTGTGGTTCCAACAACATGGCGCAACAGCCCACACATCTCATCGTTCACTTGAAATTCTCAGAGAAATATTTCCTTACGTCGTTCACGTAACTCGGGTGGCCGCCGCGTTCGCCAGATTGGAAACCCTGTGATTTTTTTCTCTGGGGGTGTCTCAAAGCTAAGGTCCCCCTAACTTTGGCATCTCCACCCAAGAAATTGCTGACATTCCGTCTGAATGACTTGTAGAGGCCGACACTACCCAAAATACCAAGAAAGACTCAACCAGTGTATCAATAATGGAGGCCGCCACTTGAGAAATGATTTGTTTAAATCATTTTGATAAAACTTTCCAAAAATAATAAAATATTAGTTACATCTTATTTGGTTTGATTTTTATTACCTTCCCAAATCGGGGAGTTCATTCTGCCGCACCCAATATATACCAAAAAAGGTAACACCCAAAAAAGGTAACAACCAAGTTTTGGCTTATGTGATGACGTTGTTTGCTCTCCATGTTAAAGCGGAAATTTCGTCAAGCTCGACGTCCAAGTTTCTACTTTGACATTTCACCTTTCCAAGGAGTATGGAACTTCTTGTGCATGTTTTTGCCGTTAGATTGTTCTTCAGGATGGAAAATGTTAAGCCTTACAGCTGATCGATTTTTTTTTCAAGTCGATTTTTGACGTCGTCGTTACACTGTCATAATTATGAAATTCAGTTAAGTCTTTTTCAGCTATTTTAAATTTGGGAGTTAGATTACATTTTTTGGTATATATTTAAATATTGTTTTAGTTAAAAGAATTTTCATTTTTTTTCAAATTCTTTCTGTGTTGGGCTAATTACAGTATATCTCTTTCTTGAAATTAATGTAAATTTAAAAATGATAATCATTATAGACACCGCAACATAAAGTAGCGCCACTATAGTGGTCAAAAATAGAAACTGTTTTTAGGAATTTCACCGTAACTCCCGCTTAAGAGAAGCGCCGCTCTAGCGTTAAAAAATAGAAACCAACTTTAGGGATCGCGTCGTTTATCTTTGGAAAGCGACGAAAAAAATATTTGGTAAGCAACGAAAACAAGTTTTATTGTTACTTTGCTTTATTGCTGATCGGTCCTACGTGGGTTTAACGTTGTAAAATCCTAAATATGTCGAATTTCGCGATGCTAGCGCCAGAAAAGTTTAGTGGTACGAGGTGCATTCAAGTTCTAAGGCCTCCGATTTTTTTTCTCCGGATTGGAAAGAGATAGAAACATGCGCATTGTTTTAAAATGAGGCCGCATTCATTGTCAATACATCCCAGAAATGGCAGCACCGTATGGCAGATGGAATTTTACCGCCAGCGGCGAGAATGAGAACTGTTTTAGATACTTGAATGGCGACGTTTTCCTTACTTGAACAGCGTGCAATCATTCGTTTTCTGAATTTGCGTGGTGTGAAACCAATTGAAATTCATCGACAGTTGAAGGAGACATGTGGTGATGGAGTTATGGATGTGTCGAAAGTGCGTTCTTGGGTGCGACAGTTTAATGAAGGCAGAACATCGTGTGACAACAAACCGAAACAACCTCGGGCTCGCACAAGCCGGTCTGACGACATGATCGAGAAAGTGGAGAGAATTGTTTTGGGGGATCGCCGAATGACTGTTGAACAGATCGCCTCCAGAGTTGGCATTTGCGTGGGTTCTGTGCACACAATCCTGCATGACGACCTGAAAATGTTACGCAACAGTTTCTTCGTGATAACAACTTTCAAGTGATTCCTCATGCTCCCTACTCACCTGATCTGGCTCCTAATGACTTTTGGCTTTTTCCAACAATGAAAGACACTCTCCGTGGCCGCACATTCACCAGCCGTGCTGCTATTGCCTCAGCGATTTTCCAGTGGTCAAAACAGACTCCTAAAGAAGCCTTCGCCGCTGCCATGGAATCATGGCGTCAGCGTTGTGAAAAATGTGTACGTCTGCAGGGCGATTACGTCGAGAAGTAACGCCAGTTTCATCAATTTCGGGTGAGTAGTTAATTAGAAAAAAAATCGGAGGCCTTAGAACTTGAATGCACCTCGTAAGTTGCGCTGAGGATACTCATCGCTGGATATTTCTCTTCAGTTTTTATGGACTTTCTTCAATTGAGAACTTATCACCATCTTGGAAAACCATGAGGATTAATAATTTCATGTTTTTGTCATTTGATGCTGCTGGAGCTTAAAGAGCGAAATGCCCACTTTAATGTAAAAAATTAGAAACGGAAGATCAGACTAGGAAAATTTTCATACATGATCAAAAAAATTCTTTTGGTAATTTTTGGGATGCCTTAAATCATAAATTGTCAGAATTTTAGTTAGCAAATTACAGTGCTATTGCATCGAATGTTTCCGATTCATCTTGTACAAAATATGGATCGAAGAGCTGAAATATTTTACTCTCAACACTGGGAACGTATCGAGCATCTGAAACTAACATTTACGAACCAGAAAAATAGTGATTGTGATATTTTCATTTCATTTGTTAATACAGTTTCCAAAATTTCCTTAGATGAAAAAGGCGCTTCTAAAAGTTTTTTTTTAATTTGTATCAGTAAACATTCTAAAAATCGAACGGGGAAATAAATTTCCGTTTCATTTAAATATGTATTTCTATGATTTTAAAATTTTAAACTCCTTTTGGTAACCCTATATAATAACGCCGTTAAAAATAAGACTCCCGACAGTGTCCCACAGCATCATCGGGAGACCTCTGAATGAAAGTGTACTAAGTCCTCTGTTCAGATTGCCATTGACACCGATCCATCGAAAAACACGTCTTCTGTTGTGTAGAAAAAGTGAGGACCTAAGGCAGGTTTGGTGATGCATTAATTCTCGGACGAAACAAAATTCACTCTCAGTCACAACAATGGATGCATTAGGATATGCGTTGCAGAGTTATGCGTAGCCATTCGCCACATCTTTTCAGACGCCGTAGAGGTCCGACACCCGGCCTTATGTGTGAGCAACTGAAGAGCTGTTTGGTTATGACTCCAGAATTTGTTTGGTGTTTGTGCAGGATGTTCCTGAGATATTTCAGCCCCATTTTCTGCCATTTCTCCAACGCATACCAAATGGCATACTGCAGCAGAACAGTGCTCGCCCAGAAACCTCAGCCATTGATCAACAGGTTCTACATGGTACTGTGACCCTCCTTCCATGATGGTCACCAGATCTTTCGCCAACGGAGCACATGTAGGACCATCTGGGCAGATGTTTTCGCCCCATAAACGCGACCTGCGACGACCCTTGCTGAACTCTGTGTGTACTGAGAAGTAGAATGAAGGAATGTGTCTCAGGACACCATACGGCATCTTTACGACACAATGCACCATCGAGTTGCATCCTGCCTGAATACCAGAGGGATCCATACCTCTTACTGTTCTCTTCCTCATGTGTACATACCTTTATGGGTGCCTCATTTGTAGATCACAAGTTATTTATAATATATTTGTCATGCAAAAATAGTTTTCATAAAGTTTCCAAGTCTCATACAGGATGTTTCATTTTCTCTGTCCAGTAGTGTAGTAAGAAACATTAAGAACTTTTTTAATATATTTAAGTATTACATCATTATGGAGTTGGCCTAAATAGAATTAATGGTAGTTTATAGCATTCTGTAAACATTACCCTACAAGTAATTTATTTTCACATATATGACCCCATTTTTTGCGTCATATTTGAACAAAATAAGGGGGTATTATATACACTTAGTGAGCATATTATTATGACCACCCTGTCAGTATCTCGTTGGGCCACCTTTTGCCTTTAATACTGCGGTGATTCTCCGTGGCATTGATTCCACGAGATGTTGGAAGGTGGTGGGAGGAATCTGACACCATGCTGATGGATAGTACTGTCTAGTTGTGCTAGATTGGACGGTAGGGGATCCAGCCGTCTGATGGTTCGTTCGACTTCGTCCCACAAATGCTCACTTGGAGTGAGATCTGGGGATTGTGGGGACCACCGAAGTAAGGTAAAGTCCCCTCATGTTCCTGGAACCACTCCTGCACAATACGAGCTCTATGGCATGGCGCATTGTCTTGCTGGAGTAGCCATCTCCATTAGGGTACGCCATCAACATGACAGGGTGGACTTGATCGGCGACGATACGGAAGTATGCTGTGCCATCCAGACAATGTTCAACACGCATTAACGGACCCAACGCATGCCAGGAAAACATTATCCAGACCATAACACTGCCCGCACCTGCCTGAAGGGTTGTACTTACGCATGCGGGGTCCATGCTTTCGTGCTGTTTCCGCCAGATTCTCAAGCGGCCGTCCGCATGATGTAACTAGAATCGTGACTCGTCAGACCACATGATTTGTTTCCACTGCCTGATAGTCCAGTCCTTGTGCTCCTGAGCAAATTGGAGTCGTTTCCGCTTGTTGGCGGCAGACAGCAAAGGTGTGCGGACAGGTCTTCGGTTTCCGTATCCAATGCGACGCAGTGTGCGGCGGACAGTGCATTCAGAGACCGTTTTGGAGGACCCTGATTAAGGTCAGCAGTGATTTGATGCACAGTTGCCCTTCTGTTATCTTTTACCAGTCGTGACAGTCTCCGTTCTGTCCGATCATCAACCATCCGCGGGCGGCCACAACGAAAACGTTCAGACCCCGTCTTCCGGCTAACCGTCCAGTCTTTAAATACTTTAACGACGGCTGCTCTTGAGCACCCCACGAATGCTGCTGTTTCGCTGATACTCACTCCATAGCTCCGAGCACCTACAATCATCCCGCGTTCGAAGGTTGTTAAATCGCGTCGTTTACCCATATTTGAAGAATGGAACACGTCTATTGTTGTCGACGACACTCAGCTTCCCTTTTTATAATGGTCCGGCCCGCTAGCAACATTGTGGCGACGTCCGTGTGCACATTTGCATAAACATGTCAGGTGGTCATAATAATATGCTCACACACTGTATAAGATAATCGAATATGCCCTGAATGTTACAATTTAGATAAAATATAAATTTAAGGAGATGCACTATAAAATGTAAAACAAAACTCTCAGTATTAGAAAAAAATTTAATAAAAAATGGATGAAGGCTTTCAGATATGTTTAAAATAAAATGAGTTTTCAGTGAATATGAATTTTCAGTGAATAAAAGTTATTCTTCGTGTTACCATGTTTTATAACGTGTTACCAGATATTTATTTTTAACTTCTTCCCAGAACTGTTCTCTGTCCTGTAACTGAGTATCGCCCATTAGATGGCTGAACATGATCAAGCCTTTCATGATTTTGCGATAAAGTTCGTTTGAATTGAAGGCATAATAACGGCCGATGTTCATGTGCGCCACTTTTATTGATCTCGCACACAATCCCGTAATGTAGATATCTTCGATCCATAACACTGGCATGCGACAGGTAGCTAGAAATAAATCGCTGAATAGATTCCGGGGTATAATATATGCATAACCCAAGCAATAATTTGGGAATTTTTTTTCCGGGAATATATCATGATGGACGAACCACCGAGTGTTTGCTTTCCTGATAACGGGTTTGTCTCTTTTGACGGAGCAGAATAGGAATCGTGGTTTTTGTCCAAACTTAGACCTGACACTATTGAGAAACTGATAAAGAGCGAATACGTTGACAAAAATATCATCGTCAACCTTGACGGCAAAATTAGTGTTTTGACAATAGGTGCTTACCCACCACAGAGCTGCGGTTGACTTCAAAGCGAGGTTAACGTAAGTGTCGAAAATGTCTACTTGAACGATGTCCTTATATCGCTTGCTTTCCCATTCGATAGCTTTGTTTACTTTTAAATATTTTGTTACTCCTACGACGAATACTATTCTATATTTCAATATGCTGTGCAGAGTTTTCATTCCCCAAGTCCTTCTAATGCCGTTTCGATGGGCAAAACTGGAAGGTTTCGTCAAGACATAAATAAGCGTCGACAAACTGTTGGGATTTTTCGAACAAATCTCGGAATTAACAATTCGAAATTTAGGTAAAGGTTTTCCTTTGCACGCTACTTTGGTAGGCAGAGATAAATCCGTTCGCAGTTGTTTTCTCGGTATCCGCAGGTTGTGCGATGAAGTGATGGTAAGGGTTGCCAAATATTTGAAATTAATTGTTCCCAATAGAAGAGCAAACAGGAAAAATTTATGACATTTCTTCATTATTCTAGAGGGGAAGAAACGGAAAAATAAACTAACTGAATGATAAATGTTTTAATAAAAAGGAATTACATATATTAATAAAATCAGATGAGAATGAGCAAGCTAGCATTACCAAAACGAATTTAAAAAGTTTATATTTCAAGTTTATACTTATTATAGAGTCTACTATATGCACATATACACTACATGATAAAAGGAGTTGGGACACCTGTTGCTCTACCGTAAAGCCGCAAAAAGCTTCAATCAGGCAGTGTGTAGGACCACCCCGAGATGCTATCACTGCCTCCACCCTACATGGCATACTGTCCACAAGTTTACGGTATGTGTCCACAGGTATTGACCTCCATTCCTCGAGGAGTGTCGTGGTCAGTTCCTGGACAGATGTAGGGCGACCCATCCTGGATCTCACACGTCGTTCCAGTTCGTCCCAAAGATGTTCGATGGGGTTGAGATCAGGACTCTGGGCAGGCCAATCCAGTTCTTCAACCCGCATCTCGTCAAACCAGTCGGATATGGATCTTGCTTTGTGGCAAAGCGCATTGTCGTGCTGGAAGAGGAACGGCCCGTCACCGAAGTGTTCTCATAGCGCTGGAAGTGCCCCGTTATCCAGAATAGTCCTGTAGCCATCAGCATTGAGGTTTCCGTCCACCTTGATGAGTGGGCCTAGTTCAGTCCAGGAGAAACACCCTAGATGTTCACAGGGGTGTCCCAACTCCTTTGATCATGTAGTGTATTAGTCGTATCTGTATTGTCTGTCATATACAGGGTGTTTATTAAACATACCTCCAGAATTCAAGGGGGCGATTCTTTGGGTTATTTTAAGATTCTTTTATTCTTTGATGATTTTCGGAATGTTGCTTTGTTTTGAAGATACAAGGCGATAAAGGTTTTCGACAAAAACAATACTTTTAACAACGGCTGGTTTTTGCACTCACACCAGGTTAGAAAACGCTATCAGTGAACCCGTGGATTTCATACGTATAGTTGAATACGTCTCGTGACTTGTAAGTTGTTTGCGTCTTTATTTTCTGTCTTTGATAGTTAAAGTTCTCTGTCACGAATGACTACAATGAAATGAAATGCAACTACAAACTTTAATGAATTTAAGTAATGGGACTGTGTTGAAAATTTTGAAACAGCAGTTATAGACCCATACAACATTCAACGCGTTCAGGCACTTATTCCTGCTCACTTTCCTCCACCTATTCCCTCAACTACTGGCGCTGATTCTTTTTACCGATGAAGCAAATTTCTTAAGAACTTCTTCAATAATGAATTTTCTCAATAACCTCGAGTAGTCTGAACAAATTCCACGTGAAAACCGTTTACAAGATCATTTTTCATTGAACGTTTGGATTGAAATTCTGGGTGGTTGTTTTTGTCGAAAAATCTTTATCGTTCTGTATCTTCGAAACAAAACGGGATTCCGAAAATCGTCAAAGGACAAAAGATTCTTAAAATAACCCAAAGAACACCCCCTTTGAATTATTTTTCCGTATATTTAGTAAACACCCCTGTTGCAGAGCTACATGGCTTTGATATTGAATATCGATTATCGATAATAATGATTTTTCGATAGTATCCGTCAGAATATTGACCACTTGTCAATATAAATATTTATTGATTTTAAGTATACTTTTAAGTTGTTTTATTTCCGTTTTGCTGTAATTCGACATTTTCGAGATACAGCATAGTTCGGAAATTCGAATTTTGGCCGATATCTCGGGAACTATTGGTTCCACAGAAATTTGGATGCGATATTCGTAATCAACAGTGAAAAAAACACTCATTTCATATGTCATTTATCTCCAAACTTAAAATATTCGTTACTGAATACATTACATCCAAACTTAAACAAACTGTTATGTACAAATGAATATGGGGTGTATGTGGAAAATATATTAAAATTGTAGCAACATTGAGCTAAGAATGGAAGCAATTCATAATTAAAGAAAATATTTCATAATTACAAATCGTTATTTTTCATTACTTTGTTTATATACGTACTAGCAGAGACCTGGTATTGCCTGGGATAATTACAGTTGTAGGTAAAACAGAACAAACTCAAGAAGTTAAATAATAACTCAAATTGGTTTTCAGTAATTCTATAATTTATTACTTTAGACGAAGCTCAGATGTTGTTCAGATGTTTATTTTAGGTGCTTTTTCCGTTGTCATATTAGAAGATACCGTCAGTTATGTACAGAAATATACAGAAAGAGTGATTGAAAGTGAATGAAACGACATATGATAAAAGAACATGTGAGTTTATTGTACTGATTATAATATGGGATGAAACAGACAACGCCGTTGGCAGTACAGGTGGAATGATTTGGCGCCAGGTCAGTAGGGTGTGGCACACCCTCTGGCCCCAATGCATGCCTTTATGCGGTTCGGCATGGTGACAAACAGCCTTTGGATCCTCTCCTGAGTCAAGTCAGTCCACAGTTATTGCAGCTGTCCCGCCAGATCCCGCAGGTTGGTACTGGGACGGAGTCGCCTTCCAATGTCACCCCGTACGTTTTCAATGGTGGAGAGGTCCGGGGATCTTGCTGGCCACGGGAGGACCTCAATATGCTGTAGGCAGTCCATAGACACGTGCTGTGTGTGGAAGGTGCGTTATCTTGTTGGTACAATGTCCCAGGGTGCTGTGCCAGAAGGGGTATAACGCGCGGGTCCAGAATGTTTGTGCCGTCAAAGTCTGCCGAGGACCTATTGGAGGTGACCTGAACGCATATCCGATGGCTCCCCACATCGTGATGCCAGGAGTTACGCCTGTGTGTCTCTCCACTACATGAGAGGGTTGTGCCCTCTGCCCTCGACGCCGCCATACACGAACACGATGATTATCGGAGGTCATGGAGAAACGGAACTCATCACTAAACATGATGCGACGCCATTCGTCCTCTATCCATGCCTCCCGGGCAAGGCACCACTCTAAACGCAGGCATTGATGTTGTGGTGTTAATGGTAACCGGCGCATGGGGCGGTAAGACCCCAATCCGGCGGATGCGAGTCGTCGAAACACTATGGGGGAACTCACGGGGTGTTGTAGAGTCTCCAGTGCATGTTCGCGGATGGCGGGTGCCGATGCCATGGGATTCCTTAATGCTTGGAGCACCATACGACGGTCCTCCCTTGGGGTGTTATTTGTTGGTCAACCCGAACCTGCACGACGTGCATGGGTGCTCTCATGTACCCATTGATTCCAACATATGGCCACTGTGACATCTGAATGGCCCACATCCTTGGCAATTGCACGATACGATCAACCAGCCTCATGCAGTCCCACAATGCGGCCACTGTCAAACGCTGTCAAGTGGTGGATAGGATGTCTAACGCGTCTGCGAGGCATTGCAGGTGCTTTGTACTGTACAGTAATCCTCTCTGAACGTCGTGCGTACTGTCGGACTCACAGCAGTTTGACTGGTAACAACTTATCAACAACATGGCGGTGACAAGACGAAGGCATTCTGGTGAGCGTTCTAGACATTACAGATGCTTGTGAATCAAATCGTTTACTCACACATCAATGGTATGAATGTGCACCGAAATAAGATAATACTGGACCATTCCTTCTGGGTGCTTCACTTTTTTTTGTCAGCCTGTATATAACTGTCTTGAAATAGACCATGGTTAACTAGCAAAAATATCATGCGATCAAGAAAATGCCTTAATTTGCTTCAGTCAATTAAAAAATAGTATCATTCCATTTTGACTGAAAATAAAAGGGGGGGGGGGGGGGGAGAGGAAGCGTAAGTCAAGGAGTTTTTAAATAAGATGCATACAGTGATTCTTTAAGGTCCCCTAAATGATGTTTTAGGTAACAGCTTATTTTTGAAACGTTAGAATGTTCTGACCAAAGTTCATACGAAATGGACATGTTGTATGTGTCACCTTCTGTAGTAGAGCTACATGGCTTGATTTACCGCCCATGTCATGGCTGTAATATTATCTGTAGAGAAGTATAATTTCATTTACAGAGTTTTGGAAAATCGTACACAAAGTAATTATCATTGAAAAAAATTCAAGACAAGTAATGTAATAATTCAAGACTGCCTGTAGTTCATATAGCAGTGGTGAATCTGATATATCATAAATAGTTTAAAGGCACCGAAGCAACTCCTCTTGTAAAATTCTTGTAAAAATACTTGGACGATACTTGGAAGAAATAATCTACTTATTCACCTTTGAGCAGTAATATGAGATTCGCAATTAACAGAGACACTGCGAATAATGCACTGGGTTGAACGCCGACATAACAGCAATTCGAAAACGAAATAATGATCTCCCTGTTATATTTTCTTCGATCTTTACTAAATCGTCCCACTTGTTACAAATAAAGTACAGAAGAACGGAGAAGTCGGCAATCACCAAAGGCTTTTTAAAAAAGAAATACAAAATGTTTGAAAACTAATCAGAAGACTCGATAATATTTCATTACTGGATGCATACAAAAATTTAGAAATCTAGAGCTACCAAATATATCATTAAAATAAGGCTATGATGAGATTAGAAATTATTTCCGTTTGTTATTAAAAACAGACAATTTTGTATTTGATTTAGTTTTTTATTTTTGTATAACTATTTTTATCTGTAAAATCATGTTCTTTTTATGGAACTAAGACCTTTGCTTTGCTGTTTTTTTTGGGGTTTTTTTTGGTATTTTTAATATTGTATAACTATATTTTGTTGATAATACATTATTTTATTTTTTCGGAGATTAAACACAATAAATTAGCTTAACCCTTTAAAAATAAATTCCTTTTAATTCACCCACTAAGAAATTAGCATACCAATAAATTTGTATATTCTCATTACCTTTAATAGTTGAAATTAAATACTGTACGAAATCATGTAAAAATTCTGATCCTTTTATTTAATATAGCAAATAGGTATTGTTTATTTGATTTTCACCCATCACGCACCTGCTAAAAATCAGCGCTTCAATGCATATGCTAATATACAACTTTAAATTATTTTTAAAAAATTATATATCTTGTAGCAAAATTATTCTCCTCGTCTTTATTTGTGACTAGCAGAGGCACCCGGCGTTGCCCGAGATACTTACAGTTGTAAGTTAAACAGAACAACCTCATGAAGTTAAATAATAAATTTGTTTTCAGTAATTCTACAATTTCCTTCTATAGACGAAGCAGTTGTTCAGATGTTTCCGATGCCCCGGATAACTTTTTGCCATCTCTGCCCAACACTCATTCATTTCTTCGCTGGCATTTCGATAGATATGAATTATTGTTATAATCCTTCGAAAGATTATTATAGGACATAACAACATATGGTGGTTGGTTTGAAGAGTTGAGTTCATGTATGCTTTGTTATCGGTTATGTCGTCAACTATAGCTCGAACGAAGGGAATGCGTCCTCTGTCATCTTTCACTCTTTCTCAATAGTCTGCTAACTCTCCATTATCTCCAGTTACTGATCATTATTAAATATTTCCAAGAAAATGTTAACTTCTAAGAAAATCCCGAACAACAGGAATTCTACATATTGTTACAAATTCAGTTTTGTTTTATAATTCTCAGAGGTGGGATGGAACCATCATTCTTAATGAACCTACTTATATTGCACACTTTGCCCGGGACTTTATTTACCCTTTTGTTGTTCTGTCTCAGATTAAAATGTTATCCATCTTCACCCCCGGGGAGCACTGGATACTTTAGACCTATCTTTTAAAATTTCCCTTGCCCTTGACGTAGAAGCTCTTATACCCTCCTGCTCTAGCGGACCTTCCGTTGTTCAGATGTTTCCAATGCCCGAATAGCTTTTTATCTTTCTGTTGCAAATTCACTGATCAATATTCGTTCTTTCTCTTTTATTGCCAAACACACAAATTTTCGCCAGTCGTCTGGACGTTTTTAGGGAGCTCAAGGGAGACCCGTGTGGCCCTTAGTCTTCTCTATAAACACTGCCTTATCTATGTCCTGTCATTGCATAATCATATTTATGCTCGTTGTTAATAATTCGTTACCCACTCCCTAAAAGAGGTTAATATGGTTAATTATGTAGTGCCACACCAGTAAATGTGTTACGTATGTAGTGCTACACCGAGGCCTACGAGATAACAAGGCCTAGAAGCGGAAAAGTCACCTGACCATCGGGGTCCTAGCAACAATCCAACCTTCATTGTCTCCATCTTGGATGTTAACAATCAATTTTTTTCCGTTTTGGAAACAATGAAGGTTGGATTGTTGCTAGCACCCCGATAGTCAGATGACTTTTTCGCTCCCAGGCCTTGCTATCTCGCTGGCCTCGTGCCACACCAGTTGATGTGTTAACTATATAGTGCAACACCAGTTAATGTGTTAAACTCTCAACCCCCCCTTTTCCCCCCCTTAGGGGTTGAATTTCCAAAAACCCCTTCTTAATGCTCACTTACATTTTGTAAAGAACCTCTGTACAAAATTTCAAGTTTCTAGGCCTTATGGTTTGGGCTGTGCGTTGACCACTCACTCAGTCACTTTCTTCTTTTATATATACAGATTTATTATATATATAGATAATGAGTAAATTGTGTGACTTAAGACATATCAATAGGTTATCTGTAAGTGAAGACGTTATCTTCTAAAGAAATAATTAAATTTCTTCAATGTCTGGCATTCTCTTTAGTTAATTGCATGTGAGACTAATTGAGAGGACACAAAATGAATGCTAGGTAACTATTTTTACTAACATTAACTGGCATTCGATATACTGTAATGTTCTAATATTTCCTATACGCGTAACGCTATTGATTTTTGCTTCAATTAAATTTCTTTAAATGGCTTATGTATCAATAGCATTTTATTGCTGAGACCATTAAAAAGATTACGCAAAAACATGATTAGCCATCCAACTTTCACACACAATTGATGGAATGGAAGTCCATTTGCATTTAATTTAATTATTCAATCGCAGAGTGTTTCAAAAAACGTATACACACTTCAGCATTAAATTCAAAAAAAAACAAACTATTTGTAACATTTAATTCATACACATATCAAAGGATGACTAAAACTCCTCTTTGACTTTTAAATTGCGACAGGTGCTCAAAGTGATTAACATAAGCATCGAAATCCTTTTGAATACGGCTAACAGTTGCTCCTATCGATCTCTCTATAATAGCAAACTCTTATCAAGTAATCGCCTACGTCTAGGTGGCCGTGTGGTCTTCTTCGATCGGGGTCGTCTTCATTCAAAGCATGTAATAAATCTTGGGATGTAATTTTTGAGAGCAACTGAAATTCAGCTCATTCTATTGACGTTATCTTTATGAATTTTATAAGGGTTCAAAAGAGCTTGGGTTTTTATAAGGGTAGCTCTATAATTTGACTAATAAATTACGCAAAAGACATATTGGTAACGCTTGCGCGTGTGCAGTTAAATTGCTTTACCAAAACTGCTCATATTTCACCAAATATTTAATATTTTTATATTCTGATTGCAGGGCGTTTTCTCTACTGTAGTTTGTCAAGTTTCCTGAAAACGGGATTGCATTGGATTGAAAACCCTGCATGTTTTAAACAAAAAACTTAGGAAAAAAATTCGATTTTTTTTTTTTAGAGAAACCTTTATGAACAAATGAACATAGATAAGTAAAAGAAGCCTCATAATCATATGCTACAGTTACAGCGCATTTCAAACATTATTTTTTACAGGGTGTTTCCAAACACTATATTTTTGTTCAATTTGTTGCTCGTCCCCTATTCACCTTCGGGACAAAATTTTTCGCTGAACTATATGAACTATATGCTCTTTACACTCCTGAAGTTTCAGGATAATTCGTCAATTATTTTTCTAGATATCCGACAAAAATTCTAAAATCAAAGTTCATATTATTTTGTCCAACCCTGTATATACAAAGGGATCCAAGAAAATATACTCGCATTTCCGTAGTATATTTATGCAAGTTCTTAAATTGTGAAGGTGGACATTTTGATTACTTAAATTGATTGTAGTATTTAAACTTACATAGATGTTTTTGCTCCGCCCACTGAGATCTCCTCGAGTTCTGAAACACGCCTATAGGTTTTTAAGCGAGCTTCTCTAAAGTTGGCTTCGTTGGTCATTTTCAAGATGGCTGCGCCCACTGACGTCCATAAATGCATCCATAAATGCAGGATGATCCAAACGTCAAGGAAAACTTTAAAACTCAATAGTTCATTCACGTATGCAGACAAAAAGATTCTGTTTGCACATAAGATTGATATAAAGTCAGATTTTTTACAGGAAAAAAATTTAATGTTAGAATTGTTCGGTTTTTGACCAACAGATGGTGTTGTCTGATTACAGACAACCACTTTATACCAATGATGTCAACAACAATAAAGACTGGATAGAGCAATAACGTATATTAAAGATAGACTCCGAATCCTATTGTTGTAACTTGAAGCAAACTGGGAAGCTCCATGCCCAGAACTGTCATGGCTGAAAGTGAGTGAAGATGATGCAAAACACATGGCTAACACGAGAGTAGCTGATTAATAATTCTTTCACACGCCGATCACGGAGTGATAAGTTTATCTTTTCGTTTACTTTGTATTTGAAGTATTTTATTATATTTTATAAACAATTTTTCGATCATGGTTTCAATTTCAATTTCGTTTCGATTGTCTTTCAGTAACGTATTTTCATTTTAGTTACGTATTTTTGATTTATTTTTGTGGAAAATGATTCCTGATCCTTTTTCTTGTCTGTTTGTGCAGAACAACTTTGAATAATGGTTTTGAATTAATAATTCCTCGGGTCCAAAATCTTCAAAAACAAAGCAGCCAGACAGCTAATTACTCCACGGCTCACTCCTGCCCAGAACTATCATGGCTCTGTTAGTGAATGCTTCACTTTTTGCCGCTGTTAACAATAGGATTCGGAGTCTATCTTTAATATACGTCATTGGGATGAGCGCGATAATACAGGCACATGTCTAAAGAATTGCCTGGAAAAGTTCACACTTATCATCGTGCACCTATGTCTGGTGGCCATTCAGTAAAGTATAAGAAAATAATTTTGAACATTAAAAAAAGCTGAAAATAATCTTTTAGCTCTCATGGAATTATAGGGACTTTCTTTGGCAATAGAATTTCAACAGACAGTTATTAAAATAAATATCTTAAAACGCAATGATGTCAGCAACTATAAAGACTTCATTATTCTTTATTGTTGTTGACATCATTAGTTTGAACGTGCGTCCACAGTATTCATGTAGAACTATGCCTGGTGCTTATCATTTTCTTAGACACGTTTGAATAGCGAAGCGCTCATAGATGGGTCGATCCAGTCTTGATTGTTGTTGACATCATTGCTTTATACACATTTTCAGACGGTATTGACGATATTAGTGAAACCAAAACTGGGGGTACTGCCAACTTTCGTTTTCGGGCTTCTGGCTACTGTTTGTCGATTCGCGAAAGGAATTAAGCAGTACCCAGACCGAATGTTTACATTTTGAACAAGGTGAATAAAAAAGAACAGCACTCGTTGCAAACGCTATTTCGAAAGCAGTTAGTGATAGTTGCTCGTCTCACCATAACGAAATTGTAAGCATAGAAATGCTGTAATTAATCGAGAAGGCCCTCTTAATTAAACTTTATTATCAGAATAAGAAAAGGACCAGTAGGGCATTGCGGGCATATCGACACATGCATGGAATGCCAGATGGTAAAAGACCCATCACGTGTGCTGCAGTGACAAAGATGATACGACGATTTAAAGCCACGAGTTCGTTGGCTACATTTCTTTCACACTATGCAGCATCCTTTCAGGGCCGGCTCTACCATAGGTGCAAGTGGTGCACTTGCACAGGGCGGCAAACTTTTAGGGGCGGCAACGGCAATGTTTTTTAAGCTTTGGGGGGCATCATAGGGCGGCAAAATTGCTAGAGCAGGCACTGCATCCTTTACGGAACTGCATCATTCCAGAATTGCAAGCGCGACAAGCACTGCATACACTTACGTTTATGCAAGATGGAGCACCACCGCATATTGCTGCGCCTGTGCAACGACTGCTACGCTCAACATATGGGGAGAATCGTGTTCTCAATCGATACTTTCCGCATGCATGGCCATCCAGATCGCCTGATCTGACGCCTTGTGACTTTTGGCTATGGGGATACCTGAAGTCAAAAGTGTACCGCGTCCAATCCACATCACTGGCAACATTGAAAGATTCTATCCGGTAACATGTGTCTGGCATACCGAGAGAAATGTTACTTAATGCAGTGAATATTGTGGTGTCTCGTCTGACGACTGAGTTGCTGAATGACGGACGGCACATTGAACATTTGTAAGCCGATAGTTAATGTGGCATATTATCGTCTGAAAATGTGCATAAACTGATGTCTGTAATTTATTCAAAGTTCTATCATTAATTCGTTTTCCTGGGGAAAAAAATCCGACTTCATTTAAATCGTTTCTGTGTAAATAAAACCTTTTTATCTGCATTATTGTGCGAATTATCGAGTTTTAAAGTCTTTCCTGACTTTTGGATCACCTTTTATTGTAATACAATTTTCCTGCAATTATGGTACACACATTTTTCATTGTGGATAATTTTTAAACATACAGTGGTGGAAAAAAGTTTGAGACCATTTAGATTCTAGAAAATAATTTAATTGATTATGAATTTGTTCATATAATAGAATAGTCCACATGTTTCTGGGCATTGTCTGCAAAATGTATGTTCAACTACGAAAAAGTAAGCAAGAAATTAAAGGAAAGGCGCATTATGCTATTGGAGGGTTAGGAAATAAGTTTGAGACCAGAATGGAAAAGTCCATGCAAATGAACATATTCTGAATAATTTTATCTTTTTTTCGTATGTGGAAACTGCCTTAGCATTTGCAAAGTGCATTTATCAAGATGGGTTCGGGAAAACAGCTCACTGATCACCAAAAAGGTCAAATTGATGCTTTCAGACAATGCGGAAAGTCTGAGCGAGAAATTGCTAGACTAATTGGAAAATCAAAAACTATAGTCCATAATTATCTAGCAAATCCACATCTGTATGGCACAAAACAGAGATCTGGCCGGCCAAAAAAGCTCAGTTCCAGAACTGAAAGGCAAATCTTGAGAATGGCTACTTCTACAGGTGCCTCTTCCACCATCATTACTCGTTCACTTCATTTGTCTGTTCATCCACGGACCGTTAGAAATGTGTTATCATCATCAGAAAACTACAAATTCATCAAAATGAAAGCACGGCCGAAGTTGACAGCAAAACACAAAAAAGCCAGATTCAAGTTTGCCAGCAGTACATTGGTGATAATCAACTGTGTAATCATGTCGCATTTAGTGATGAAAAGAAGTTTAATTTAGACGGGCCAGACGGTATCCAATACTATTGGCATGATTTGCGACAACAACCACAACTACTCTCACGACGTATTCAAGGCGGGGGATCTGTGATGATTTGGGCTTCTTTCACACAACAAGCAAAATCACAGCTAGCATTTGTAAGTCCATGAAGTAAATCGACTGACTATCAAGACATCTTGGGTAACTTCCTCCTTCCTCTTGGTGACCAGTTAAATGATCCTCAGTTCGTATTTCAACAGGACAATGCACCAATACACAAATCAGTAACAACTTTGGACTGGTTAAAATCCAACAACATTGCAGTTTTAAACTGGCCTGCCTGCAGTCCAGATCTTAACCCAATAGAAAATCTGTGGGGTGACATGGTTCGACTGGTTTATGCTGGAGAAAAGCAATATGAAAGTGTATCCGATCTGAAACAAGGGATCCAGTTAGCATGGGACCAAATAACTCCCGAAAAGCTTGAAGAACTGCTGAAATCAATGGCAAACAGGCTTATCGAAGTACGAGGAGGTCAAACAAAGTACTAAATGCAATGGAAATCCAAATAAAAATTGTTCTCAAAGGAAAAATCATCCTGGTCTCAAACTTTTTTCCTGACGTTCTAATAGCAAAATGTGTCTTTCTATTAATTTTTCTTGACTTTTTGTTAGATGGATGCCAGTTTTTTGTTTAAAATAATTCATTTATGTTAAAATATTCTACTGTAAAAATTATTATAATCAAGTAAATGTTTTTCCAGAAATACAACGTGGTCCCAAACTTTTTTCCACCACTGCATAAATCGAGAACTTTCTTTTAATTATATATAGCAATTCATTGATTAGCTGTGATCTTCATTTGCGTAATTGGTTCTTTTCAAAAAAATTTCCTATATACAGAGCGTGTGTAATTAAACGGACAAAATTGAGAATGGCACCAAATTTGGCGGGGAACTTGTCAAGATGAAGGATTCCTGGAAAAATTTCGTGGTTGCAAATGCCACCGGATAAAAGGAAACGTGGCACTTCTATACCGTAGATCAGCGATAATTAACATATAAGTCACGTATAAGCTTCTAATGCAAATCATCGGTAACATTGGCTACAGCAACGAGTGTGATTAGAGCTATAAAGGCAAAGGGGCCGTTCAGAAAGACATTCTGATGATTAGATTAGCTCTGCTCGCCATGTGTCTTACGTTGCCTTGTTCCCCTTACTTCTTAAGTCGTTTTACATCCAACGCATTTGCCACACTTCTCGGGCACCAGAGGCGATCACGCGTACTCGGGCATCAGAGGCGATCACGCAACCACTGAGCCACTGAGGCCGATCGTCGTAAGAAATGGGACCAATTAAGTAAGTATTAACTGAATTAAGAAGTGCTCAAATACTATCTTGGGGTATGCACAGACGATATTTGAGGTGTTAAGGGCAGCGTTCGCAAAGAACGACTTTTCCTCAACCCTGCCTGAGCAATGTACGACGAACGGTCTCCATCGATATTGGAACATCCAATATTCTATCTAAACTCTGCAAGATGTTGCTAGCTGTAAATTGTGGGATACACCTTAACATCGCTTGCATCGTAACGTTTGTCTACACGCATTTCGTTTTTTCAGGGCACTGTCTCCAAATTGAACTATCCATTGTCGCTTCCCGCCCAATTTTTGCCTTAATACGATACAAAGAGCAACCGGCTGTATAGCAGCCCTATAATTAGGATTCGAGGAAAATTAACTATTTGACGAGGTTCTCGGAGCCGCTTCTTACAGGTATTCTTAACTTTATTCATGGTCTTGAGAAACTCAAAAGAAAACTTAACAGACTCTTTGTCCATATATTTATCTCACTTTCCAATATGTTTCTGATCAGAAGCTGCAAAAAAAATTGCAAAAAAGTGCTTCTCTAGACACACCCTGAAATTTGCTTAATGCTGCAACGCAATTTTGTGTAGTTGTGTGTGTAGCTAAAAAATAAAAGAAATAAGTTTTATGCTAGAAATGATTGCAATTTCTAATAAATAAATTTTAAATAACAATGCTGCCGTTTAATAAATATCAGCGTGCACTTTAATTGGATTTGATTAATTTAACAATTCAAGGCCACACACCAGGACAATAATTCAAGTTTTATGTTTACTATAGGAATCACAATCATATTGTAAATCATACAAAATGAAAATCCATTTATTTTCGAGATAAAATTTTGGTTTTGAGTTTGATAGGACCGAGAAAAAGATTTGATATACAGTAAAGGGGAACACAAACCTTTTAAAACAACTGAGATTCTTCAGAAAACGACTAAAATCTCTTAGTCAAATTATTAATAGTAAGATGCTCTTTCAAAAATAATACTCCATTATTACTTTCAATATCAATAGTGCTTTTAAAATAATATATGCTCAGAAGGACAATATTTCAAATCATACAACTATAGTATTATGAATTTCGCGAAATTATTGCATGTAGCAAAAAAGAAGAAAAAAAAAACAATTCTTAACGGCTACTTTTGACGTTCTCATTGCTAAGGAAATTATTAGCGAATATAAAGTGCAAATCAAATTAGTACTA
>JAHWFO010016896.1:36141-90960 GCA_023313115.1 Rhysida immarginata
CTAAGGAAATTATTAGCGAATATAAAGTGCAAATCAAATTAGTACTAAGTTAGGTAAGACCATGAATAAGACATTACCATTCAGATAAACAGTTCGTTTTTCTGGTCACTGAAGCCGAATGTGACGATTTCTACGTTTTTGGATGGTCATGACGATGACGGGCACCAGACATTTACCTTATATTGACTGCTTAATATTTGGCCAACAAAACAAATAAGCGTGAATTCTGCTGTAATTGTTGTTAAACGTATTAAACAGAAAATTTGAAGCAATCTATTGTCTACCATTCACGTGATAATAATAAGGTAGAATAAAATATTGTTTTTATTAGAAAGGCCTATTGACAGAAAATTGGACGCGTGGAGGATTATGATAGAAATATATTTTATTAAATACCGAAAGGTGCTTTATGCTATCAGTGTGGGGAAACGTCTCTGTCTGTCTGTTCGTAACTCTAACTCCTCAAAGGCCATGAAAGATGTTAAAAATCTGTTTTCGCCAATCGATTAATATGGTTCCTGACACGAACCAATCAGAAAAATGATCGAAATCGGTTCAAAGGCACGTGCACAAATGGTAGTAAGATAATGACCCCACCCAGCAATTTCCAATAAGATATAGTAAGTAACACAATGTGTCCGTAAAAAATCTGACACTTTTTATCTGTGTATTACCAAAATAACTAATAAAGATAAACAGAAACGGATTTCAATATATGAAACTGTAGCTGAAAAAGTTTTATTGTGTTTCACAATTTCGCCGCTAGAGGGCGGTAAATGTACATCCGTGTTATTAAAACAAAAGATGGCTACTCCACAGGAGAGAGCACGGACCAATGACGTATATTAAAGATAGACTCCGAATCCTATTGTTGTAACTTGAAGCAAATTGGGAAGCTCCATGCCCAGAACTGTCATGGCTGAAAGTGAGTGAAGATGATGCAAAACACATGGCTAAACACGAGAGTAGCTGATTAATAATTCTTTCACACGCCGATCACGGAGTGATAAGTTTATCTTTTCGTTTACTTTGTATTTGAAGTATTTTATTATATTTTATAAACAATTTTTCGATCATGGTTTCAATTTCAATTTCGTTTCGATTGTCTTTCAGTAACGTATTTTTATTTTAGTTACGTATTTTTGATTTATTTTTGCGAAAAATGATTCCTGATCCTTATTCTTGTCTGTTTGTACAGTTGTACGCAGAACAACTTTGAATAATGGTTTTGAATTAATTATTCCTCGGGCCCAAAATCTTCAAAAACAAAGCAGCCAGACAGCTAATTACTCCACGGCTCACTCCTGCCCAGAACTGCCATGGCTCAATTTGCTTCACTTTTTGCCGCTGTTAACAATAAGATTCGGAGTCTATCTTTAATATACGTCATTGGCACGGACCAATGACGTATATTAAAGATAGACCACAGCCAACGCCTCCTACTTCGTCCTTTGTTAACCGCATTTCTACCAATAATAAGCTCTAAATTTGGTCGACCTATGATGATGTAACAATGTATGACGTTTCAGTGCTGAGGCTTTCTTTATAGGAGGCGTTGCCACAGCCCACTAGATAAAGGCCTGAGTGCTGTTTTCAAAATGGCGGCGCTCGCAGGCGGATTGTCTGTGTGAAATAAGCTGAAATAAAAGAATTAGTTCATAAATTTGCTTTAATTTTCTTACAGAATCTAACCAAAATAATTAATCTATTACAGAAACTAATTTTTGCAGATTTCTAAAACCATCATATATGGTTTCGAAATTTTTTATAGAAAAGATGCTTTTTCTCTTCCTCCATAGATGGCTCTACTTTGAAAAAAAATGAAACTACATTTATTTGCACGTATGTTGCCACTGTTTTGATTGAAACATAAAGCCATTTAAATAACAAAGTTCAAAAACTTAGATTTCATTTGATCGAATTTTAATAACAAATTTCCGAGTTACGCATTCAACAGCGAAGCGTGTGCTCACTTGTGAGTATTAACCAGCACGTTTACGATGTTGACTGCGGAACTCGGAAACTACTCGTTAGAATTCGAGCAAATTTTAACGGTATACACAGTTGTGTGTTTGCTATTTTCCCAAATTTCATCGCGTCAGATGTTATAGAACTTGTGTTATTAACTTGTTGATCTTGGTGGTGGCATTTTTATGTCTCTTCATATCTCAGTTATCGTTCAAATTCAGACCCATGTTGATAGAAACGTTTTTGCTCAGAAGCATCCATACTACTTTCCCTAAACATATGTACGTTCAGTTGTGAATCACCCTGTGTGTTGATTTCCAAAAATTTTTAAAATACTTAAGTTTTAATTTATTTCAATTAAAAATTCTAATGCACTTTGAAATGCTCCCAGCAGCCTGAATCTAGAAAATTAGGTATAGCAAGATCATTAAAAACTAAATCTATGCTGCACGTAACAATTTTTTTGTCATAAATTTTATAATTTTGTAGTTTGCAATTGTTTCTCAATTTTGCTTGCAACTTACTATCACATTTCCATGTTTTATAAATAAGCATAATTTCAAATAGATATTTTTGTAGATCTTGACAGAGTGAATATTAAAACAACAAAAATTTAAGAAATTCTCACTTTTGTACTTATTTCATTTCAGTATAAAATAATGTGTAGTTAAAAAGTTACAGTCTATCAACTTGTGTGATGACCGTATCAAGTTGATGAAACTATTTGTTCAAATGAATTTTTTTAATATGAAATGTCTTGTTTTTTTAAGTTTAATATGATTCGGCAAAGTTGACTTTAGTAACTGCGAGCACTGCGTGCACTGCAGAGAAGCATCCCTCAGAGACACCCAAATGAACAACTCATTCATAACAACCGTTTCGTATCCTCCCTGCAGTGAAGCATCACTTAAAGACGCCACTGTTGACCCATAATTTCGCAGCATTTTACTCTGAAGTTATTAATTACTATTAGAAATTAATAAAATTTATTTTAATTCATAAATATTTAACAATGATCAGTTAATTTTATTGAAACGCTAAGTATAAGTATTTACAAAATTATTACTAATTAATAACTGATTTAAACATTTGATATATTAAAAAAGATTACTAGATTGCAAAAAAATAAGTTGAGTGGGTCTTGTATCACATAAATGAATTCTGTATTTACACTGTCGTGATCTGTATATCTTAGGTAATACTAGGTCGCGATCTGTTTGATTGTGATTTGTTTGAAGTAGGATCCTGCAAAAACCCCACCAGTCAAAACTCCTAGAGTAATAGCGCAAATGAGGACATATCCTAGAGATAAACCTTAATTTTTATCTGATTTTTTATAATTTATACATTATTTTATCGAATTATTTGAAAAATATCTGGGTTTTTTATCAGAACTTACTAGAGTTTTTATTTTCGTATTTGGAGAGGGGGGTCTTTTTTAATTTATTTTCTAATATTAATTTACCGAATTAATTATTTGGTGATGGCGTTGGCCATAACATATATACTACGTATTTTCATTATTGTCGTACATCCGGGTGAATATGATAAATGAAAAATTAAGCCACGAGCCTACATTACAGTCAACAATGGCTTAATTGCTCAGAGCGTCGCGATCTCAGACTGGAATTTTCTTTTTCTTTCCTATTTTTATTTATTATTTATTTAAACGCATTTAACATCTGCATTGTAACATTTTAACATCTGAGGCATCGTGTTTAAATAATCCATCAGCTTTTCTTTAATAAATTTGATACTTGGGGTCTTTGTTACTGTTTACATATACGGTGGCTACGCTATGACCTATTCATTAACAGAATTATTTTTATATTTGCAGTGTAAGACCATGTAGCGAATGTACGAATAACTCCCGTAATAAGAAAAATAACCAGATTTACTACTACTCCAAAAGAAAGGATCGATACTATAACTACTATCACTACCTCTGCTGGTCTTACCATTACTGATGGACTGGATATTAGTAACTGTTTTGCCCAACATTTCAGTGAAACTGTCTCTACTTCTTTCAACACATTCTCGGAGAACTGTCTACCTATTGTCCCTCTATTGATAATCTCACCTTAACGGAGTTCACTGATAGAGATGTTGCCTACGGCATTAATAGATTACGGGCCAAGCCTTGCAATTCTCCGAGAGAGATTCCTTCCTTTATTCTCAAAGGCCTTCGAGATGTCATAATTATTCCTCTTAGGCGCATCTTTAATTTGTGTCTAAAAGCTGACCACTATCCTAAAATAAGGAAGAGTGCGGTTGTGGTTCCTGCCTTTAAGGGTGGTTATGCCAAACGGACTGATATTGCTAGCTGTAGGCCGATCTCTATCCTTCCACCCACTGCCAAAGTCTTTGACAACATCATTCATAAATATCTTCTACAACATGTCCTTCCTCATGTTCCTGGGTGTTAACATGGTTTCATTCCCCGACATTCCGTTGTGAGCAATCTTGTATCTCTCACCACTCATGCTCATGATGCTCTTGACCACTGCCAGCAACTTGACGTGGTCTACTTTGATATGCAAAAGGCGTTCGACTCAGTCAATCATGAGTTACTAATTAAAAAATTGCGCGCGTATGGGATTGTTGATGAACTCCTTCGGATAATGCGCTCTTTCCTGTTGGATCGACAGTTTGTTGTATCTATAAGACATCATTCATCATTGCCCTATAAGCCTCACTGTGGTGTTCCACAGGGTTCTGTCCTAGGGCCTTTATTATTTGTTATCTTCACTGCTGACCTCCCCGAGGTGATTAGAAACTCCCAAATATTGATGTATGCAGATGATGTGAAACTTTTTGGTAACATTATAATTGTCTTAATGCTCACCTGCTTCAGCAGGAAATTTATAGTATATGTCATTGGTGTGAGCAGAATGATCTTGCAATTAATGCAACCAAATATGACAAAAAAGACCAATTTTATCGAGTTTTCCTAGTCTGTTCGTGGAAATGTGCAAGTTGCCAAGCTTTGTGTCCGTGATCTCGGCGTAACCGTTGATGGCACACTTTCCTATAATTCCCATGTTGACTGTTCGTCTGAAGGCTTACAGAGCTCTTGGTACCATAGTGCGCAATGGAGCCGATTTTCGATACCCTTCTACATATGTTCGGCTCTATCGGAGTCTAGTTTTACCCATTTTGTCCTACTGTTCTGTTTTATAGAATGGGGATTCAAATATGCAGTCTTGTAAACTGGATAGGGTGTAAAATGTTTTTCTCCGGTTACTGAAGCGGAAATTCCCGAATTTTGATGTACCTTCAGATCTGTGTGCACTCTCAGACATTAGAATGAAGATTGAATTAGCTGTGTGAACACCGTACATGAACTGAATTATTATTATTGTTGAATTTTTATCTTTGTAATTATTATTATATTTCTTAAATAACCCCATTTTGGGCCTTTGGCCTTCCAGTTTATTTCGTGGGTTATTCCCTGTTGTTGTTACCTATTATTATTATTATTATTATTATTATTATTATTATTATTATTATTATTATTATTTATACCAGATGGTTTGTTTGTGTTTAGTATTTATTTGCGTAAAATGACGGGCCGTTTATGGGAATAAAATCATAATCACACAAAGAAACTCCGCGTTTACACATTTAGGTTATTTACTCATTTGATATTAAATGTATGAAATTATACGATTAAGGAATCAGTAAAGAGCGTTTTAATTGTTGGTAATCTTACAAACATGGAAACACGGAATTCTTTTGTGTGGTTTTAAAGGACCGTCACTTTACGCAAATAAAATCATACAAGACCCACTCAACTTTTTTTTTGCAATTTAGTAATATTTTTTAATATAGCAAATGTTTAAATCAGTTGTTAATTAGTAATAATTTTGTAAATTCTTATACTAAGCGTTTCAATAACAATAACTGATTATTGTTAAATATTTACGAATTATAAATAAACTTTATGATGTCTAATAGTAAGTAATAACTTCAGAGTAAAATTCTGCGAAATTATGGGTCAACAGTGGCGTCTTTAAGTGATGTTTCACTGCAGGGCGGATACGAAACAGTTGCTATGAATGAGTTGTTCATTTGGGTGTCTCTGAGGGATGCTTCTCTGCAGTGCATGCAGTGCTCGCAGTTACTAAAAGTCAACTTTGTCTGCTTTGTAGTGACGTCACGCGGAGAAACGCCGTTCTATTGGTTGCTTTTGAGATGTATTGCTTATTGCGAATTTCCTTTTTGTAGCAAGAATAAGCAATATACCTCAAAAGCAACCAATAGAAGGACGCTTTTCCACTTGACGTCACCACAAAGCATGTGCTGCCCGTTCGTTCACTTCGCTGCCTCGCTCGCTCGTTACGACTCAAAAAGGAAATTCGCGGTGCGACGTCCATTTTAAAATTGTCATTTATGACGTCACCGAATTACGATCTCCTATTGGCTGAAAGAAAGCGTACGCGTAAAGCTTACACGGAAAAGTTAAGTCAAGCTGAACTCTTTCCGTGGAATTTCCGTAGTAAAAAGCGTTCTTTTTTTACGCATTCCGCATTCCGCTGTACGTTTCAGCTGATTTTTACGCAAGTGGAAACCTAGACTTACAGACAGACAGACACGTTTCCCCACACTGATAGCATAAATCACCTTTTGTACTTAATTAATTAATTAATTAATTTATTTATTTATTTATTTATTTATTTATTTATTACATTACACTGATCGCAGTCCGGAGCCTATATGACCAGCAGCCGACGTGTGGGATCTCCGGAGGGAATACTGTATTATTCATAATTTTCAAATTACAATGTAGGTTGAAAGATTATAATAATAACAGAGCCTAGGGTTATAAACAATTAAAATTCAGATAGTAAAAAGGGAATTCGTGTTAGTAAGTGGATTGTTGGTTAAAAGGGAGTTTTTCAGTAATTTCTTGAAAGTTGAGCTTGTAGGGAATGAGCGAACTTGTTCCGGTAAACTATTCCACCATTTAATGCCAGCATATGAGACGCAACGTTGTTGGTAATTACTCCTTGTAGATGGGAGTCTAATTAAGTTTGTTAGTCGGATAGAGCCAACGCCTCCTAAAGATAAGGCCTGAGCGCGAAAACGACAGACATTGTTACATCATCATCCGAAGATACGTTTAATCGCATTTCAGAGTTTATTATTGGTAGTAATGCGATTAAACGTATCTTCGGATGATGATGTAACAATGTATGACGTTTTCGCGCTCAGGGCTTATCTTTAGGAGGCGTTGGTAGAGCAGGGGCGTATGTTTTGCGGATGAGTTAATTCTAAAGGTGTAGTAAGAATTAGATGATGATTATTAATTTTGTAGACGAATGAGCATAGTTTAATGATATAGATTTGGTAGATAGTTCAGATGCCTAGTCGACGAAAATGATGTGAAACAGAATTGGGTAATCTGATATTAAGTAAAGTTCTTAGGAACCATTTTTGTAAACGGAAAAGGCGTAGGAGATTTGCATTTGTAGTGGAGCCCCAAAATTGAATCCCGTAGCACAGCGCCAAGTGTATCAGAGAATTACAGAGGAGGATTAGAATATAGAGTGAAAGAAAGTGTAAATGTAAGATCATTCCTTGTCTTTTGTTAAGTTTAGCTAGTAGGGTATTGATGTGTAGATCCCAAGAGAGATCATGCGTTAATTGTATGCCTAAGTATTTAAATATATCTGTGACCGATAAATGAGTGTGAGTTATATTAAATGGGTAATTCAGTGGAAACATTTAATTTATTGCGTTGAAAGAATAACATGTATTTTGTTTTAGTGAGGTTAAGGGTAAGCAGATTGACTGAGTTCCAATGGTTTAGGGCGGATAAGGTTTAGTTAATAGTGGTGGTTATACTGGTAGCATTGGAGTCGGTACCCTTCGAATGCAATATTATTTTACTAAATGCGCCTTATCTGGTCGTAACAATTCTTGGAGGTTTTTAAAATAAGCCCAATCACCTTTTGAAATGTTTCTCTCCGTTTCATTTAATTTCTCTGTCGTTTAACAAGAAAGAAAAAAACAAGATTTAAAACGTAAAATGAATCTTTATTTACACAGTTATATTACAGTTCCATACACGGAATATTTTTTATAAGATCATTGTTCATCAAAATTTAATTGTATGGAGTGATAAATTCTTGGGCATGTTTTCTTAGCGAGTACCTTGAGTGAATCACCTTTGGTAAATTTAATATTTTCTTGGACCGAGTAATGCTTCCAACCGCAAAGTATGTAACTTTGTTTGCAGTCCTCAAAAATCAAGTCTGTTCTGTTTAATTTCAAAAGATTATTCCATCTCCTATAAGGAACTTGAAAAAACTCTTCCTCAGTCATTAGATATGGCGCTTCAAAATCTCTACAATGTGTACTTTTTGATAAATTCTTCAGACTTACGAGATTGCATTCTTCTTTCAAAAGTTCCGTAATTAAAGGCGGACCTACTAGACCCCATTTATGCCATACGTTATTCATACCAATCCTCTCAGCAACAATTTGTATGAACATATTTCCTAAAAGAAATCAAGAAAAGAAAGATAAAAGTTAATGCTTTCATTACCATCTTAAAAGTTTCTTGATTAAGTTCAGAATTGCAACTGAACTTAGATTTGTTCTTAAACAAAATACGAAGCTTTTGAGTAATTCAACATCAAAAGAGGTGTGAGATCGTCAAATGAAACCGCTGGAAAACAAACCACTCTTCCCATCAGGATGGAGGGGCCTTATACTCTGTCCAACGAAAGAAAAACTGGCGTGTCCAGTTAAATTTCCAATTTCAATTGTTAAACATTGTTAATTTTACTTAGCAACAATGTCTAACAATTGAAATCGGAAATTTAATTAGACACGCCCAGTTTTTCTTTCGTTGGATAGAGTATAGAGTTCGCCTGACTGAGATATGCTCTGTACCAGTCTACTTGGCTTTCTCATACTTAGTCAGCGATCTTTTGTCTCCTCCATCCTTTCAAACACAGGCTTATCTCCTAATGTCCAGCATGTTGCCGAGGCAGAATCTCTTTGAGTGCAAGATGAGTTACACCTTTTAGCCCCCCGAACTCCGCAAATACCAACGAGTGTGGCTGAGTCTTTACGACAAGCGCAAACAAAAATCCCTCTTCGCGGAAGCACCAGCCGTACTCTCTATGCTGTTAGCAGAAAATCAGGGACCTGGCTACATGCAATGCCCTCCCCTTTCCTGGGTACTTTCTTCGCATCTCCTTCGGCCTCCGTTTAACCGTCCGCCTATGTTTCCCGCATCCTTCCCGCTGTGGAGCTACAATCGACGAGCTGGCCCTCCACCCTCTCACTGCAATAGCATGGGCGAAGAATAATAGTCGAAAACCAAACTGATCTGATAGGGGCTGTTGAAACCAAAATGGTGTGTTGGACCAACTCGCAATGGCTCGTGTGACTGGCTGTTAAAATTTTTCAAATTCAGCGCATCTATTGTTAAAATTTGACGCGCTTTTTTCATCTTTTTTTTTTACAGGGCGATTCAGAATTTATGTTACAGAATAATGTGGTAGATAGTTTAATAAAGAATGTTTGATTTAGTTCCCCCTATTTCTATCTCGCTTCGGTGTGGCAGTACAATTGCTTCAGTTGCAGCAACCATTCATGCAAAGGCCAGTTGCTTGACTCTCGGACGACTGACCTTTCATTGAGAAACAACAAACAATGACGTTTGTCAACGTGTGCATTACGGTAATGCTTCGAACTTTGCTCCTGTTATTGTGAGGCAACATTTGGTGACTTTATCAAGATCCCGTCACATGGCCAGCAAAATTGCCAGATTTTAATTCGCTGTACTTCTTGTGGGAACATCTGAAGACCCTAGTGTATGCCACACTCAGCGCTGGATAAATACATAGGCCGACTAAGCACGTGCTTAGGGCCCCGTTAGATTACGCATGTGAATAGGGGCCCCCGAATCCTCAGAAAAACAGGATTTATACTGAGGAAGGTGTGCAGTGCTTAGGGCCCCTAAAGGTACTAATCCGGCCCTGGCCACACTTCTAGATTATGTTGATCTTCAGCCACGAAATGTTGACGCCTGTAATATCATAAGTACTAAACTTGGCATATTGAAACGGGTGCGGCAGTCAATGGGCGCAATGTTAAATGAAGCGCTTGCTTCAGCAGCAGCTGAAGGCTGCAGCGTAAAGCGAACACGGTTCCTAACAACGATTTCGCTGAAGCTTCACACGTGATCTGACGTCATGAATAGCAACTTCCGTAATGAGTGATACCAAGGACGAGGCTAACGAGAAAGACAGGCTCCGGCACTAAAAAGTCACCTGACCAAGATAGGTCTATTAATGTAATTTTCATTGTTTCATCTTGTATTTTAACAATCAGTGTTTTTTCCTTTGTTGGAAACAATGAAGGTTGGATTGGTCAGGTGACTTTTTAGTGCCGGAGCCTGTATTTCTCGTTAGCCTCGTACCAAGGAGCAATGACGTATATTAAAGATAGACTCCGAATCCTATTGTTGTAACTTGAAGCAAATTGGGAAGCTCCATGCCCAGAGCTGTCATGGCTGAAAGTGAGTGAAGATGATGCAAAACACATGGCTAAACACGAGAGTAGCTGATTAATAATTCTTTCACACGCCGATCACGGAGTGATAAGTTTATCTTTTCGTTTACTTTGTATTTGAAGTATTTTATTATATTTTATAAACAATTTTTCGATCATGGTTTCAATTTCAATTTCGTTTCGATTGTCTTTCAGTAACGTATTTTCATTTTAGTTACGTTATTTTTGATTTATTTTTGTGGAAAATGATTTCTGATCCTTTTTCTTATCTGTTTGTACAGTTGTACGCAGAACAACTTTGAATAATGGTTTTGAATTAATTATTCCTCGGGGCCAAAATCTTCAAAAACAAAGCAGCCAGACAGCTAATTACTCCACGGCTCACTCCTGCCCAGAACTGTCATGGCTCAATTTGCTTCACTTTTTGCCGCTGTTAACAATAGGATTCGGAGTCTATCTTTAATATATGTCATTGCCAAGGAGCATATCAGGAGGTCTATCCCATGCCTTTTTCTAGTGACTGCGAGATGTTGCGAGAACTGCTAGCTATCTGGTGGTCAGCTGGATCAAACGGTCAATGTTGCTTCATTGCCAGCGATGATGAATTGCACCATTTAGGTGAAGTAATTTAAAAATATGAAATTTGCAGACCAAAAACAATGTCCTCCACGTGTTAAAGGTTGGATTATGATCATTATATATTTGCCACTTTTATTTGAAGATTTAAAAATAAAGTTATAAAGTCATCAGTCTACCTACCAAGACTGCATAGAGAATATTTTTGCTCTAATTAGACGCAAAGGAGGCAACAGGGATAATCTAAATTCTTTAGAATTCAGTCAGGCTATAGAACAAATAATTGTGTGGATTTAACTTTTATTCAAATCAGACGGATCTAACTGCATGACAGATAATTTTTCTTTCTTCATTAACTTAAAAGATGTTCACGAATTGAAAGACAAAGCTAAGGATATTTGTAAACATATTCAAAGCTTTGCTGAAATACATGAAAATTATAATGCCAGTGCTGACGTAGAATTTGCTGAGAAAAAAATGCGATCACTGCCAAAAATGCTGCAGGACATTTGGAAGGAAAAATCATATTTTCATGCGAAAGAAATTGTATTACAAAACATGTGGATTTTTTTACGGAAAGGTAGCAAATATTTCTTTATGGAATAAAATATGTCAAAACTGTGAAATAAGAATTATTGTTAAATTTTTAAATCTTAGAATTTACCCTAGTGTTCTCTTTTAAAATTTCTCAATTTAAATCAGACCAGCCTCCTTATTAAGCAGAATAAGAGAAATGCTAAGCAAACGGTGTTTTTTTTTTTTTAGTGTATTGTAACATTAAAATGTACATTCCTTTTAATTTTAATAAAATATTTAAAAAGTTTGCAATAAATACAGGTTTAAAATTATTTTTTTTACATGTTTGCCCCATTCCCAGCCCGATCTTTCATCTTATTTGCATTAAAGTTTAATGTTTACAAAGCATTTTTTTCCGGCAAGAGCATGCCTGATCCAGCCGGCCACCAGGTGGCGAGTAATAATCTCGCCCGTTCGCGCAAAATCTCGCGGTCACCGGAAAAAGGCACTGATATGCTCCTTGGTGATACGCCAATTCTCGGCAGTGTTATTTTATTTACAGTGAAAAAATTATTCTTATGTCAAAAACGTACGTGAATGTACGTACGTAAACGTAAATGTGCTGTACAATAGAAAACAAAAAACTTGTAATTACCTTCTTGGATGTAACTTGCTGTTTTATCATCTAACTACAACTTAAATTCCATATTTTGATATCGAAAACTTAACACCGTAAACGCCGCCATTTTGCTTTAAGCCCAAAAAAGCACCTCAAGGGGCTGCTGCAGAAAAATCTCAAACCGGACGTTCCGCTGAAAGTGCAGCGGCGTGAAGCCAAGAGTTTAACAAAGATTTTGCTTTATGCCGCTTCAAGCGCTGCATGCAGAGCTTCATTTAACAACGCGCCCAATGCTTCAGCGATGCCAGTGTTGTGTACCAGAAAAAGGGCGGTCAGTTCGAAGCACACGTTGTCAAACGTCATTGTTTGTTGTTTTTCAGAAAGCTCGGTCATTATAAAATCAAGCCACTTGCCCTTGCATGAATGGTTGCTGCACTTCCTTCGGAAGGGAAGTAAAGCCGTTGGTCCCGTGTAGTCGTTTGCCGGCTGCACGTTAAAGAACCCTTGCGAGGCAAAATTTGCGGCCGCTATGACGCCGTCCTGAAATCACCATAGCAGTTGAAAAGGACGTTAATACCAAACAAACCAAACCAACCAACCTCCTCCTGCTGTACGGCACAATTCTAGGCGATAATCAAATTACTCCCATACCTGTTAAGCATATCTGGATTCACTTCACGAATGGCCTCTGTTATTCGAGTTTTTAGCTCTTCCAAATATGCCGGAAAGGAGGCACAAAAACACGATCATTCACGTATCCCCACAAGAAGAAGTCATAAACAGTGAGGTCTGGGGACCGAGATGGCCACAAAAAGGTTTGTATTGTGCGTTCGCCATCTTGACAGTAACTGAAGGGACCTCTCTACGTCTTCCAGATGCATCCTAGAGACCTCTATCTGCATTGAACAAAAAATTGACGGGCTCCTCTTTCAAATGGTGTGTGGTTCATTCACCTGCGACCAACGGTTGCCGAGCTATTTACGACTGAAATGCGATGAAGCTTTCTGTTACACACTGCATTAAAAAATCAAAATTGTTGCAATAAAAATGACACCAAAACTTATGGCCATATCACGACTAGTTTCCTGAAGTGAGTCTTGTTTCAGTAATAGTGTGATATTGTCAGTCGAGATAAGGATGGTTTGCCTACAGCAATATCAGCCTATTATTAAGTAGCGGAAGAATGGAGCTACTTATTAGTTTTACAAAGTCCATCTGTCCGTCCGTCCCCTTCATAATTTCTGCATTTTTTGAGGTAGAAGGTTGAAATTCGGTATGTAGCTTACTATGGACATGTACTATTTAGTTTGATTTTGATTGGCCCAATGGGATAAGAATTACGGAAGTGGGACCTAGTGATGGGCCAAGTGATCTATGTGGTGAAGGAGTGAAATTCCATTGCAGATGGAAAATTGCATATTCCTTTAGGCAAAATCTACATGACTATGAAGTTTGGGCCAAATTGTCCCTGTGGGTCGGAGTTGTGGGGTGGTAGGAACTTGGTCTATAGAACTATGGCAACATATGGCATGTGATATATCATTTGATCGAAAATGATGAGAAAGGAAAGAAGATAAGGTTCTTTTATATTTTCTAGATACTATGTTCGACAATTTCAATTTTTGCTAAATAAAAAATAATTGGGGGGGGGATAAAAAGTGCAGAAGAAAGGGTAAAAATAGATGAACTCAGGGCTTCCAACTTTCTTATACCTTCCTCGGGAGGATTAATTTCTTATTAATAAGGAAGGCTCTATTGAGAAAGTTAATCGGGATGTAGACATTAGTCTTCAGCTGAAAGACATTGTTTCGAGAAATAATTATTCCACGACAAGTGAACAAAGTCAACATCCAAGGAAGAGGTGTAAGCGAGTTTCATGAAAAAGAATAACATAAGAAAACAGTATTATGGTTCGATTAGTTATCATTTACATTATAGCCGATAGTAATTTAGATTTATGCATGGAAATCCCCCAAGATGATCTATGGGACATATCTGTTCCAAATGTGACATAAGATTGAATCCTGGATGATGTGAACAGCCCTAAGTCGGTTTTTGACTGGTGCCATCGTCGGCTATCCTAGGAAACAAGGTTCCAAAAATGATGCTTAAGTTTGAAGATGATACAAGCGCCCAGCTATATAACCAGAAGAATCAGTTTTGGTTCGAGTGGCATTAAGATGACCTTCTCTGAGCAGTGCAATTTCTCACATAAATATCATAAAACGTCTGTGGACAGTTTTGGATTTTCTTCTCCAACATCTCCAATTGATATAATACTACTTCAAACAGGCAATATTAAAGGCAAACAGTGATCCACTATTTTGCTAATTATTTTAATTATTTTCTATATCCCGGGTATTCACATAATTTTGTCCAATCCCTTTCCATTAAGTCTCCTTGGAATGATAATGAAGTCGAATTACGCTTTACAAATGGGAAATTCTGCATAGATGTTGGCAGCCTTATAAAATGCTAATTTAATTTACAATTATTTTTGAAATTTTAAAATAAGTCTTATCAATTCATAAACTAAGTAGCCAAAAGTCACGGGAACGGTTGTCTCATTTGAAGATGTGCCGTGTACGACTCCCGAATGTTGCGGCCAGATGCAGCGTGTGGCGCTAGAGTAGACACGATATCTGAGCAGTCTGTTACAGTGGTGTGAAGTGCGAGTTAACTGGCTTTGAACGTGGTATGATAATCGGTGCAAGACGCTGGGTCAGAGCATATCGGAGATTACACAAGAATTTGGATTTCCGAGGTCAACAGTGTCTAAGGTTTCCAATATCGCAGAGACAATGTTTTCACATACGTAAATCGCTGCACAGGACGACCACAAGTTTTGACGATCGGACATCACGTCACCTCACCAGAGCCATACCAGGTGATCAACGGGCTACTGTGAATCACCGCCGATTTGAATGTAGGGCCTCAGGAACTGATTTCTACCAGGATTGTACGGAGACAAATGCAACGCATAGGCTTCAACAGGCGACGATCGACTCCTGTTCCTTTGCTGACTCTTCGACAAAGAGCCCAACGACTGGCATGAACCCGCAAACATCGTCATTGGACCATGGAACAGTGACGGCGTATAGAATGGTCAGATGAATCCCGGTTTCAGTGTTATCGAGCAGATGGAGGCGTGGCGTATGCCCTATGAAGCTATGGATCCTGCGTGATAACAAAGTTGTGTCCAGGCAGAGATGGTTCAGTTATGGTCAGAGTTAGGCCCTATTGTGATGGAGATGCCATGTTTCAACAGAAAAATGCTACATGTCACCGCTCTTTGGTTGCACGCAGGTGGATTGATGAACACTCCAGTGAATTCACGACCATAGTTTGGCCCCCCCCAGATCACCCGATCTTAACCCAATCAAGCATTTATGGGATGCTGTAAATACCAGTGTACGCTCGATAAATCCTGCGTCAACTAAACGAGAACAATTGTGGGTAGCACTGCATCAAGCGTGGGTCAATATGACATTCAGTGCCATTCCATGACTTTTGGACACTCAGTATATATAACTTAATAAAATATTATATACGTTCATTATATTACATTATATATAACCTTCATCAAAAATCATAACTCCTGTGCTAAATTCATCCATTTGCAATGCTGCTGTGTTCCGAAACTTCGATAATGATTTCATTACCATTACATTTGTATCCAAATAGATCCCGCCATACTTTAACAGTAAAAATATTCTCAAAATATCGCTTAAATGAAGTGCCTAAAGAAGAAAGAAAAATAGCACAATAAATCAACATATTCTTGAATTATATTCTTAATATACACTAACAAGGGTACCATCCGAACCTGTTTCTCACAGCTTCACACTAAATTGAAATATGTCACTCATCTAAAGCTACTATAGATGCTTGCAAAATAAGAAATCGCATCAGTAGCAGTAATTGAGTACCATATTTGGTTTGGTTTGCTTGGTATTAACGTCCTTTTCAACTGCAAAGAGGTCATTTCAGGATGGCATTAGAGGGGCTGCAAATTTTGCCTCGCAAGGATTTATTAAAGTGCAGCCGGCAAACGACTATACGGGAGTACCATATTCAATTTGGTGTGAAACTCGGATACAGGTTCGGATGGTTCCCTTGTCAGAGATAAATTTATTATGATCATCTGCTTCTTTAGGAAAGTTGGGCGTGATGGCGCATTTATGAATCATTATTATTATTTATATGAAAATGAGAAATCAAAGAGACATTTTTAAATACATTGAGATACTGTTTATTCTATTGAAGTTTAACTGGAAAATATTAATACCGTTTAATGAAATGTGAAACGTACAAAAATAATCCTAAAAGGAATGCTGGTAAAGTTGCATGTTCCCCTATATGAGGCGAAGAGGTCATAAAGTTATGAAGTTTACATTCTAAAGAAAAACGAAATGAATGCAAATGTAATTAACATAAATTTAGATGTAATGACAGTGGTGAAAAGAATGTTTCCCGATAACAGTTTTTGCAACAGAAGCTCCTTTATGCAATTTTCATGAAGCTCTTTCTTGCACCTTATGCACTGGAGCAAATCGCATTTTCGACCTTTAACATAAAAAATCCCACTGCATACAGCAAAAGCCTTTTTCAATTTCACTCTTAAGCTTAGTTTCCATACATGCGTTTTTAACTGCGTCTCTGCGTCTTGACGCACGTGTCATGGAAACATATTTGCGTCTCCGAGTCTTGGTTGACGTGCGTCTGGAGTTCATGCGTCTGGACGCAGAAAAGTGAAGTAGATATGCTTTCTACTTCTTGACGCACTTGTAAATGCGTCTCAAATCTTTCTAGATCACACGATTGTTTTGCGCAAGCGCACTTGCTTTGTTAACAAAAGACGTTCAGTCCAGTCGTCGTTTCGCTACAAAAATGGATGAAGAAAGAGAATTTGAAAAAATGTTGATCGGGGAAATTTTTAATCGGCCAATATTATACGATAAAAGGTGGTGGCCATAATGGTTAGAGAGAAGCTTCTCCCTCTAACGAGAAAAACTGCAAAACAAACTCATGACGCATGCGCAGTTGAACTTTCTGCGTAGACTTTACGCATGCATGGAAACTGATACTTGCGTTCGAATTAAATGCGTCAAGAGCTGTTGCAATGTGCGTCTAGGTGCGTCCAGATGCACATTTGCTTTCTGCGTCGAGACGCAGTTATAAATGCGTCCAAAACGCGTGCATCACAGTAGATGATGAACTTGCTTTGGGAATCCTCCTCTGTTTTCATGTTTTGTTTTGTTTTTGTCAGTAGACATGTGAACAGTGCGATATATTCCCATTTAAAATCAGTAGGACCTTCCACGCAAAGTGGTTCTGCAGCTAGTGACGTAGGCTGTTGTTCGTTAGAAAATGCATGTTTAATATATTTAATATAATAAATTAACGTTCAATGTGTCTATTTTAGTCATTTTATGGTTAATTGTTTTTAATTTGGTTCTACTTATTCGGAAGGTATTAGGCTTCTCCCAAGCATTGGGGTAAGATGCCACTGGATTTTATTTTTCTTCTGCGAGACCTGTCATGTTGCTTCAAGCTATCTTGCACTCACGGAGAAACGTGTCACAAAATATCCACAGTGGTATTAAGCTTTATCTGATACAATGAGCGCTAAATTTTATGTATTTTTAACGAGATATAATTACTCGTATATTCACCACGTTCATATAGCATTAAAATCGATATATAGATGAAAGCTTTCGACACGAGTCTTGCAACAGGAAGTGCTTCCATTATGTTAATTATAAAAGAAATATTAGCGCACTTGCGTCTTATCTCGACTTACTGTACATCATTGGGCCATCTTACCCTGAATCCTCAATTCGTTCTGACGTCTGTGTCCAGCTGTCTGATACTCGACCTCACCCCACACAAAGTTCAGCTGGATTTAGAACCGGTGACTGTCGAAGCCAATTAGAAAGAATAATGTCTCCATTGTGCCCTTCAAAGAATATGCGCACAATGTGAACATTTGCAATAAGTTCTCAATTCTCATTTATAAAGGGACCGAGGTTAACCCCTTAGGTTTGATCAAAAAGTTACCAAACCTCATTTCTGATTAGATGTTGGCATTAAACTAAAAAAAAAGTTTTAAGTTATAATTATATCCGCGCTCCGATAAGAATGATATAAAATCGAAATGCGCATGCGTTAATTTTACCGTTTTACCGTGTCGCTCCAATTCAACTTAAGAAATAAACCGAAATATTTGTTTTGTAAAAAAAAAAAATCAACGCTATTTTAAAAGTAACTTGTTATATTTGTAACAAGTTCTGACTTCTTTTGAAAATATAGTTCGTTGATGAAACTTTATTAGATTATTTCGCAAGTGAATCCTTAAACGTAGGGGTTACTAATTCGATGACAGCAGCGCCATCACTTGACGAGAAATATAATATACTCTGTATAATACACAATTTATATCTACAAAAACGGCGTTTCTAAATGGAAGGACAATAAGTACATAGCATGATTCCATGCATCAATCGAAGAAAAAAGCTCCTTATCAAGTATGTCGAAAACTCATAATTGGGGGTGTATAAAAAAATCGAATCATTACGTCATTTATGAATTTTCCGCACTAGCAGTTCATTAAATTCAAAGGGGCAAGGAAGTTTTAAAAAACAATGAAGTGCTTTGTTAATAAGTAGTACTGCGCGACGTCACAATGATGCGGCGCGTTTAGTCACGGCCTTCTAGAAATTACCAAGCCTGAATATGGAAAATATAAAACATTGTTACGTCGAACTGGTGGTGCTATTACAGAAGTTAGATCACCAACGCCCCCTAAAAAACAAATCCTGCTTTGCCGCGTCATCAAACGAGAACTGAGATCCACTCATTGTTTAACACAAACAAAAACACTTGCTGTAATCAGTGTATTTTCGTTTGTTGAAACAATGAAGGTTGGATTGTCAGCCCTCGTTACATGAAGCAGTCAGCAAGTAGTGAACAGGCCTAACTAACAAGGGAACCCCACATAGCCTTTTTTTGCGCGCAGGTACACCGTTGAAGTGACACCGTTGCGCGGCAGTCATATGTTTATAAACCAAAATGGCGGTGAGAGTTTCATTCGATGAACATAAGTGGATACTGAAGTGTTATTGGAAAGTGGAGAATGTTGTTGAAGTTAATCGACGTTGGAGGGTTGAATTTGGTACACCACCTAACAAGGGTAACAATAAAAAAACAAAACTTCGAGACAAGTTTGAAGCCGAAGGAACGGTGAAAGATGTGTTAAAGGTCAGTGCGGAAGAAAGAAAAGTTCCACTGATAACGAGAGTATTGATGCCGTCATGGAGGTATTTGCACGATCCCCAAAGAAGTCAGTGAGGCAATGCTCTCGTGAAATTGGAATTAAGAGATCAGATTGAACATTCCATCAATGATATTCCATTAGCTACAATTCAGTCGACACGTCGCTCTGTTCGACATCGGTGTTAGGAGTGTACTGTGGCAGAAGGTGGACATTTTGAATATGTACGGGCTTAAGGAAGTTTAAGGGAAAAAATACAACAATCGTTATTTTTCTATTTCATTTCGTTGCTGAGTTATAACGCTTCAAAGAGTGTATACATCAATTTGGAACACTGTGTATTATTTTAAAAATAATCGTGATTAGTGACGATTTATAACATTTTTAGTTAGTATTGCAAATCGAAGTTTTTTTTTATTCTTATAACTATGGGACGTTGACCATCTGTGTATTATTATCTAGGACAGCAAAAATTCTGGTCAGAAAAAAGGATAATACCCTCAATATTCCTTAAGCCAGATGACATTTAACCCGTGCTGAGTATCGTGGATGAGACGCCCGAACAACAAATCCAAGATGGCGTAGTCCTTCGGGAAGGCATGATGGCGTAGTCCAAGATGGCGTAGTCCTTTGGGAAGGTATAATATGTTTTCTGTATCTGAAGTGAAAATAGATCCATCTCAATCAAGGTCATTATCATGTAAAAGGAACACTTTCAAAGTGGCTAGATTAGCGTGCAAGAAGAACCCGCCCTGGAAGGCCTTCCATCAGTGATCAGCTGCAAATCGTGAAGATCCACGTCAGCCATGGCACTATTTGCAGCATCCTGCACGCAGAACTTCTCATGATGGAAGATGGGTGCTAGATTTTCCAGAAAGAGCTATGCAGAGACACTTCTGCCAACTTTCTAACGCGATGCCGGACCAGTTCAAGCGATTTTTTACACCACAACATTGCAATACTGGGTTTATCACTATAGCGAGGCGATCATATTTGAGGTATAACAGTTTCTCCAGGACAAAACAGGTAACTTCTACAAGGACCTCCGCCAGCTAATGCTCTTCATTGTGATAGTAAAGACTTTATGCTCTATCCTCATACCCAAAGTTTAAATCTTAAAGAAAAATCATTCAAATTTATAACTAATCTTACGTATAATCCGCTAAGTCCTTTAACTTAATTGCTCAAACATCTAGTATTAAACTTTATTGGATACATCCAATTTCTTTCATTGGTCAGAGTACAGACTAATAATAATTCTAATTTTAGGAACATACCTGATATTTGCTTTTTTCCCACGGTTTATTGTTGATCCAAATTTCTCCCACTGTATCACTTAAAATGCTTGCAACATCAAGTGCAACGAATCGTATGTTGTCGTACTCATTTAATATCTTGGTTGTGATAGATGATGTGTCCCAGTTTTTCATCAAATGTAAAATAAAGACAGTATATGTGGGATGAGTTCGAGCTGCTGACTCTACGGCACATGCCTCAGGGCCATTCAACGAAACTTTCTTTCTTGTTTCCAAAAAGAATATCACAGAAATGTTTTCATGATGACCCAAACTAGGTAGAAAATTCGTAATAGGCGATTTGACAACAGGCAAACTAAGGTCAGAAAAAGTGATCCGTTTTATCACATACGATGAAAATAAATATACAGAGTGGCTACTTAATTAAAACTATTTTTACAAATGACTTTTACAAGAGCAATTTCGATGGCTTAATGTAGTAGTGTTAAGAAATAATATTAATAATAATAACTTATTTTAATATTCATTACAAATATTAAGGAAACTACAAAAGCTAAAAGTTTAAAGAAGGTAGCCCCCAAAAGATAAATAAAACATTATACAATTAAGAATACAAGATCAAAATATTATCAAAATACAAATAAAGTTCGACATTATAAATCACAAAAGAAGATCACTCATTATGCAACAACCAGTCTACAGTATTACAGAGGTTGAGTCAAAAGTAGTGGCCAAATCAGAAGGGGGGGGGGGGGTTAGAGTTTGACGAATTCTGGGCGAAGACCATTTACCACAAGGGTATATCGCAGTTTATTAAAAGAAAAGAGAGGGAAGAAAAGTCAGTACGAATTTGAATGCCATAGACATTGCACCACGTGCGTCAGCTCGTGTAAAAATATGGCAGAAAAATAGGCGATACGCGGCCTCCTTCGTCACTAACGGAAAAAGAGGACCAGTGCTTGAGCAGCAGCCGCCGAAATTTGCAGAGTGGAAGGTCAGGGTGTGAGCAATGAACGGACAGCACGACGGTGGTTCTCCCGCTTTTCGTCTGGAGACATGGGCCTGGAAGATGCGCCAAGAAGCGGAAGACCCAAAGAAGTGGATGACGCAGCCCTACGGCAACAAGTAGAAGCCAACCCAGGCAGCACCACCCGTGGACTAGCGGCGAACATCAGGACATCTGCACGCCATGGGAAAGGTCAACAGGAGCTGATGCCCGCGCAAGCACAACAACGAGTGAAGGTGTGTCCGTCAACTGCTGGAAAAAATCGAGGTTCTGCCACATCCAGCATACAGCATCTTCCGACTACCATCTCTTCCGGTCCATAATGCACTTCCTGCGTTGACGGCGCTTCGCCAATGTCAGTGAGGTTGAAGACGCCGTGCGTGACGTTTTCGCCCAGAAACCGGAGGAGTGGCTTCGCGAGGGCATCCGCCAACTGGATGATCGTTGGATGAAGACCATCGAGCATGATGGACTCTACTTTGAAGATTAGCAATGAGTGGTTCCTGTCTGGTGCTCATTGAAAAGTTTGCGCGGTGATCGGCCGCTACTTTTGACTCAACCTCCGTAAAGTAATTTTAAAATTTCTTATGCTATTTTAATATAATCAGGAATTTCATTCATCATCATATTATCAATTTTTTGCAACCAATATTCTTATTGTATTTTCCAATAAGTAAATTATTTTTAATCTGGTATTATATGAGTGATAGAAATTCTTCTTGTTACAATATGCGTTTCTTATTCATATTTCTTCGTACATTTGTACAGCTAATGAAAGTTTAAAAATCTGGTTAGGTTTTAAAATATTTAATTCTTTAAAATAGTTATCAGTTGAAGAATTAAATGGTAAAAATATATTTCTAATAAATCGTTTTTGTAGACTTACAATAAACGTGTTTAATTTAACAGTAAGATTGCACCAGCATATAATTCCCTATTAGAAATATGGATAAATAAAAGCATAATCTGCATATTAAGCATAAAGCATATTAATCTGCACACTTGAAATGAAATCATTTTTCTGCGTCGCGTCTAGCTAATGATCCGATAAATGGAGAAAGTTTCTGTACTACGTGATTGGACCAACTCAGATTATCTTGAAACCATAAGCCTACTGCATGTATTTTGATCTCAGTTTTCCTCGTCAGGAGTTGATCGTTAATTTTAAATGAGAAATTGTCAAATAGATAGTTGATATTTTAAAAAATCAAATACATGCATGCTGATTTTGCAACATTAAGTGTCAAATTATTTTCTAATAACCAATTATTTATAAGTGAAAGTATTTGGTTTCCATTATGCTCTTGTAAGTAGGATGCTTTTAGAATTAAACTAGCATCATTCGCATACATTGCTATAAGATTATTTTCTTTTATTAAATCAAAAAAGTCATTTATAACAAGAACTTTTTTAACAAAAATGAACCAACTTCATGGGTCAAATATTTCCAGAAAAATAATCAGTCGAATAGCGAAAACCCCATCCAAATCGGATCAGTAGTTTTTGAGAAAATCGCGAACATACATATATCCTCGTCACTGAAAATTTTTAAGTCCAATGGAAACGATCCGCAAAGGGATGAGCGATTCTAGAAGGAAGAACGCTAACTTTAATTAAGGCAGGCGTTAACGTTAAATGGAACGCCTGCCTTAATTAATGGTAGCGTTCTTCCTTCTAGAATTGCTCACCCGATTGTGGACTGTTTCGATTGGACTTAAAAATTTTCAGTGGCGAGTTTTTTTTGGCCCACCCTGAATATACGGGTCAAACAGAGAACCTCCTTGTTTGAAGTCGGTAAAAGTAATGAAGAGGGTAGCAGACAAGGCCGATCCTTGTAGTATTCCAACTTTAACAGAAAGTGGATTGGAATTAAAACCACTTACAAAGACAACTGCAGATCTACGAGGGCGATTCAATAAGTAAGTTACGAATCGTTATTGAAAAGAAATAAATGGAGATAATGACATACAAACAACATTTATTTTTCAACATAATCTCCATACAAATTTAAGCACTTGCCCCACCGTTTCACAAGTCCCTGGAAACCTGTGGCGTAAAATTCTATGAGGACGGGCATTGTCATGCAGCATCAACACCCCTTTATTGAGGAGGCCTGGTCGCTTCTGGCGAATGGCGGCACAAAGTTTCGTCAGAATCGTCAGCACGAGGCAGACGTAACTGTGTGGCCACGTTGCTGGAACTCGGTGAGCAGTACGCCTTGGCAATCCAAGAACACCGTCAACATGACTTTCCCGGCCGATGTTGTCACCTTAAACTGCTTGTGCGCTGTTCTATCGTGGTACATGTACTCAGGGGCGCCGCCATCTTGTACAGTCATGCGCAGAACGATCGTTGTGCGTCACAATAAAACTAGATAGTGCTGCTATCTAGCGGTGACAGTTTCCCGCATTTAATTAAAAAATGAAGGTCGCAACTTCGATTTGTAACTTACTTATTGAATTACTCTCGTATCAACAAGAAATGATTTCAAAAAATGATAAGATACTCCCCTAAAGCCATAAGGAGTATAATTTTGCTAACAGTAGATCGTGATTTACAGAATCAAACGCCTTTTGAATATCTAATGATATTAGTGCTACTTCACAAGATATATCCAAATCTTGACTAATATAATTATGAATTGCAACACGTAAGTCACTAGCATTTTACCTTTTTGATATGCATACTGATAATTATTAATAATATTGTATTGTAAAAGATAATTTTTTCATTTATTATTTTCTGAAAAATTCTTGAAAAAATTGGAAGCACAGTAATTGGTCTGTAGTTTTTAGGATCCATTCTATCACCACTCTTAAAGATATAACGAACCTTCCTAACTTCCATTTCTTTGGAAAAAGTGCCAGTGCTTATACTTAAGTTATAAATAGTACATAAAGGTATTATTAACAGATCTATAACTTTTTTAACCACTTTTAATGGATATATTATCAATTCCATACGCTGTATTGCCATCTGTTTTTATAATTTTCTTAATTATATCTCTAAATTCAACTCGTTCACAAAAGAAGGACATACTATTGCAACCCTTATATGTCATTTTTGGATTCGAATTTATATTCTGAGATTGCATATCTTCTAAGTAATTAGCAAATGCAGTCGGTAGATTCCTTTGCTCATAAATTCTACTTTTTTTTATTTAGAAACGAGGATTATATACGTGAAACGCAAATTATTAAAAAATCATTATATCTTATAACTCCAGCTCAGGTTTTCAATCGTTTCAACTTGCGCGAAGTGCGGTAGGCCGCGATATTGAAACCTCTATATTCGTCTACGTTGCGACATCTTTCAAGCAAATGGATAGCCTACATTTGGTAATGGTGTCTTTCAATTCACGAAGAGTTCGTGATGGTCGATTCGACTATCTCATACGCCAATGGTTTCAAATCTTGAGTGCAAAAATGTAATCTTGAGGGTGCGCGGAAAAGTGATTGTAATTAATAATGATTAATCCTTTCTGCCCTAATGATTCCAATACAAATCCATTCACTAAATTCTCATGTCAATGTTCATTAATAAAGTTTTAGATTGGAAAATAGAAAAAAAGAATGCGAAATAGAAAAAAGAATGGCAAACCCTGCCATAAATGTTTATTGCAGGCATTATACAGGGTGAATACAAAAGTCTGAACCCCTCTTTTATTTTTTGAACCGAAGCAGATATGTCAATTTTGATGACTCCAATGAATAGGAAGTTGTGGGTGGCCTATTCCATGGTGCACTTTTCATCATCCCAAATATGCAAATTAGGACACATTCAAAATTTATCTCAAAAACCGTAAGGGATAGAGAAAAAAAACCCAATTGCAAACTTGTTCACCATAAAAAAAAATCAAAACAAAAAAAATCATCCAAATCGGACCAACCAGTCACCCACAATCACGTGGTAAACTGTTTGTAGCTTACAAACAGTCACAATGCACAAACAAGTTAATTCAAACAGTTTAAAAAAAGTTAATCAACAAAATGCTGGATGTGACGACCGTGGGCATCATAACACAATTGGGCACGGAACCTAACTGACGCCAAAACATCAGCAAGCATGGCTGGTGTCACTCCTCGGCACGCTTCCTAGATTCGTTGAACCAGATCCTTCAGTGAGGCGGGCTGCGTTGCATAAACCTTGTCCTTCAGGTATCCCCACAAGAAAAAGTCAAGTGGTGTAAAATCAGGGGAGCGGGATGGCCAACGAACTGGTCCTCCTCGGCCAATCCACTGTTGTCCAAACATCTCACTTAGACTCTCGCGAACGACCAACCCGTAATGTGGAGGAGCTCCATGATGCTGAAACCACGTGCGCTGATACGAGGCCAATGGCAAATTGTCAATGAAGTCTGTGACTACCACGTTGAGAATTTCAGCCCGGTAGCGTTCTGCAGTCAGTGTTCCATCATAAAAAAAAGGTCCAACCACAGTGTCATTGTACAATCCACACTACACATTGATTCTCCAGTTCACTTGATGAGTTGCTTCGTCTGCCCAATGATGATGGTTGTGCCTGTTGATAACTCCATCCCTGGTGAACTGGGCTTCATCTGTCCACAACACCTCATGAATGAAGTTTGGACTGTCATCCAGGCAGGTAAGTAACCAGTTTCAGAAGGCGGCCCTAGCAACATAATCCAATGGGAGTAACTCCTGGAGACAATGAATATGGTATGGGTGAAAATGATGTGCGTGTAGAATGTTGAGAACAGTTCTCTGATGGCACCCAACATCTGCAGCAATTGCTCTGCTGCTTGTGTGGGGATTTGCAGCAACTGCAGCCAGAACTAGTGTTGTATCCTTGTCGCCTTGTGCCCTTGGTCGTCCTCGTTCTGCATTAGCATTCCCTGTAGCCTCGAATCTTTGAATAATGTGACGCAGTTTGACGAGATGGATGGCGTTCGTTAGGGTATCTGTCTCGATACAACCTAACTGCAGCATGTAGGTTTCTCCTTGCCTCTCCGAAGCAGAAGATCATGTTGATCATTTCATGCCTTTTATTTGCTTTTCCGCATGAAAGTGAATGTGAGTATGGTAATTTATGTTAGTTTTTTGATTTGCATGCTTTACATGGTGGAAATATCAACATTCAGTTTTCCTTGTGCAGTGTGACTGTTTGTAAGCTACAAACAGTTCACCACGTGATTGTGGGTGATTGGTTGATCCGATTTGGATGATTTTTTTTGTTTTGTTTGTTTTTTTATGGTGAACAAGTTTGCAATTGGGTTTTTTTCTCTATCCCTTACGGTTTTTGAGATAAATTTTGAATGTGTCCTAATTTGCATATTTGGGATGATGAAAAGTGCACCATGGAATAGGCCACCAACAACTTCCTATTCATTGGATTCATCAAAATTGACATATCTACTTCGATTCAAAAAATAAAAGGGGGGTTCAGACTTTTGTATTCACCCTGTATAGGTTGTAAGATGTTGCAGATATCCATCAGGCATCATTTACATTGCTTTGCAATGAAATTGCCCCACCCACAAGGAGTTATCCGAATGAGCCAGAAGTAGGTATACAGCAAGAGATACATCTGAACACACTTTTATTACGTTATGGAGACAAGACGTGCACTCGTTTGTACAGGATGTCCCAACGGAAAGCGGCATCAGTAGGTTGTGGCACCACCTCTAGCGGCGATGCATTGTTCCAGCCGCAGATGCAGGTGATCATACAGGTGGCGAATGTCATCTTGGGGTACGTCTGCCTAGACCTGGTGAACCTGCTGTGTCAGTTCATGGAGATTGCGGGGTGATCGTAAACGACGTCCCACCATGTCCCACACGTGCTCAATTGGCGATAGGCCTGGGGACTTGTCGGGCCATGGCAGGCAGTTGACATCATGCAGACATGTCATGCTCATGTTTGCGGTGTCTGGTCTGGCGTTATCCTGCTGAAAGACTTCGCCGAGTATGGTGTGCAGAAAGGGCAGTAATACGGGCTGCAGAATCTCTGTGACTTACTTTGCTGCTGTCAGGGTGCCTTGGATGGTGACTAAAGGCGTTCTGGTATCGTAGCCGATGGCACCCCAGACCATGATCCCGGGTGTTGGTCCACGATGGCGATACCGGATGCATTGTTCATTGGCATGTTCCATTGATCTGCGTCACACCCGTCCGCGTTTGTCGTCGGTGTCCAAACAAAAGCGGGATCCGTCGCTGAAGACCACCGGGCGCCATTCCATTCGCCAGCCCACTCGTTCACACCATTGCAGTCGTATCGCGCGGTGCTCAGGTGTCAAAGGAAGACAACAATGGACGCCTGGCAGACATTGTCGCGGCGTGTAACCAGCATGCTATTGTCGCTATTGAAACTGGAGCAGTACCAGAGGGTGATGGTTCTGTCCGCTAGCGCTGTTCGCAGTATCTGCCTATCGGTACGAGCTGACGTGCTTCTCCGGGCCCCAGAGCCTGGTCTTCTGGCATGTGTGCTTTCCTCTTGCCATTGCCTCCAACATCGGCCTACCGTCCGTACGTCCCGCGACACATGGACAGCAATCCGTCTGGTGACCATCCAGCCTCGGAGAGGCCAATAATCCGACCTCGTTCAAAGTCCGTTAATTGCGTGAACGGTTGTCGTTGTCGCAGCATTGAGACCGTTGTGCGGATTACAGTACTGTACGTTCACGAGGCAGTTGCTTCCTCCCTACTGCATGGAACGTCTCGCATAAGTGTCAACTGATGAGCCTATACAGGCATTCGGACTCCCCTGTATCAACCCAAATGGTCATGTCCAGAGACAAATGAAAGAAAGAGACTGGCAGACCTCCCCTCTAGTGGTGTCTTCGCGCCGCCATATTGGGATTGGCAAGAAACAGCTGATTGCCCGAGGCAATGCATGTGAATTAATCGGTTTGGTTTGGTTTGTTTAGTATTAAAGTCCTTTTCAACTTCTATGCTCATTTCAGGACAGGGTTACAGGGGCGGCAGATTTTGCCTTGCAAGGATTCTTTAGCATGCAGCCGGCAAAGAAGCTTCACTTCCCTTCCGAAGGAAGTGCGTGATCTCAGGATTTTCTCCCTGAAAAAATCCTCGTCGTCCTCGGCCGGAGTCGAACCCGCGTCCTCGGGCATCAGAGGCGATAACGCAACCACTGAGCTACCGAGGCCAATGTGAAACAATCGCAAACAATTGCTTATTACAATATGTGGATTAATACAGGGTGATTTACATCGAATGTAAAATACTTAAAGGGGGTATTATAGAGGTTAAGATAAACACAAAACGTCCTATGAACATGGGTTCAAATATGAACGATAACTGAGATATGAACAGAAATAAAAATGCAAACACCAAGTTCAACAAGTTAATAACTCAGGTTCCGTAAGGCCTAGATTAATGAAATTTGGAGAAATAACAGGGTACATAAGACTGTGTATACCGTTAAAATTTGATCTAATTCTAACAAGTAGTTTCCGAGTTACTCATTCAACATCATAACACGTGCTCACTTGTGAGTACTAACTAGCGCTTGTTACAATTTTGACTGTGTAACTCGGAAACTTCTCGTTGGAATTCAATAAAATTTTAACGCTATACACAGTCTTATGTACCCTGTTATTCCTCCAAATTTCTTTAATCTAGGCTTTACAGAACCTGAGTTATTAACTTGTTGATCTTTTAAAAATGCCGCCACCAAGAAATCATCTACAAAAACAGCTGAAATTACATTGAGAATATATGCCACCAACTGCTACCAGTAGCGCTCAGCGAAATGAATAGGGCACTGCCAGTCTCTTTTTTTAATTTGTCTCTGGTCATGTCCCGTGAGCATGCATCTAATCGTTTACTAGTCGGAGGTAGACGAACCTCCCCCCACTAAATATGGATAAGGTCGGATAACTCCTTGTTGGTGGGGCAGTGTACTAATGAAATTGCAATGCAGTGTACTAATGAAATTGATTAGCCATAAAATTTAAATCGTTTTCGATTTTATTTTTGGGCTTTCATCCATTTTCAAAAAGCGGATTATGCAGTTAACTATTTATATAATGTCAGTGCTCTGCGGTCAACAATTTCTATAGACATCAATTAAGCAGAGCTGTCGCATGGGCAGATTGTGGGAAGCAAAAAGGCGCCTCACCGAAGAGGCGCTATATCGCCACGGTAATTAATTGAATATTTTATCACTACAATCTAAAATAAATAAATAAATAAAGAGATAGGATTTAAATAAAAATAAATAAAGAGATAAAGAAGTAATCTGGAGCTCAAAACATTGATTGGGCGATCACAAATCTTTGATTACGGGACGATGGAATTTATCTTTTACAAAGGCGTCATTTATCCATCCGGCGGCCCTACACTTAAGTCTTATTGGCATTACTGGTCATACTGAAATGGTCACTCAGTTCAGATGACAGAATGTTGATCTTGTAGTTGCTTGGCAGAGATGAATCAAAGATTTCTAAAAATTTTCAAAAATTATATACGTCTAATATCTAGTGCTTGTTTCACGAAACCAATAATATTTAAGGTAGACATGGAACTACTTATTGTACGGGTACGAAACTCGGTTTGAAAAATGTACGTAGTATGGCCCACAAGATTCGCATAATTTATCGCTTCCATAAGTACAACATTGTTCCAACTGTGTCTGTAATCGTTCACGGGTGTTGTTAGCCTGATGAACAAAGGTTTGTCTGTATTCCTATAACACATCTTTGTCTCACGGAACAATAGAAGCGTAGGCGTGGAAGAGTCAACAGCGCAAAAACATGCCTGCTTGGTGGCCACTTATTAATGAAGCTCTTTTATCAAAGTAAAGGCACTTAGGTTAAAAGAATATTGCCGGATGAAACGACTAACGGGAAAAGCACTTTCTACACTTACTTTGCAGAACATCCGGTGGTTGACGAAATAGCTGGCGTAGTGGCAGACAACGCTGCGAGCAAACTCCGATAGTCAAGCAACCACAAATTTCAGATCTATTTTACGAGGGCGTTTTGAAAAGTAATGCCTCCATGGCTGTAACTTTATTTGTTAACCGATTTTCAAAATTCTTTTTGTATCTTATACTCACATTTGTCCTCTATGTAATGTACTATTCACTTGTTGACATAGTCGCCATCCCTTTCCATGCGTTGCGCCAACCGTGACTAGTTGAGTGAACCCGTCAGAGAGGAATTCCGGAGTTGTTGTCGACACCAGGGGCCCTATTCTCGAAATTTTCGTGTTGCAATCTGTCTCACATACACTATCTCACTTGTGAGATTTCGACTCACATGATTGCTATTCTGCAGTTCAAACTACAAAACGAACACGACTTGTGAGTACGTACGTCACACTCACACGAGTTTGACATTTCTAAGCGTCTGGAATCGAGACCATTCATCAAGAACCAATCAAATACACGGAAACTGTTCCCAAACGATCGCTCGGTATGGAGGGAAAAGAAAAGAATCACAGATGAGCAAAACGAAAAATAAAGCAATGAAACGATGAGCAATTTTATTTTATTGAAAATAATACACGAATGTATAAAGGAAAATTTGATAACGAGTTTACGAAGAACTATGGGATGACTTAGGAAGGAAATTGAATTCTTGCGTCGGAGCAAAAAGGAATGGAAAATAGGGTTAATGGAAAATTTGCACTATCCGCACAATCGCGCGACCAAGGTAAGTGAAATGATCTTTTAAAGCCATCCCCCCCCCCCCTCTAACCAGCTGCTATATAACCCCTTTTCTATTTGGTTACGAGTAAAAAGCTAAATTAATAAAAATGTCATTTACCTTGGTCGCGTGATTAGTCATCGCGCGATTGTGCAGATAGTGCAATTATTCCTCTGTTTTGTAGGCTTAATGCTGATCTTCGAGTTTGATCCCCTAAAATCGGTCGAAGGTTGTCTATCAAAATTTTTGCCAAATCCTTGGATAGTCGAAATAAGTGACGAAAATGTTCCTCATGAAGTTCGAATGCATCAATACGCGTTCGTAAGCTCGTTGCCTCCTCACACAACGCCTTTTCGTTGATTCCAATGCTCCGATAGAATGCAGAATAGCGAATACGTCGGCCATGTTTTTTCTTTTTTTTTGTGCGTTGCTATCTCACAAGGTCTACTCACGTGAGTTGACAACTCACATGAGGAGAAGGAAAAGCACGGGAGTTGATTTTCGATAATACCCAATTCTGTCTGATCATTCGTGTTTGTACCACGTGACACTCCCAACTCATGTGAGCTGTCAACACGAAAATTTCGAGAATAGAGCCCCAGGATTGAATGGCAGCTTTGGACCCTCTTCTGGAGTACGATAACGTAAGCCCGCACACGAGTCACCACACACCAGCGGCGTTGCAGCGCCTACAGTTCAAAGATGAAAGACTTTGCACCTTGCCACTTTCACCGCTTCCCAAAGAAGAAATAGCCCCTTAAGGGACATGAGTTGGTTCTGACGGCGAGGTAAACGATGCCATTCAATCCTGGTGTCGACAACAACTCCGGAATTCCTCTCCGACGGGTTCACCCAACTAGTCACGCGTTGGCGCAATGCGTGGAAAGGGATGGGGACTATGTCGGAAAGTGAATAGTGCATTACACAGAGGACATATGTGGGTATAAGATACAAAAAGAATTTTGAAAATCGGTTAAGAAATAAAAAGGTTACAGCCATGGAGGCATTGCTTTTCAAAACGCCCTCGTATGATATATGGATTAAGCAGTGCTTCAATGGAATAGCTTATTTCTTATTTCTCCACCCCATGTTTACTTACGGTTGCTGTGCGTGCGATCGCTCGTTTTCCTCACAGAGACGGTTAAGTAAAGAACGTTTAATTATAACCTCAATTTGAATTTCAAGGATATAGAGTTAATTTATAACCCCAATTGTTTGTCCCAAATGTTGTTATCCAAAATCTAGCCGCAAAATCGGATTATTGCAACTCCTGGCAATAAATAACCGATATTTTTTCCATACACTTTTTTTATCCACAAATCTGTCCTAAAATTTGAATAAAAATAATGAACTCTTCTAAGGGCACATTTAACTATGCTGTCAACATATTATAAAAATGAAACAATATACTTGAAAATGTACGATAAAAAACTTAACCAACGGAAAAACAATTCGATAGTCTGTTTGCGTGGACAAAGTATGCGATATTATATTGATAATAACAATTATATCAATCAGGGAATTTCTATTTAGGAATGACTCCTTTATGCAGCGAAATTATTCTTATATAACACTGGAGATCTCCTGTGGATAGATACAGCACAGCAGAGGCTCCATATTGAACATTAAAAAGATATATAAATCACTTTCAGTATTACTGCTTGGCAACATGTGATTTTTAGTGATGACTGCAAGATGTGTGTTTAATAGTGATGACTGCAAGTAGAGAAGAACTCCCTGATTTTAAGCGTAAATATCTCAGAGACAGAGATCGATAGAAGAATAAGCAAGTGGTATGTTTATTTCGAAAGCCGTAAAAACCGGATACAGCAATTTCAAAATTAGTTCAAAATGTATAGGTGGCGCTGTAAGCTGTAGTCGCAATACGGAGTCCGAAAAATAGGCTATAAACTGCCCTTTGCGAGCTGCCATTACAATCAGATCACAACCAGCGCCGGATTTATACTTTTTCTTAGTATAGGCCACTGACTTTCTGCCGCCCCCACTTTCGTGATCACTTGTAAGTAATCTAATGTAAACTAAGACTATTTAGGCCTTAAATAATACGTATTTAAGTAGATAAGTAAGTATTGAATAGAATAGTCAACCTAATGAAATCCGCCGCCGCCTGAAATCTGCTGCCCCTAGGCCGCGGCCTAGTCGGCCTATTGGCAAATCCAGCGCTGATCATAACCGATTCAAAATGTGCACCTTTCGCAACACATTTCAGAATGATACAAACGAAAAATGAAATTTTCAAGCACTTTCTGTAGTGCATCAACAGAAATGAACGCACAAGCCTCAAATAAACTCTACAAGCTCGTTCAGTGTTGCAGGATTTTTCCGGAAAACACTGTCCTTCAATGTACTCCACAAAAACTACTCAGGGTGTAAGATCGGATAACTATGGAGGCCAATCCAATAAAGGAAGGCAAAAACCGCTGGGTTACTGTGTGCTCGGACCCCATCTTGCTTAAACCATGAAGTGCCTGTTCGATCCTGTAACGCGTGTAGTGTGGCGACAAATTGCCCCAAAATCGCAAGGTACAGTGGACTATGAATCAGTACATCAATCATGGTGAGCATATTGCTCGCGAAATCTTCTTTTCGCACAGTTGGAATTGTTATGGCTTGGTGAATTTGGATCTTGAACGGTGAAGACTGTTGTTCTAAACTTTTTTGCATCCATGCCACGAAGGATGAAGCAATCATCACTACCAAATATTAACTGATACTTCGTGCTGCTTTGTTGCTTATATTGCATACTTTTTTCAATGATAAAAGACTATTGCATTTTTATTCCATGGTGTCGTTGTATATTCTTGCATATTTCACTTTTTTCATATAATCAATCGCATATTAAAAGATTAAAATTTTCTCTTTAAGATACACTCGACCGTTTTTAGACGACTTCATTATTTCTATTACAGGGTCGAGTTACACTATTATGATCATCCCTACGTTTGTCTTCGGGGTTGCCCAGCCGAGGAACTATGTCACGTGTTGGGAATTGGTTAGGTGGTTATATAAAGGTAGGTTTCCACTATGTTAAAAACATATCACTCATTGCTGCAATGGGTAAGAAACGTGATTTATCAGATCTGGAAAAGGGGATGATAATCGGCTTTCGGGCCAAGGGTGGCAGTATTTCGAAAACCGCGCAGTTTGTGAACTGTTCTCGTGCTGCTGTAGTTAAAGTGTACCATGACTGGGAAAATGGGACTGTTCAGAATAAACGGTATGGGAACTGTGGAGCACCACGTGCCATTGATGAGAGAGGTGAAAGTCGGCTGCGAAGGTGTTTGAAGGCCAACCGAAGAGCTACAGTGGGACAACTTACCGCTCAAACCAACGAGGGTGCTACCAGACATGTCTCTAAGACCACAGTACAGAGGACCCTGCTACGTATGGGCCTCCGCAGCAGACGGATGGTCACTGCACCCATGCTGACGGAGGTTCATCGCCAAAAACAGCTTCAATTTGCCCAACATTACAGAAACCGGACCACTTCTGACTAGAAAAAGGTTGCCTTCTCCGATGAGTCACGATTTCTGCTCCACAGAAGTGACGGCCGTTGGCGGGTGAGGCGAGAAACCTCCGAGAACAAGCATCCCTGCAACCATTCTTGGACGAATCCAGGCTAGTGGCGCCAACGTCATTGTGTGGGGAGTGTTCTCATGGCATTGTCTCAACCGATTCGGTTATTTATCCATAATTGCAGATCAAGTACACCCATATATGACGACTGTCTTCCCAGAGGGAGATGGCACGTTCCAGAAAGACAATGCGACGTGTCATACGGCTGCAATTATTCGGGGGTGGTTTGAGGAACACGACCAAGCGTTCCAAGTACTACCCTGGCTCCCTAATTCCCCAGACCTCAACCCAATCGAGAACCTTTGGGATCACCTCGATCGTCATCTGCGTGCTATGGAACAACCACCGTGTACCCTTCAGCAACTATCAGATGCTTTCCAGTCTGCATGGCAACAGCTATTAGTAAAAACCTACCAGAATCTTATTGACTCACTCCCACGCCGTCTAGCTGCTGTCCGTGCCGCTAAAGGCAGTTATTCGGTATTTTAACTGGTGGCCATACTAATGTGACTCGACTCTGTAAAAGTTTGGGGAGGTTTGTAGGAAAAAGAGTGTATGGGAAAAATATTGGTTATTTATTGCCAGGCGCTGTATTATACATATAAATGCAAAACTTAACTTTATAATTTATTCAACTTTTTAAACTTCTTACCTCATATTCGAAAGAAAATTATTTAAATTCAACAAGTTTTTATAACATTCCCGACTGTCTTCGAACCAGCATTCTTTAGCTCCATCTATGTGAGTATAGCAAGAATAAGTAGAGTTTAAGAATATGAAATTGCCAAAAAACTAATGTTCTCTAAATGGATATTCGATTAAACTTAAAATATTAAAATAATTAATGGAACATTTAGAAAACTATAATTGTCATTAGATCTCAACAATTCTTCTCTCAACCAATCTAAATACGCATTGAAAATTAGGGGAGGGGGTGAGGGAGTATTAAATCTTGAAAAAAATATTTACACTGAAGGAATCTTATAAACATGGAATAAGTCAGCGCCAGAAACAGAGTCCAAAAAACGGCAAGCTTCACTTGTTTCCGTCTCATATTCCTCATTTTATTACAGTGAATGTTAATTCTAAATAAAAAAATGAATGTACTTAATGCAAAACATTATTTATTTAATTATTTTAGGCATGCAAATGTTATAAATCAAGCAAAACCTATAATTGAAGGGCATTTTCTATTACAAATCAAAAACTAATAATATTAAAATATTTATAGGTAAAAAAAATGTATTAACTTTCAAATAATTAACAGAACTTCAGTATAGAATTCCTACGTGGCATGACCATTATATTCCATAACGATTTCATGCATAAATTACTATCAGATCCTCAATCACAGTATTCTCAAGTATACGAGTACATGGAATATCACCCTATTAAACAGTAAGATCAGAATGTTTGCAAATACATTTACTTATTGTTTGATAAATAAGAATTTTTGGCAGTCATTTCACTTGTATTGTTCTTTACAATTGGCTTTAATAGATGAGAGCTCACTATAAACTGATTGTTAAGTAAAAAAAAATCCATTCTTATTGTCAAATAATATTTGTTTTTCTTCTTCAAAATAACAGCCACGTGCCTGGAATATCATCGAACAGTTTTAATCTGAAATTAAAAGATAATTAATGAAACGGTCTAAAAGGAAATACCATATATTATAATTAATAAACAGTACAGGGTGATTACAAAAGAACTTCACACTTTTAAAAATTTATTACATCAAAGCTATTCAGAATATAGACACACCACAGACGGATTCTTAAAGAAAAACTCTTGAAGTTTATTGTGACACAGTTAAAGATGTTCAATATGCCCCCCTGTAGTCGAATTCATCCCAAACCCGCATTAACATGTCTCCATCAATCCCACGTATCGCTACCGTAATGCGTTCTTTCAGCTCGTCCAGGTCACGGGGAAGGGGTAGGGTGAAGACCTTGTCCTTTACACACCGCCATAAAAAGAAATCACAGCGGTGGAATGGTCGAGCAAACAATAACCTGGAACTTGCAAAGTGGCCACCGCGGAGCCCCGACCTCACACCTTGTGATTTCTTCATCGCCAGTAGCCATGAAAGGATGAACGTAGTTGGCAACAATGTTCATGTAGCCCTGACCATTAAAGCGTTGTTCTACAGGCATCAGCGGACCAAGAGCATGCCAGGAAAACATTCCCCCGTTTGGCATCAACGTGCTGAAAACATTCCCCAGACCATTACAGAGCCTCCAACAGCCAGAACAGTGGAAACCGGACACTAAGGGTCCATCGCTTCGTGCTGTTGTCTCCAAATTCTGAGTCGGCCATCTGCATGGTGCAAAAGGAAACGTAATTCATCCGAGCAGGAGATCTTCTTCCAGTGTTGGTGATCACGGGAAAATTGGAGACGTTTTTTGCGGTTTTGGGTGGATATCAAAGGTACCCGGACTAGCCATCGGCTGCTATAGCCCATCTTTACCAGTATACGACGTGTAGCGTGTTCAGAGATGTTATTCTGCGGTTCAGTGCTGTACTCCACAGTTAGTTGACGAGTCGTGACGTTTCTATTCGCACGAACAAGCATTCCCATCCGACGCTCATTCCTTGGATTTGCATACTCATGGGTGTTCCTAATAAATTGGCCACTCGGTGTAGAATTTATATAAAATAATATCTTTAAAAGAATACAAACGATTTAAGTCAAAATCTGTGGACACAAATTTGAGTCATTAAAAAATCTTTTTGGAATAGTGGTGTTATTTGCTGATACTTGCTGATCTTTAAAAGGAATTGAAAATAAGAACCAGAAATTAAGCTATAAATGGTGAAATAGTTTGATCGTCTGAAGTTTATGTAGAAGACTTTTTCTATACGTAATAAAAAAACCTTGCTACGTACAAGACATGAATAATAACTCCTATATGCCAATGCCAGCAAAAACATTGAAAGGAAGATTTTTATGCAACAACGAATATCGAAGAAGAGAAGTAGAAACAACAGAATGTTTGTAATTTACAATAATCTAATTCCCAAAACCGAATGAAGTTTACTCACTTCAACATCCATTACAGTTTTCTTAGCTCTTCAGCAATTATTGTCTGTTGTTGCTTCTTAAATATTAATTGAAATGATTGTCCGGATTAAGCAAACCATAAATGATTTAATGACCCAACATCTTTCAAGTTTTCATAAAAATAAACCATTAAGGAATGACATAACCAAGTACCGCAAGGTTAAACTAAACCATTCGCGGAACTATATTTTTAAAAAGCCCTATGTTAACATTGTAAGATTCTAATGGGCCATAAAGATACCATTACACCACGTACCTTTGAACCAATGTCGACTATCATTAATTTTACGTGATATTCATTCATGACACATCATTCCAAGCCCTTTGATATACACTGATTTAGCAAAACTCATGGGATAGCAAGCACATTGATTGATGGGCATGGCTCACGAATTCACAGGGGTAAGAGCTTGGATAAGATTCTGGGAATGGACCATTAGACGTTGTGGGAAGAGCTTGGATAAGTGATTAATCAGAAATGGCACGTCGTCGCGAGTTGACGTCTTTTGAACGGGATATGATAGTAGGTGCCCGACGCATGGGATGTTCCATTTCGGCAGTAGTGCAGGAATCTGGCTTTCCCCGCTCAACTGTCTCCAGGGTGTATCGGGAATGGCTGGATGAAGACATCACAGTCCACAACAGGCACCATACCGGGCGTCCAGCTGCCCTGAATGATCGTGACCGGCGACACTGGGACGAATGATTCAGAGAGACAGGAGCGCAACAGTGCAGCAAATCACAGACCAGTTCAATACTGGCCGCACTAGAAACGTCTCTCGGTGGACAATCCGTCGGAATCTGCATGCCCTCGGGTTTGGCAGCCGTCGCTCTACACGGGTGCCAATGCTTACCCAGCATCATCGGACACTCCGGCGTGCATTTGCCACCAACCATCTTGGCTGGACTCTGCAACCGTGGCGTAACGTTATATGGTCAGATGTGTCACGATATCAACTGTACCACGCTGATGGAAGGCACCGTGTGTGGCGCAGACCTCACGAAACGATGGATCCCGCATGCCAACAGGTGGTGGTTCGAGGTGGTGGGGCGTCAGTGATGGTCTGGGGTGCATTTTCCTGGTTTGGAATGGGCCCTCTGGTTATCCTGGACCAAACGTTGAATGGTCCACGGTATAGTCAACTCATCGGATACCATCTGCACCCGTTTTTTGACATTTCAACACCCTGACGACGTAGCAGTCTTTCAAGATGACAATGCTCCACCACATCGCTCCAATGTCGTCCGCGAATGGTTCGAGGAGCATGCAGGAGAGGTCCAACGACTGAGCTGGCCAGCCCGGAGCCCTGACATGAATCCCATCGAGCATATCTGGGATGCTGTTGAAGTCAGGCTCCGGGCACTGGATCATCCGCCCACGAACGGACAGCAACTATCTTCGGCTCTGCAGACTATCTGGTGTCAACTGCCTCCAGAAGTTTACCAGGGACTTGCAGACTCACTACCACGCCGTATTGCTGCACTCCACAGGGCCAGAGGTGGCCCGACCAGATATTAGGTAACTATCCCATGAGTTTTGCTAACTCAGTGTATTACATGCCATTTTTTAGCATTGAAAGTTCCAATGAACCATCATGGTTCAACTAAACCAGGTTCCTTGAAACCAATTTGGACTATCATTAAATTTACGTTATATTCATTTATAGCACATCATTCCAAGTCTTTTGATATATTACATGCCATATTTTATCATTGAAAACACTCGAGGGTGTCAAAAGGGTGCCATTAGAGCACGTGGCATTGTTTCGATTTCAACCATTTTCAAAATGGTTCATTCCCGGAACCATATTTATTAATTGGCGAAAATAGTAATTTATATCCGCTTCAATCTCGTCATTACGATTTGTTTGTTATATTACTTAATATATCTCTCCATTGAAAATTGCTTGGTTGGATCGTGAAGGTCCCATTTGTGCACGTGCTACTAAACGGATTTAGATAATTTTTGTCATTTGTTCGCGCCATGTACCATATTTATCGATTGACGAAAATAGTAACGAATAACCCCTTCTATCTCGTCATTACGATTTGTTTGATATATTACTAAATATTCTTCCCATTGAAAATTGCTTGGCGGGAAAATAGAGGTACCATTTGTGCACGTGCCAATGAACCGATTTAGATAATATTTGTAACTGGTTCGGGTCCATGAACCATATTCATCGACTGACGAAATACAGATTTTGAAAATTTTTCATAGCCTCGGAGGAGTTTGAGTTACAGACAGACGGACAGACAGACACGTTTCCCCACACTGATAGCATAAAGCACCTTTCGGTACTTAATAAGCACAGTGTCAAATCCTCGGAAGGGAAGAGTCGCTAGAAATTGCGATTCCGAGGATTTAACATGGAAAAAGCAGAAAAGAAGAAGAGCAAACACCCCCGACTGGAATGGACCGCGGAGAAGAGAGCAAAGCAGAAGAAGAAAGGCCATTGGAGAATCAATGCGCAGAATCGGCACAGAATCCTCCAAGACAGGATAAAAAGAGGAGGACGAGAAATAGAAGACAGACAGTGAGCGATTCCCAACCGATGACGAGAAAGCAGTTGACGATTGCAGAATATTAAGTGCCCTCGATTATGTAAAAAAACACCTGGATTTTGAACTTGTTTCCACGCAGCAACCAACAAACGCGTATGTGTGATTGACTTTTTTGCAAGTGAGTGACCCTCCCCCCCGGTGATCTCCGGGGGAGGCTTCACCCCCCCTCCCCGAACATGGTGATGATGATTTCTGATGGCCCCTTCGCCGTAGGGGCGTTTATGAAGGAGCTGTACGCTAAAACGCGTATACCTCCGTTTCTTCCTTCAGGTGATCCTGCTGTCAACGTTGTCCAACGTTTATCCCCGACTGAGACGAGGATGTTTTGTCGACAACGTAATGTGGCAGTCAGGATTGTGTCTGTCGAATTCGTTAGGGTTAGACAAACCACCGTCCATCTGATTTATGCGGAACCCGGATATCTTCCCATTCTTATCCGGGGCGCTTCGCCGCTGATACCAGAAAAATATATGAAGGATTACATGTCCGACTACGGGGAGTTCGGAAGCTCTCGTATCCACAGCATTCGGATTCTCCCCTGCAGGAAACCGGCGATATCGTAGTCAGCATGATCCTTCATAAGGACATCCCGCAACACCTTGTGAAGTATGGGGAACGTGTCTCCGTATCTTACAAGGGGCAAAGGCAGTGCTGCTGGTACTGCAAGAAACCATCCCACGTCAGGAAGGATTGTCCTCTCCTCAAGAAATGCGATACATGTCAGCACATCGTAGGCAAATTTCATCGTTGCCCGGATAGGCTGTCCCAGGAAACATCGATGATGACATCATCTGATAAGCCACCTGCGTCACGCAGAACTTCGCCGCCTTCTCCTCCACCTCGAAGGCTGCAAGCGTCTCCATCTTTGCCGCCTCTCCCTGCAGAACCAGAGAAGGAAATGTCATCTCCTCCACCGCTTCCAAAGGTTCTAGAGGTTGTTCCTCCCCTTCCTCAGCCATCGAGCGATATTTCGATAATGGGAGAGGAAAGCTCTGCAGAAGAAGATGTCAATGTGTCACTGGGTTCCGGATAGGTGTTTGCAGCGGAAGAATTTCCAGCCCTTCCTCCGCCAGCGCAAGCATCGATGTCGCAACCATTGCGGATAGCTTGTTCATCTTCTCCAGCCAGGTTGTCATCATCAGCTGGGACGCCGAAGCCATCAGCACAAAGCCAGCAGAATGGGTGTAATTCAGCACAAACCCTACGACGAGGAAGAATCCACGCAAGAAATCGAGAAGACATCGTAGCAGAAGGGATGGGTGTAATGCTTCCTCTTCTACCGAACGAGAAAGCTGCGCAGACCGTCGGCGCAGCCATTCTTCGTCCTCGGGTCGAGCTCGATCCCCGAGGAGGAAGACTACAGAGCCTGTCACAACACCTTAAAGGGTGAAGTCTCCATCGGATACAGGTCAGTCGTAGTCATCCTAATTCCTCAATGAAGGTCATATCCCTGAACGTACGATCCCTTGGTTCTTCTTTCAAGCAGTCGGTCTTGACAACTTTTATTCTTCTCCTATTCTTCTCCTACATGAGGTGAAATTAGATCCTTCACAACGTTTTTACAATATTCCTGACCTTCGCAGTCAATATCCAGACGGACAATTTTTTATCAATTCTTCATCGCCACATGGGAAGGGGGTTCTTACCATCGTTTTTAACCTCTCCTTGGTGGTGGTGAATTGTGTGTTTGACTGCGAGTACAGGGTGATTCCGACAGACATTTCATCATCCGGTGTTGAATTCCGATTGCTTAAAGTGTATGTACCATGTGATAGTTTTTTGTGTACATCGTTACCTGTAATGATTGCTGGGGACTTCAATTGCCATCCAGACGAACACAACATCTTTTCGTCTGGATACGTGTTTCAACTGTGTCAGCAAAATGCATTGTTCGATTTATGGACAAAGACTTCGAATAATAATCAGCGTGGGTCTACATTCCATCGTGAGCCCAATGTGTCATCAAGACTAGACTTATTCCTCGTAGACAATGCATTTGCTGGGGCACCCGGAACAATGGAGGTCATTCCATGTTCGTTCTCTGACCACAGTGCCATCAAGTGGTCATGGAATCCTCCATTTCCAGCATCAGCTGCAGGTATTACTTCTCAACGGAACTGGTTCCTGAACGTTTCTCTACTCGACGAAGAAGAATACAAGGGCATGTTCGTTCAGTTTGTGGATAAACATCTCCGTAATTTGCCTCCAACGTTAGCTTCGTGGACTGAATTTAAGACTAAAATTAAACGTTTCTTTCGGAAAATTGGGTTGGATGCTGCTAGACGCCGCCATCGTCACCTGGTCATGCTACAAGAGATCTTGCGCCTTTTACGTTGTTCCTCCCCGAGGGAAGAGTTTGTTGATGACATCAATCAGGTGAAGAGCGAGATCAATGCTCTGATATTCCGAAAGTGGCTAGTACAGTATTAAAATAATCGACTGTATATTTAAAATTAAAATTCATAGATGATTTATTTTTATTTTTGATTATTAAGGTTCTTTTTTACAATTCTATGACTGATTAATCTTTTAAGTCATTGACCCTTCGCCAGTGCACACAGGTCCAATGTCGATGTTGGTTGGCTCAGGCTGGACGTTGCCGACGATGTGCAGCTGTCAACAGTGCCACCCGTCGTGGCCTCCTGCTCCCAGAGCCTGCAAGCTGCCAAGGTTCGCCGAATTGTCGTCTACCTTTTTTTTCCTTTTTACAATAAAAATCTCAAATTGTGTAACGTTTTGAGAATGAATTTCTTCATTTTTTTGTATTATCCGGACTCGGGTAAAAAAAAAAACAAACTACTGCATAGCAAAAACATAAATAAAATAAATATGTTTATTCGAAAATTGAGAAACAAATATATACCATATTTTAAATTTAATTGTCATTTATATACCTGAACTATATCTTAGGTTAAGAAAAAATATTTGTGTAAAAAAGCCAAATTGATGTAAAATGATAAAAAATATTGTATGAAAATGATAAAAAATATTTTATTCAAAGTATTGCCCATCGCTGGCTATACGTACATTTTTCCCACCTATCTGATAATTTGTAGATGCCACGCCAAAAATTGTTGCTCTTTTGAGGCAAACCAGCCATTTTCCTACATTTTCTTAAGAAGTGAAGCGCTGCTCAGCAAGTGGGTGTCCCATCGATGCAATAAGTAGTAATCAGACGGAGCCAAATCTGGTGAGTAAGCCGCATGCGAATGTATTTCCTTGACCAGTTTTGCCGAGTGTGATGGTGCATTGTCATGAAGAAAAATCATTATGTGTTGCCTTTTTTTAATTCTGGTCGTTCATAGAAAGCTTGATTCAAATCGATCATTTGTTATCGGTAGCGTTTAGTATTAACGGTTTCGCCAGGTTTCAGCCGCTCATAATAGATCACACCCTTCTGATCCCGCCAAACACAAGCATCATTTCTTACGTCAAAATCGCCACTTTTGAATTTTTTAAACCACTCAAAGCACTGTGATTTACCAAGAGCATGCTCACCGTAAGCTTCGACAAGCGATTCTGCAGCAGTTTTCTTCGAAATAGTAACGGAAAATCAATCTATCCGCAAATCGTAGTTTCCAGGCACAAAATTCGACATGTTCAACGCTATTACAAATATGCTGTTGTAAGAAACTTGTACTGCTATGAGTTGAAAATCTTTTTCAGATGTTAGAGTAAGAAAATGGCCCCAACAACGCGATTTGACAGTAACTACCAGAGACAAATGAAAGAAAGAGACTGGCAGTGACCTCCCCTCTACTGGTGCCTTCGCGCCGCCATATTGGGACTGGCAAGAAACAGCTGATCGCTCGAGGCAATGCATATGATTCAATCAGTTTGGTTTGTTTGGTATTACCCTCCTTTTCAGTTACTATGGTCATTTCAGGACAGTGTTATAGGGGCCGCAAATTTTGCCTCGCAAGGGTTCTTTAATGTGCAGTCAGCAAACGACCACACGGGACCAACAGCTTTACTTCCCTTCCAAAGGAAGTGCGTGATCTCAAGATTTTCCCCTTGAAAAAAATCTTCGTCGTCCTCGGCCGGGATCGAACCCGCGTCATCTTCGTCGTCGAATCTTCGTCGTCCTCGGGCATCAAAGGCGATCACGCAACCACTGAGCCACCGACACCGATGTGAATCAATCGCAAAGAATTATTTTATCTAATATCTACCTAAGATATCTGGATAAATTTATTGGGGATCACATTAAACAAAAACAAAAATAATAATCATCCAATTCGGTCCATCTGATAATAAGTTATTTGGTGATAAATAAAGTTATTCTTAAACTTAAATTTAAAAAAAATAGTTTAAATGGAAAAGGAGGAAGAGATTATAATTAATTAGGAAAATTCTCCTTTATAAATTATAATTTGAAAGCAAATAAAATAAAATATACAGTTCACCAATTATAATCCAAATTATTGTTGATTTGTACGAGATTTATTAATTATAATCTCTCCTTCTAATAACTAACTGGACCACGTTCTCATACATGTTGGTCAAATCGCTTTTTAAAAAGATCCAATACTTCAGTTCACAAGTAATTATAGTATTAGTTAATTGCTTATTACAATATATGGATTAATAAATTGATTATTTTATTGAACTGAAATTATTTCTTCCTTTTCTTTTAATTTAAAATTTAAAAATATTTGTCTTTTAAAAATTCTTTAGGCATTGAATCAGCTATTTGAAGTCATTAAAAGTATACGTTATCGTTAGTTAATGCAATAAACTTTTTTTAATAAGATCAGAAAACAGTTTATGCTTACTAATACTTCTAGAAATCATCTACAAAAACAGCTGAAATTACATTGAGAATATATGTCGCCTTAGTTTTTTGCCAATAGCAACATGGCGAATGCTGCACTTCCGGTGGCACCAGTAGCGCTCAGCGAAATGAATAAGGCACTGCCAGTCTCTTTCTTTCATTTGTCTCTGGTAACTACAATGACAGCTAGGACCATCTATGGGCAAATTCCGGTTTCATATTTACAGACCTAGTATAACTTCCCTGCATTTGAATATCAAGGATATAGAGCTAATTTATTTACCCAATTATTTGTCGTAAATGTTGTTATCCAAAATCCAGCCGTAAAATCTGATTATTGCAACTACTGGCAATAAATAACCGATATTTTTTTCCCAAACACTTTTTTATTTCACAAACCTTTCCTAAAATTCAAATAAAAATAATGAACTCGTCTAAAACGATTAAGTGTATCGTAAAGAGTACTTTAACTATGCTGTCGATTATATTATAAAAACGAAACAATATACCGTAAAATCTAGAATAGAGACCCGGCCATCTATTTGTCATAATGGTCCTGCTCCCCCTCCCCGGGCGATTAGTCGAGACCCGGTGTTTATTTAAGACCTGGTGTTAAGGGTTATTCACATGAAATGGCAACAAAACAACATCGGAATTTATACGATTACCGCCAGAATTTATACGATTAACCAGAAAAACAAATAGATCCGGCCTTTATTTGAGACCGGCGTTTAGTTGAATACCTGACCTTTATTCAATATTTTACGGTATATGGTAATGTACGCTATACAACTTAACCAATGGAAAAACAATTCGATAGTCCGTTATAACATTGATAATAACAATCATACCAATCAGAGAATTTCTATTTAGAACTGATGCCTAACACAGCAAAGGCTCCATACAGAATATTAAAAAGATATATAAATCACTTTCAATGTTACTGCTCACGTAATTGGTAAGTTCTGGAAATTATTCTAATTTTTTGTCTCTATCTTGGAATTACTCTAATATTTTGCACCTTCAATTTATTTAATGTAAAAAATTGTCATCTAAAAACTGTGTGAAGATCCGTATATCATTTGTCTATTAAAGAAGGCAGGATCAAGTGCAGATCTGTTAGGATGTTCGTAGAATATTCTATCATAGGTGTGGCAGCAATTTAAAACTACCGGTAATGTCCGTAACTTGTAGAGAACCGGAAGACTAATGTTAGGTTAGGTTAGGTGCAAGGAACCAGCATTTGAAGATAAAAGCTATCCACATCTGTTGAAGAGAATGTGCATAATCACAACCCAAGGGATGAATATCGAGTGGAAAAAGTGCGATGTTGACGTCTGTAAGCAGACTTTACGAAACCTTTTGATTGAAACAGGATTTTCGTCTAAAAAAGCTAAGAAGCTGTTACTAATAAAAGAACATCGGCATAAACGCTTGAAATGGGCGAAAGACCATGAAGAATGGACTGTGCTACTTGGCAACATGTTACTTTTAGTGATGACTTCAGGATGTGTGTAGTTGATAGCGACAGTAACGGTCTGTTTGTGTAGAGAAGAGAGCAAACCTTTCATCCGGACTACTCCCACAAAGGACTCCCTGATTTTAAGAGTAAATATGTCGGAAACGGAGATCGATAGAAGAATGAAACTAGTGGTATGTTTATTTCGAAAACCGTAAAAATCAGATACAGAAGTTTCAAAATTAGTTCCAAATGTTGCGAACAGATGGCGCTGCACGCTGTAGTCGCAATACGGAGTCCGAGAAGTAGGCTATAAACTGCCCTTTTCAAGCAACCATTACAATCAAATCGCAATCATTCAAAATGTGCACCCTTAGCAGCAAACGATGAATGAAATTTTCTGTCACTTTCTATATTGTGTCAACAGAAATGAACGCTCAAGCCTCAGATCAACTCTTCAAGCTCGTCCACAGTAGTAGGATTGTTTTGGAAAACACTGTCTTTCAGTGTGCTCCACAAAAAATATCGCAGGGGGTAAGATCGGGTAAGTATGGAGGCAATCCAGTAAATGTGGAAGAGTTTAAGCAATGACCCCTATTCCCGAAGTATTCCTCAAGGAAGGCAAAAACCACTAGGGCACGGCATGGTCGGGCTCCATCTTGCATGAATCATGAAGTGCCTGGTCGATCCTCTAACTCTTGTAGTGTGACGACAACTTGTTTTGGGACAGTAGAGTTCAGTACAGTAGTGATCGTTTCTCGCAAGAAAAACGGACCAATGCTGGAAACTATAGCGCAAACGATAAAGCATTTGTTTATCTTTTCGAGAATGCAGTGGTCATGCTTGACACAAATGCGGATTTTCGTACCTCAAAATCGCAGTTTTGTTATGGTAATAATGGGACTCATCTGTAAACCATTTATACAGCCAATAATCGAATCCATCGCCATTCATCATGGTGATCATATTGTTCGCGAAATCTTCTTTATCGCACAGCTGGAACTGTTATGGCTTGTTGAATTTGGATCTTGAACGGAAAAATGTGTAAAGTGTTCCTCAGTATTCTGTGCATGCTGGATCGTTTTGATTTGGATTCCGTTGTAACGTTTCGGGTGGATTTCCTCAGGATTCCCGCTGCTGAAACCGTCGCGACATCTTCAGAAGTAAGTGCAAATTGCCTGGGGCCAACATTTCCCATTAATTCATCAGCCACGCTGCCTGTCCGTTGAAATTTGTCGAAAACCTGCCAGTTGAAACGTTTTCGCATCAGGACGTTTTGCACCTTTAAATCGGGATTGAAAAGTGCGCCTTGTTGCCGTAGGACTGCGATTGAACCGATTGTACTCCAGTACCAGGAAAATACGTTGCTCCTTGGAATACATGAATTCATCCACTTCCTTCAGTACGCTATGTATAGCGCCACAAGTCGGAAATATTTGTGACTTCCGTATCAGATTTTTACGACTTTCGAAATAAACATACCACTTGTTTCATCCTTCTATAGATCTCCGATTCCCAGATATTTATTCTTAAAATCAGGGATTCCTTTGTGGGACATCCTGTATCATCTATTGCAAAATTTCCATAGTGTCTTATGATTTGGGGATGCCTAACGTTTGCAGGTCCATGAAAACTGTGCATTTTAAATGGCCCCATCAGCACTTAAACTTACATTGATATGATACACCAGCTGCCAACTCTGGAACAGTATTTTGGTGATTCCGATGACGTTATTTTACGTGACGATAATGCAAGTTTCGATCGTGCCAAGTTAGTCTTAAAATGCCGCCAGGGTCTTAGTATCAAGCGGATGACATGGCCTGCGCAAAGTCCCGATGCAAACCCATGGAAAATGTGTGTAGGGAATTAAGGACTGTGTAGAATGTTGTTCTAAACTTTTCTTTTGCATACATGCCACGAAGGATGAAAGCAATAATGAAGGTGAAGCTAGCATCAATTAATATTTCGTGCTGCTTTGTTGTTTATTTCGATTAGTTTTCTCAATGATAAAAGATTATTGCATTCTTTTTTCCATAGTTAAGTTATGTTGCTGTATATGCTGTATGCATGTTGCATGTTTTCATTTTTTTCATATAATCAATCGCATATTAAAAGATTAAAATTTTCTCTTTAAGATATACGAGGCCTGTAAGAAAAGTATCCGACCTAATTTTTTTTTACGAAAACCTGATGGATTTGGATCGCGCGCGCTTGCATGAGCCGACCTTGAACCTTTGTGCGTATGCGTGAATTTTTTCCCGCCTCTCAATAGCGTCAGTTGCTGGCAATCAGCATTAGAGGGAGGTAGTGTGTTGTGCTCTCGTCGGTTTTTGATTTGAAGGAAAATGACGGAACGACTGGAGCAGCGTTACTGCATCAAATTTTGCCAGAAACTGGGCGACAGCCAGGTGGAAACCATCAGTCGTCACAGTGGAAGCATTCCTCGTCACCACGACCAAAGAAGGCCCGCCAATGTGAAAGTGATGCTGACTGCTTTCTTTGACTCTCGCGATGTGGTACACCACGAGTACGCACCACAGGGTCAAACAATCACCAAAGAGTACTACAGGGATGTCCTGCGTCGCCTACGTAATGCAGTGCGGCGCAAGAGACCGCAGTTGTAGTCAACAGGCAATTGGCGCCTCCAAAACCGAGCTTGATTCGGACTTTTTTGGCGAAAAACCAGACTCCCGTGGTACAATAGGCTCCTTACTCTCCTGACCTGGCCCCCTGCGACTTTTGGCTGTTCCCCAAACTCAAGAGGCCATTGAAAGGAACGCGATTTCAGACAAGAGAGGACATTATGGCTGCAACGACAGCCGAGCTAAACTCCAATCCGAAAGACGCTTTCCAGGAATGCTTCCAACAATGGCGGCACCGCTGGGAGCAGTGTGTGAACTCCCAAGGAGACTACTTTGAGGGTGATTAGGTTTCCAATGCTCCAGGTGTGTAATTTTTTTTTCCCGGCCGAAGTTCGGATACTTTTCTCATAGACCTCGTACATGGTCTTTTTTAGACGACTTCATTATTCCTATTAGAAGTTTGGGGATGTTTGTGGAAAAAAAGTGTATGGAAAAGATATTAGTTATTTAAACTGAACTTTATAATTTATTCAATTTTTTCAAACTTCTTACTTCATATTCCAAAGAAAATCCTTTAAAGCCAACCGATTTTTATAACATTCCTGACTGTCCTCGAACCAGCAGTCTCTAGTTCCATCTATGCGATTATAGCAAGAATATATAGAGTTTAAGAATATGAAATTGCCGAAAACTAATGTTTTCTAAATGGATAGTCGATTAAACTTAAATTATTAAAACAATTAATGGAACATTTAGAAAACTATAATTGTCATTAGATCTCAACAATTCTTCTCTCAACCAATCTAAATACACAATGAAAATTAGGGAGGGGGAGGAAGTATTAAGTCAAGAAAAAATATTCACACTGAAGAAGTCTTATAACCATGATATAAGCCACCGCCAGGAACAGAGCGCAACAAACGGCAATCTTCATTTGTATCCGTTTCATATTCTTCGTTTTATTAAAGTCAATGTTAATTCTAAATAAAAAATGAAAGTACTGAATACAAAACATTATTGCTTAACTATTTTAGATGCAAATATTATACAGTAAAACCCCGTTACAACGTACCTCACTTTAAAGTACATTTCAGAATTACGTACAAATTTCAAACCCCCGTCCCGAACGTAGGTATTTTAATGCTAAAAAGTTTCAGAATAACGTACCTCACTTTAACGTAGATTTCAGAATAACGTACTAATTTTACATCCCCTTGGTTAAATTATCCCTTCAGTACAACGTACATCGTTCACATGTCTTGCACTGATTGGTCAATGCAACCCATGCGAAAGTTGCAAATCGGCCAATGGGCTAATTAAGCCGAGTTCACACTTCATTGGTTGGTCAGTATAGCATATATATATACTGAAATCTCTGCATGCTACTCAGTCTAGCATGTTCGATTGTCAATTGTCGCATGCTACTCAGTCGGGATCCAATTTGTGCTGCAATTAGATTAGAGACCTTCACTTGACGGACGATTGCCCATCTTCAATACGGTAAGATTATGTGTTTGTTTATTTTAATTTATGTTTGTTTAATTTATGTGCATGTAACAGGGTGACTAGCGATCGGGATAGTAACCGGGAAAAGTCAGGGAGTTTTTGGAAATGTGTTAGTCTGAGCATCAATTCAACATTTCACTACATATTGCATATGCTATAGTGTATTTGTATTGAATAAAATAAAATGCATTCATGTATTCTTATGTTTTTCTATGAATATATGCATTTTTCACAAGCCCCCCCCCAGTTTCAGTATAACGTACACCTCAGAATAACGTACAAATTCCCAGGTCCCTTGAAGTACGTTGTAACGGAGTTTTACTGTAAATCAAACAAAACCGTTAAATTGCAGGGTGTATTAAAATATTTATAATAAAAGAAAATGTGTAGATTTTCAAGTAATTAACAGAAATTTCAATCATAAATTGTTATCAGATCCTCAATCAGTGTTCTCAAGTATACGAGTACTTTAATGGAGTATCACCCTATTAAACAGTAAGATTAGAAGGTTTGCAAAAACATTAACCTGTTGCTTGATAAATAAGAATTGTTGACAGTTATTTCACTTGTATTGTTCTTCACGATTGGCTTTAACAGATAAAAACTCACTATAATATGATTGTTAGGAAAAATAAATTATCTATATCATAAGTCGAATTGTCCGTCACCAGTTTTTTCCTCACATCACAACAATGTAACCATTAAAGTAAAAAAAAAACATTGTCAAAATCATTGTTAGATGTTTAAAAATCCATAGAATTTCAGTTATTATAAAACTACTGAAGATGTCCGAAAGGACGAAAGTTTACGTTAGATAATAAAAAATAATCTATACTATTATATAAAAGAAAGAGCGAAAATTGTATACACTCACTCATTCATCACGAAATCTCTAGAACTATAAAGCCTACAAACTTGAAATTTGACAAGTATATTTCTCTTGGCTTCTAGGTGCTCGCTAAGAAAGGATTTTATTTTTTCTTTCTTCCTTTCCATTTTAGTTTATTTTTAAAATTCAGTTTACCTGGAGCTGAATGGGATTTTTACCAGCTTTAAAAAATTGTGACGTTTCTTTTGTTAATGAAGATTTTTGCGATTGTTCCGTGAAGCAGCATCAACAATGATGCAAGTCTTTCGCGCGGGAATACAATGTATCTTTTATTTTCTACAGAGTCCGCCAAAAAAATGTATACACACTTTACTAGATATCATCTATAATATTTTCCGTAATAGCGAAATCGAAATCTTACACCCCAATATTATTACATGTATTGAATGAAGACGATCCCGATAAAAGAAGACCACAATTGCCACCTAGACATAGGAGATTACTGATAAGAGTTTGCTAGGAAATGGATAGGAGCAACTGTTCGCCGTATTCAACAGTCAACGCTGATGATAATTACTTTGAACAGCTGTCGTAATTGTAGAAATCAAGAGGACTTATATTCATCGCTTGATGCCTGTATGAATTTAGCGTTATAACTTTTATATACACTACTGTTTATAAAAATCGCAACACCCTGATGGAATAGCCCAATCTGCATTAAATTTGGAGCATTTGCATATCATGGGTCAGAAAAGAAACCATTAGATTTTCAGGTCAATACAATGCGTTTTATTGTCACATTAGTATCGGTTGAAACCACCGCGGGATGCAATTACAGCCTCTAAACGTCGTGGCATTGAGTCAAACAAGCTCTGAATAAGGGCCTGGGGAATGTCCTGCCATGCTCTGTCTACACGGGTATACAGTTCATCCACAGTTGCTGCTGCAGGAGCCTGACGAGCCAATCGATGAGCAACAGTGTCCCACACATGTTCGATTGGGGAGATGTCTGGTGAACGAGCAGGCAGGGGAACAAGGGCGTCTGATGTGCTTGGAAAAAGGCGAGGACATTTCTGGCCACATGCGGTCGGGCATTGTCCTGTTGGAATACAGCGCCTGGAAGGTTCTGCAGGAAGGGGATGACCTCGGGTTGCACAACTTCCCTGATGTACCGGTCACTGTTCAGATTGCCATGGATTCTGATCAGACGGGAACGGCCATGGTAACTGATTGCACCCCACACCATCACCCCTGGCGTTTGTCCTGAATGACGCTGCAGGATGCATTCTGGAAGGTCGCGCTCGCCACGATGTCTTCTGACTCGTATCCTGCCGTCATGGTGCTGCAAGTTAAACCTTGACTCATCCGAAAACACAACTTGTTGCCATTCAGCTTGCCACTGTTGGTGTTGATGGGCCCATTGCAACCTGAGGCGCCGGTGGTTTTGAGTCAAAGGAATCCGCAACAATGGTACTCGTGTCATCAATCCTCTGGAAATCAAACGGCGTCGTACAGTGCTAGCAGACATTGTCCTGCCTACTGTAGCATCCCACTGTTGTGTCGTCGTGCTGGGTCTTCCTGAGCCTGGTCTTCGGTGTGCCCTGTTCTCTTCGCTCCACTGCCTCCATGCACGCATAATTGTCGTTGCATTACGTCCTACACGAGCAGCAATGTCACGATACGATCATCCCGCTTCACGCAGACCAATTATGCGTCCTCTTTCAAAGTCTGTCAGCTGTTGATATGGTACCCTTCGTCGTCGTCGAGGCATGGTGTTCTTTCAAGCAATTACTCTGAAAATCTAATCATTTATACTCTGACCCATTGTATGCAAATATTGCAAATTGCATATGGATTAGACCATTCCATCAGGGTGTTGCGATTTTTATAAACAGTAGTGTAGTTTTTCTTTTGCTGAAGTGTGTATACATTTTTTGGCGGACTATGTATGCAGGGTGTTCTCGAATAACGTGTACAGACTTGGGGGGGCGGGGTGATAGAGGGATCAAATCTAAACAACATTTACCTCAGCAGTTCCACGCGCTCCTGGAATGATGTAGATGAAATAAATACGTCGTCTTGGAAGACATGAATTCCCTTGCCAACATGTTCTGACAGGGTCATGATGACATATTGCTGGAAGATGTGGAACGAGTTATTCCCTCCCTGGGGTAATCGGGTCATCTGGAATTTACTCCAGGGAGTTTGAAAAGCATAACATTCTCCTAGTTCCTCAACAATGGGGATTTGATAGTACCCACTGTTGAGATCTATCACAGAAAAATACTTATGACCTTCTATCTCTTCGAGAATGTCCTTAATGATGGGCATAAGATAATTGACAGGCTCGGTTAGAAGATTAACTCTTCTCAAATCCAAGATCAGCCTCACGTCTCCATTAGGCTTAGGGACTATATGAACTGGAGAATTCCATGGACTCAAGTTATTCTCAACGATGCCAGTCTTTAAAAATTCCATTAATTTCTTGTGAAAAGCCTCCCTAAATATGGGAGGGACCTTGTATTGGGAAACAAAGATGGGATTCTTCTTGTTTACTTACACACACTGGCCAATGAATTAGAAACCCGTGATGAATTACTGTACTGATATGTAAAGCGGGGTCACAGGTCAGAAACGATTGTGATATGCAAATGAATGCAATCATGTGAGGTACATGCTCATTCCAAGCTGCAGGTACAGGGTAAGAACGAGCTGCAACTGCTCAAGTTGAGCAAAATGGGGGAAACAGCAGATCTGTCTGAGTTCCAAAAAGGAGTTATTGTTCCGTCTAGCTGGAGCTATGATTTCCAGGATAGGACAACTGACCGGTATTTCAAAAGGTCAGGTCTCCAAGGTGTTCAATGCGTGGAAACGGAATCCACAAGAGTTGTCGAAACGGCAGAATTGTGGATCAAAAACAATCAACACAGACAGGGACCGACGTCGTCTGAGACGGATTGTGCGGCAAAACCGAAGGTCTACTGTGGAGCAACTGATGGCAGACTTCAATGAAGGATCATCGCAACCCATCTCTTCCAGAACAATGCGCCGAGAGTTGAAGCGAATAGGGATG
>JAHWFO010016896.1:92877-117306 GCA_023313115.1 Rhysida immarginata
AATGCTACTGTCCATCGAGCAAGAATTGTTCAGGAGTGGTTTTCTAACCATGACACCGAGTTGCAACATCTGCCGCGGCCAGCGCAAAATACGGATTTGAATCCGATCGAGAATGTTTGGGACATGTTGGAAAGAGACATTCGTCGAAGGCATCCGCTTCCGTCTACTCTGCAGGACCTGAAGGTCTTTCTGACGAATGCATGGTCTGCGATTACCTTACCTGCATTGCAACATCTTGTAGAGTCCATGCCAAACCGCGTATGTTCTGTAATTACAGCCAAAAAAGGGTCAATACCATATTGAACGAAGGTTTCTAATTCATTGGCCGGTGTGTGTGTATATATGGGGCACTATAATCTCTCTCACCGTGCAACACATGAGCATCCTCTGGAAAGCACCCGATTGAGAGCACCTTATCCCGTTGTCGCTTTACCAGTTTTTCCTCCATTTAATGGCATGCGCTGCCCCCGACCGTTTCCGAAGGGGCTTCTCGGAGGTATCTCTCTGGATAACTGCCGGGAGATTGTCGACTATTTTTTGAACTGGAGTTTCTCAGTGGAAGAAATATTGTACTTTTATGTGAGGGGTTTTTATGTGTATTCCATTTCCAAAGAAACCGATGCCATTCTTGAACATGGAAGTCAACTTTGAAATGTGCAATAGAAACCCCTATTTATAATAGTACTTTCAGATTGTAATATTCGAGGAATGTTTAATTCTTGCCATTTTTTTCATTTGATCTAACCCTTTAGGAGATAGAGGCACTGAAAATTTAAAGGAAAGGCAAAAAACAGAAATTGTTTATCAATTTAAACGAAAACAAAGGTTGACAGCGCATCCATTTACGATTTGTTTGATACTCTCATGTGACCAAGATGGACATTTGTTTGAACATTTATTAGAACATTATAACAACCTGTATTTACACATTTATAATTACAGTTCAAAATCATAACATTTTCGACATATAAAAGATCATGATTCATCAAAGTTCAAATGTACGGAGTGATAAATTAATGGACATGTTTTCTTGGCGATTACCTTGAGTGCACGACCTTCGGGGAATTTAATATTTTCTTGGATCGTGTAATGCTGCCAAGTGCGAAGTATGTAACTTTCTTTGCAGTCTTCAAAAATCAAGTCTGTTCTGTTTAATTTCAAAAGTTGATTCCATCTCTTATAGGGGACTGCGAAAAACTCTTCTTCGGTCATTAGATAAGGTGCTTCAAAATTTTTACAAAGTATATTTTTTGATAAATTCTTCAGATTTACCAAATTGCATTCTGTCATCAAAACTTTCGTGAATAAAGGTGGGCCTAATGCATCCCATTTATGCCATATTTTATTCTCACTGATCCTCTCAGCAATAGTCTGTATGAATAAATTTCCTAAAAGATACCAAGAGAAGAAAAAGAAATTTTAATGATTTCATTAGCATCTTAAACGTTTATCGATTAAGTTTATATTTTTAACTGAGTTTAGATGATTCGTTTTTAAACAAAATACAAAGCTGTTGAGCATTTCAACATTAAGAGAGACGTGATATATTCAAATGAAATTGATGGCAAATAGATATATTTTTCTCTCCTCCATCTCTACTCTTCCCATCAGAATGAGGGCCTTGGTGTCCGCCTGAGTGAGATATGCTCCCTCCCAGAATATTTGGCTTCCTCATACGTAGCGACCATGCCTCCTCCATTCTTTCAAACGCAGTAAAATAGCTAATTTATTTGAGGTCGTCCATAAATTACGTAACGCTTGAAGGGGGTGTTTGTTACAGCGTTACAGGGGGTAGAGGAGAATCAGGTCTGGCGTTATGTAACGCTTCTTCCGACAAATTGTTCATAACAATCCCATTTCAAGGGATGATTATATTTATCAAATAAAGAACCAAGAAGAGTTTATGTAGTTACGCACCCTGAGTTACTTTATTTTATTTTTCAAACTTTATATTTAATTATAGAATTACTGTTAGCATGATCCAGAAAGTCTATGTAGTTAAATAATACAATATGGCGGAAACTGTAGAGGAGATGATACAAGATAAGAGACAAGCGAAACCGCTATTCCACATGTACAGAGTCTGTCAATTGAACACCTGTCCTCTTTGACTTCTACAGGTGTTCAAAGCGTTGTGATACTTTTGAATACGGCGAACAGTTGCTCTTATGTATTTTTCTAGCAAACTGTTATCAAGTAATCTCCTATGTCTTAGGTGGCAGTTGTGGTCTTCTTTTTTTCGGGATGGTCTTCATTCAATGCATGTAATAAATATTAGGATGTAACTTTCGATTTTGCTTTTACGGAAAAAATTATAGATGACATCTAGTAAAGTGTGTTGATGATCTATTTACTCCAAAACCTAAAGATATCCGAGTATAGATGCTTCTAGCAGTTGTCTGTGACCTTTAGAACGCGCTACACAAGTTGAGAGCACCACGTGACAAGATGCTTGCATGGGCGCGGGCGAGCAGTGACGTTATGTCAGGCAAGGTACAGTCATCAACAGGAAATAATCAACACGAGTTTAATGCTTAATAGTACATTTCATGCTAATGCGTTGTTTTAATAGCTTTTTTTAATTATAATTATTTAAATTTAATAATCTTAATAATGTTAACTCTAAATGTAATATTAAATTATTAAAACTAAATTAATATTGAAACGGTAAAACTTAGAGTAAAATTCAAGTGTGGATTATTTCCTGTTGGTGACTGTACTCACGCAAAAACAGTCCAATTTCTTTCAGTAAACTTTTGCGCGTAAAACTCTTGGGCTTAAAATTTTAAAACTTAGCAGTAAGCAATGCTATTTTCCGAATCCAAAGAAGGGAGCTCTTGCATTACTCGAATTCTGTACGGCCGTAGCTTAAGACATTTTGTAGCCCTCTGGCGGGGCCATCGTGATCTTTTTTTTTCCTTTACCGGGCCCGATACAAGAGTTAATGACGTCACACACGAGATCTGATTAGCGCACAAAACAGATATGACAAGCGCACAAAACAGATATGATATAATTATGTCCAATTTTAGCTTTATAATTCAACATTTTTTGACGTAATGCCTGAAAAATATCTTATAATATATGAATTAATTCTTTGACGTCGGAATATATCAGAAAATTATGTAAAAAAATATTTTTTTAAATCACAGTGTTTATTTACATATGATAAGAATTATATCAGTAATTCGAAAAATTAGAAAAAAAAATTGTATCTCACATAATACTTTATTTAGGAATACTTTGTAGATAAATAGTGTCTTAAATTTTAATGTCAATATTTTTCCACACTTAAAAGTGGAGGGAAAAAAGGAGAATGTTTACAGAATGCAAATACATTTTATTTGGAAAACATAATTTATGCTTGAAACATAATTATTTTTTTTTACTTAAAATGTAGACTAATAAAAATGTTTAACATATTTACAATTCAAGTTTAAACTTTGGGAGAAGTATTTATTCAATAATAAAAATTTTTTTCCAGTAATATTAAATTTAATTTTAAAATTTGAAATAATCCCAATACTAAAAATAACATAAAAATAATCAAGTTAAAAATGTTTTAAATTTATTATTTTTTATGTTATTTTTAGTGTTGGGGTTATTTCAAATTTTAAAATTAAATTTGATGTTACTGGAGGAAAAAAAAATTATTATTGAATAAATACTTCTCCCAACTTTTAAAATTGAAATGTAAATATGCTAAACATATTTATTAGTCTACATTTTAAGTAAAAAAATATTAAACTGTTTTATGCAGATTTTTTTTTTCTAAATAAAATGTATTTATGCATTCTGTCAACATTCTTCTTTTTTTTCCTCCACTTTTAAATCTGGAAAAATATTGACATAAGAATTTATGGGAGATACATTTTTATTCTATACTATGTAGTCGGCTAATTTTTAGAATCACTGATATAATTTTTTTTATATGTAAATAAACATTGTGATTTTAAAAAAATATTTTTTTTTCATAATTCTTTGATATATTCCAACGTCAAAGAATTAATTCATATATTAAAAGATATTTTTCAGGCATTACGTCAAAAATTGTTTAATTATAAAGCTAAAATTGGACTTAATAACACGCTTGTTATATCTGCTCTGTGCGCTAATCAGATCTCGTGTGTGACGTCACGGGTTAGATCCTTTACTGGAATCGGGCCCGGTAAAGAAAAAAAAAAGATCACGATGGCCCCGCCTCTGGCAGGCTGAATACTAGACCTCCAACTCTTGAACCTAACCTAACCTAACCTCCAAGTGACTTCCGCGGAGAGCGCTGCAGGGAAGCTTGAATTTTCTCCAGAAAGGTGGTTGTCACCACTGCTTGTCAGGCACTTTTAGCACAGAATAACATTATTATTATTATTAGGAATGAAATTGTCAGAAAATGCTGATGCTATTTGATATATCACACGATCCCCTTTCCATTTAAAAAAAAATTGACTTAGATTTAAGATGGCCGATTTCAAGATGGCCGATTCCATTGTTCTGTCCCACTACTGTTGTCACCTTATTTTTTTCTGCCACTATCTCCCTCTGTCTCACTCTCTTTTCATTGCAAGTGTCTTCTTTTCTTTCCCTCTATCACGATCACCTCTCTCACAGCCACTGCCTTTTCACTCACTGTCACTGTCCCTCTCTTCTCACTGCCACTGGCTCCTTCACTCTTTATCATTTCCACTGGCTTCTTCACTCTTCACCACTTCCACTGTCTCCTCTCTCACAGCCGTTTTCTTCTTACTTACCGTCACTATCTCCCTCTCTCTCTTGTCATTGCTACTGTCTCCTTCAGTCTTTCCCACTACCGCCATCTGTTCTCCTCTGCTAGTACCACTATCTCTCTATTTCTCACCACCAATCTCTTCCTGCCAATGTCTCCTCTCCCTTGCTCCTTCTCTCTGTCTGTGTAAAAAAAGCGCGAATTTGTTCGCATGCCAATGTTTTTTGGGAAAATTTTTGAACCTGCTGAGGAAGGTGGAATGAGGGAGCTAGTATACCCCTTTTCGATCAGGGTCTTTTACCTTAAGGACATATTCGCTTTATTTTACAGCTTGTTCCCACCTTTTTAACCTACCATGCACATCGTGTATTGTGCGTGTATTATCAGTCAGATATAACAGCTTTAATTTTAATGATTTGTTACATGCAATGTTTACAGAAAACATTTCATTGTATCAAATTCTACAGTATGCGTTCACAGATCGCTTCTGATGATAACGGCGACACCTTACATCATCCCTCTACGCGCTGCGTCACTTTATACTACTTTGTGCCTCACAGGATTTTACAAAAGAACTATGTGCAGAAATAGGGTAATTTTGAGCACATGTATCTCGGCAACAGATAGAGATTTCTGAACGAAAAAAAACGCCTTTTAAGTCAATGCCTTAAAAATGTATAGTAAAAAGGAGAATCATTTACCAACCATTTAAAGCATACAATTGGCCGGCTGGGTAAAAAAAAAATCATGTCTTTGGGGTTTTCTCAGGAACCGCCCATGAACTAATGGTGCCTCTATAAGCCCCCTAAGGCCCCAATTATTTTTGTAATTTTAATTATTATCAAATTATAAAGCTTGAATTAAAATTAGGACTTAAATATATAGCTTAATAAAACAACATATACGATCTCTTATATACAACCTTCTTCAAAACTCATAACTCCTGTGTTAAATTCATTCATTCGCACTCCTGCTGTGTTCCGAAACTTTGATAATGATTTCATTACTATTACGTTTGTATCCAAATAGATCCCGCCATACTTAAACAATAAAAATACTCTCAGAATATCGCTTAAAAGAAGTGCCTAAAAGAGAAAGAAAAAGAGCATATAAATTAATATATTCTTAAATTATATGCATAATATACACTCTGAAGCAATTTTATATTGGTCATCTACTTCTTAAGATATATCGGGGGGTAGACGCTACACTTAACGATTATCATTTTTTATGTGAAAATGAGATTCAAAGACATTTTTAAATACACTTGTGTCCATAAATTAAGGGATTTGTAGAATGGAACCCTTCCGCACATCCGATCAGCAGCAAACCTCTAGGTCATGTAAGCACAACTCAATCATTAAACACAAAGGTGACAACATCCTCAAAGTGCATGGACACCCCTGACAACGTCCTGGCATGCTCAAAAACAGGGTATCCAATAATGGTTAAGGGATTTCTTCCCATTCCTGGATCAATGACGTTCGCAGCTCCTGCAGTGTTCGCAGAGGTGGTACTCGTATCACAATACGTCTTCCAAGAGCGTCTCTTGCCTGCTCGATGAGGTTAGGTTCAGGGACCGTGCTGGCCAATTCCTGTACCGGATGTCCTCATGTTCCAGATAATCATCTGCTATGCCAGCCCGATGCAGACGCGCATCATCGTCCATATTGAGGAAATATGGACCTACCGCACCCCGGAAGAGACGAACATGTTTTTGCAGGACACTATCCCGTTACACTTGGCCAGTTATAGTCCCTCTGTCGCAGACTTGCTGCAGTGTACGGGAACCCATCTTGATGCCCACCCATATCACACCGCCACCCCGCAAGAGTCATGTTCAATGATGTTAGCGGGGCTGGACCGTGTCCCACACTCTCTCCAGATGTCAACAAGTCGCGAATTAGAGTCCATGCTGTACCGGGACATCCGCAAACACGATCTGCCTCCACTGTCCTTGTGTCCATGTTGCAAACATGATCCCTGGGTTAATGGGACGCACCTCATCGGTCGTTCGAGCATACAGGCCATCTACGTGGAGTCTCCTGTATACCGTTTTCCTGGAAACATTAACCCCAGTACCGCTTCCTACGGGCAGATAGAGCAAGGTAGCGGTCGTCTGGACGCAGTGACCCTTGCATGTTTCCATCCTATCGGAATCATACATTCAGCGCCAGAGATGTTAACCTGGGTCTGCCCTCATTCTATACGTCCTCTCATTTCACTCTCTAAATGGACACGATGAGCCATTAGCAAGAATTATCGAATGGTTGGTTGGTTTGGTTTGTTTGGTATTAACGTCCTTTTGTATGGTCATTTCAGGATGGCGTTTTAGGGGCCGCAAATTTTGCCTCGCAAGGGTTCTTTAACGTGGAGCCGGCAAACGACTACACGGGACCAACGGCTTTACTTCCCTTAAGAAGGAAGTGCGTGATCTCAGGATTTTCCCCCTGAAAAAATCCTCGTCGTCCTCGGCTGGGCTCGAACCCGCATCCTCGGGCATCAGAGGCGATCACGCAACCACTGAGCCACCGAGGCCGATCAATTATCGAATGCTTAGAAAGTTAAAAAACATGTTCTTTATGGCACGTGCACTATGACCACTGTCGTAAAGTCAATGAGATAAGTGTGTTCCATCCAGTGATGCTGCCACTTGTATATTTAATGATGGAATAGTGTTTGTAGGACTTACAGAACGACCTTACCAAGTTTGGTGCTGATCTGGTGAGCGGAAGGATCTCATTCTGCAAATTCCCTAATTTATGGGGACCGGTGTACATCCAGGTAGTGTTTGTTCTATTGACATTTAATTGAAAAAATATTAATGCATTTTATGAAATGTGAAACATACAAAAATGACTCTAAACTGAATACTGCCATGATTTCCCAAAATGAGGGGAGGATACCTTGAAAGTTATGAAGTTACACATTAAAGAAAAAATAAGTGAATTAAGATGAAGTAACAGAAGAAAAGAATATTTCCTGATATTTCTGCAATTTTCATAGAGCGATGTCTTGCATCTTATATATGAGGGACATTCAAATTTGACCTAGACTTTATTGTTTATAAAATCAGGAAAAAAAAAACAAGAAAAACACACACACCAGTTATTTCTCAAAGAACTCTCCCGGCATATCTATACATTTTTTCCAGCGTTCTGGGAGCATCTGGATACCAGTTCTGTAGAACTCTTCAGGCTGATGTCGAGACCATGTCAAGACAGCTTTTTCACTTTTTCATTGAAGCCGAACCTCTGTCCTCCCAAGAACTCTTTCAATGGTCCAAAAAGGTGATAGTCGCACGGGGAGAGATCCGGATGCGGTAAAATGTCCCATTTAAGTTCCGTCAGTGTGTCCACAGTCAGTTTGGATGTGTATGGTCTGGCATGGAAACAAACACCACTGGTAAGGAGTTTGGTTGCTTTTTCTTTAATCCTGGCTTCAGAGACGTCCTCAAAATATCACAGTAGTAGGGTGCATTTATGGTTCGACGTTCTTCCAGAAAATCGACATGAATGATACCCTTAATGTCCCAGAATAGAGTCGCCATCACTCTCGTTGCCGTGGTGAGTCAGTGTGTCGCTACTCCATGCTCGCACGCTTGCTTTCAGGAGTAAGGTGATGAATCCATGTCTCGTCGGTGGTCACATCACGCCTTAGGAAGCTATCACCTTTCCTGTCATATCGCTGAGGCAACATGGAACACATTTCCACCCGGGTGTTTTTGTCATCCTCGGAGAGTTGCTTATGGGCCCATCTGCCACAGATCTTGTTGAATTTCAGCTTATCGTGGATGATGGTCTCCATACGGCCAGTGCGATGTTCAGTATTGAAGCCAATTCTCGGACATGAATCCGCCTGTTTTCCTTATCAGCTCATTTGTTCGTGCGATGATGCCATCAAGTTTCTGGCCTTGCCTTACGAGGTTCATTGCCAGTGGATTCTCGCCCTCCTTCAAACTTTTGGCACCAAGCAAAAATGGATGATCGAGACAAACATGACTCATTGAACTGTCTTTGAAATCTCTGATCAATTTCAGATGCTTTCACACCTTCGTTGTGGAGAAACTTGATGATTATTCGTTATTCCACTTTGGTCGACACATCGCTGTCGGCTATTTCGTTTAAACAAACAATCGGTTTTCGTGGCAACCGGATGAGTGGTGCTGCATTTGCATGACAGGCGTAGTTGCCATCCCAACAATGAAAGTTTAGATTTTTACAAGAATGAAATTTACAATGGAATAAAGTCCAGGTCAAATATGAACGCATCTCGTATTTAAAGAAATCGCATTTTGGACCGTACTTGTCATAAAAAATACCGCTGCATACAGCAAAAACGTTATAGTCTTCTTCAATTTCATTCTCTCTCAACAAACACCACCACCACTTCAACAGATGATGAACTTGCTTTGCACGTCCTCCTCTGTTTTCTTCTTTTTAGTTTTTGTCGGTGAATATGTGAGCAGCGTGACATATTTCCATTATAATCAGTCGGACCTTCCCGGTCTCTTTTATCACGCAAAGTGTTTGTTGAGCATCGGTGTAAGCTAGTGCTCATTAGAAAATGCATGTTTAATGGCCTATGCCTGCTGCGGTCACGATGGTCGAAGAATGGAAGTGACGCGATGAAAGATAGCATGCGCTTCGCACAGCGGATGATTAGTGATGGGCGAAAAGGCACTTTGGCTGCCTATGCGCGAAAACTGATACAATGAGGGGTGAGGTCCGTCTTTTGATCGCCGCTATGCCTCCCCAATCATGGCCGCCGGTTTTAGGTCGTGGACATAGATTCCTTTCGTTTGACGAACTAGCGAAATCTCTGCGGGAATATGAAGAAAGCAATTTCATTCAATTTTGGACATGTCCTTCCAGAACTATTGATGGCGCTGGAAAGTGTGGGAATACACGTTTTGTGAGAGAAGAGCTACGTTACACAGAAATAGCGTATAAGTGTATTCATAATAATAAGACTAAAAAGGGAATCCCTCGAGCATGTATGTGACCAAATTGAAACATGTTACTCATCTGAAGCTACTAAAGATGATTGCAAAATAAGAAAGTGCGAAATTTTGTTTCTTTCAAAATAAACTGCAAAGACGTAAAAATTTGAATACACATAGCCATACAAGGACTCCATTGTTAAAGCGGTCTGTGTGTATTAACGTGCTTAACGGAACTTCTTTCTTCCACTACTCAGCAATAAGCACGAATCCACTTCACATGAAATCAGTGGAAGTAGACAGCAGCAGATGACAATTGAATGGCTTCTCAAGTTTCTAAACAAACTTAGTTTTTAAAAATAGATTATTACAATTAGCTAATTGCCTTCCAGTACAAAATGTGTAGAGTAATTAATAACCATTTCCTTAATTTATTATTTCATTTTATTAAGTAATTCGTTAATCAAACACGGGTCTGGCTTCGTGTACAACGTCGAGTAATACGTTGCGTTGGTGAGGGGGTATGTATCGCGGTGCTTTAGAATTTTAAATAAAAATAGTATTCATGGATGCTTATCTCATCTTATAAATTATTTCGAGACGAATAATTCTATAGCAAAATTGAGGTTTTATGCTTATTAACAGTGCTCTAACTGCAATAACGATTTTGCTTTCCCCGATTACCGCCATGTTTTTTGAACTCTGCGCACTTCCATCGCTGCAACAGGTCAGTGACTCGTTTCGCTTTGTGGGGGCATGCATTGTCGTGGTGCAGCACGATGTCCTCCATTGCTGAGTCACGTCTTTTCCTGCGTATGGGCATTTGAAGATTCCTCAATGTGCCTCTGTAGCGTTCGGAATTGACAGTAGTATGCAGTGGAAGAAACTCAAGCAGTTTCGGACCACGGCAATCGCGAAAACATGTCAACATGACCTTTACGGCTGATGGTACAGTTTTGATCTTTTTAGTTGCGGGAGATGAGGTGTGTTTCCAAACCTCCGATTGCATCTTGGTTTCGAGCGTGAAATAGTGGACCCATGATTCATTGCCTATGATGATTCGATCCAAAAAATCCTGACCCTTCTGCTGGTCTCTAATGAGATGCAGCAAACAAGCATCGAAACGAGCTTCTTGATGTTAGGCCGTCAACTGTCATGGCACCCATCTGCATGACACTTTGCGAAAGCCGAGCTGCTCGTGAACAATTTTGTACACCATCCCATATGAAATGTACAACGTTGCAGCAATTTCTCTCAAGGCAATCCGCCAGTTCTCCCGCACCTGCGCTTCCGCAACGGCAATGTTGCTGTCAGTCATAGATTCCCGCGCCCAGCTAGAGCGATATTAGTCGAGCAGGTCTTCTCGTCTTTCTTTAAAAGCCTTCCACCAATGTTGTGCTGTTCTGAGCTGCACAATATCACCTCTGTACACCCTTATGGATATCGACTGGTTTCAGTCCTTTTGCACAAAGAACACGCATAACACTCCGCCGCTCAAAAGCACTGGACGATGAAATGAGAGCCGCCATCTTGTTTGGACTGTCACATCGCTAGTGCTTGGCGGATGCACATGACACTAACAGGAAACTTTAACAATAAACCAAACTACTTTTTAAATCTCTTGAGTTTCCCGGGTTTTGTGAGCAACGAGTATCCATTAACTGAGATAATGCATTGGGTGCTGATGACAAGTAAGGGTCTGATTCACTTCCTTAAGCTTAGCATAACCACTGATGTAATGGAGCGTCGGAATTTTATACAGTTTGCACTCTGTGATTTGAACTTTAGGAGCTGCTGACCAAAGGAGTTTCATACTCAAGTTTTGGAACTACTACCCTTTTTAGTATCTTAATTATTTCATGTTTGGTTAATACTTTCCTGAGTCTGCCAAGGAAAGTATTATGACCATATTGACATAGCGCAGAAACACACTCTTTAAATTGGGTGCGATTCGTAATCTGACCTCACGTTTTTTATTAAATTAGTTTTTATTACTGTAATTATGCCAGTGATTCTGGATGGGGTAATATTCTAGCGTTTTGCACCAAGTCATGTCAAGAACAGACTTATAAAGTGTATAGTCCATTCGCAAGATTTTATTTTTTTACTACTATATTAGAGAATTGGCAATTATTTATATTTTTCTCATTTTATGCAAGATTTGAATATTTGTGAGTGTGTTGAGATTTTTAATTTGTCAATACCTCATCACAATATTGGGTTTATCACTACAACTACAGAGGGTTGATTCAGATAAAATGAGACCTCTTTGCAGTTCTGTTACGATGGTGTAATACCATGGCGTCACCATCGGTTGTGTTCGATGTGAGAGCCACGTTGTTGGACTATCGCCCGGCACCGTAATTTCCACTGAAGTAGGCTGAGTTTGAGGGACTCCATGGGAAGTTCGTTCCACACCTGCTGACACACTTTCCATAGCCCATCAACGGTTCTTGGTCGGCGACTTCCGAGCCGTCGTTTCAGGAGACCAAAACCATAGAAATCTATCGGTGATGCGTCAGGAGATTTTACAGGCACATAAGAGAAGGGAATAACCCATATGCCCGTCTCCTGTTCCATCTTCCTGTAGTAAGCCACAGATGACTTGGCAGTGTTCAGTTGTGTTCAGTCACTCAGTTGTGTGATTGCGCGCTTTATGACGTCGCTCCAGCCCAAGATTGTCATGAATTATTCTGGAGACTGTTGCCTGTGAAATACCTTTCCTTTGGGCTAGACTTCTCTGTGTGTGGGGATTTTCTTTCAGCACTTCAGACCGGATTTCTCGCACCACCTGAGCTGGGCGTGTTGGCTGGGGCTTGTTTCTGGTCTGCTTCTCTGCTCGTCCACGTTCATTAGATGGTCGCAATTTGTTCTTTTTGATTATTCGACCCACAGTAGCTTTGGATACCACAATACCATTTCGTTTGCATAATTCCACAATGCACGAAAGACTGAAGTTAGCGTCGGAAAGGCCAAACATATACCCTTCCCAAAAAGCTATGATTTTGGAAGCCATGTTTCAGCACGAAATGTCCCAAATTACAGCAACAAGTGTATACAAAGCTAATCTTCATGAATAGTGGACGAGTCATGCAAATCACATTCCGTCAAGGTCATACGCGGCGTTTAAAGTCGTCTCATTTTATCTGAATCAACCCTCCGTAGGAGATCATCTTTGAGGTGGAACAGTTCCTCCAGGGCCAAACAGGGAACTTCTACAAGGATCTCTGGCAGCTAATTCTATTAATGGTGATTTAAAGACTTTATGCCCTATCCTCGTACACAGATAACTTAAAGAAAAATCATTCAAAATTATAACTAATTTTATGATCTGCTAAGTCCTAGAACTTTATTGCTAAAAACATCTAGTAATGAATTTCACTGGATACATCTTATTTCTTTCATTGGTCAGAGTAAAGAATAATAATAAATCTAATTTTATTATTCTAGGAGCATACCTCATATTTGCTTTTTTTCCATGGTTTACTGTTGATCCAACTTTCTGCTATTGTATCAGTTAAAATGGATGCAATATCAAGCGCAACGAATCTTATGTTGTCGTACTTTTTTAATATCCTGGTGGTTTTAGATGATGTGTCCCAGTTTTTCATCAAATGAAAAATATAGACGATATGTGTGGGATGAATTCGAGCTGCTGATTCTATAGCGCATGCCTGGTTGCCATTAAACGAAAATTTCTTTCTTGTTTCCAAAAAGAATATCACAGAAATATTTACATCATGACCCAAACTAGATAGAAAGTTAGAAATAGGCATCTCCATCGATTTGTCAATAGGCGAACTAAGGTCAGAAAAGTGATGTGTTTTATCATCTACAATGTCTTAAAAAATATTGATTAGAAAACATAAATATACTGAGTGACCACTTAATTACAGCCATCTTTCGATTACTGTGCGAATACCTTTACAGAAGCGATTTCTGTGGTTTAATACAGCTTAAAGAGAAGCAAGGGTCTCAGCACTGTCTATGCGGACCGTAAAATTAATAAAAAAAATAATATATCTTATAACTGCGGCTCAGGTTTTCAATCCGTTTCGAGCCGCAATGCGAAGTGTGGCAGGCCGCGAGTGTGAAGTCTCTGGATTCATCTACGCTGCGACATCTTTGAAGCAAATGATTAGCCTACATTTAGAAATGGTGTCTTTCAATTCACGAAGATTTCGTGATGGTCGATTCGATATATCCCATAAACCAGTGGTTCCCAATCTGAGGTGCGAAAGCACATTCTTGGGGGTGCGAGGAAAGCTGATTGTAATTAATAATGACTTATCCTTTCTGCCCTGATGATTCCAAATTGATTCCCTAACTTCTTTTGTCTTTTAGGGAATGCAAGATTCATTAACAAATGTTTAGGGATGCGAATTAGAAAAAAGTTTGGGAAACACTGCCATAAACGTTTAATGGCTTGTAAGATGTCGCAGGTACCCATCAGTCATTATTTACTGATGCTTAGATGGACTTGATTAGCCATAATATTTAAATCTTTTTCGAATTTGTTTTTGTACTTGCATCTAGAACTTTATTGCTAAAAACTTGTTCGTGTACCTATGTTGTCCCACTTTCAAAATATATGTGGATGGGGGTTATGCCTTTACCATTTATATAATCTCAGTGTTCTGCCGTCAACAATTTCACTTCACTTAAACGTGAGTTAATGGACAGGCTGTGCACCACACAAATCTGCTTCATATAGGGGGCGCTATATCGCCACAATAATTAATTGAAATTTTTTATCACTACAATCTAAAATAAATAAAAAGATAAGATTTAAATAAAAAAATAAATAAAAGTCAAAGAATTAATCTCGAGCTCAAAACATTGATTGGGGGCGCAGAAAACTTTGATTGAAGGTGCTGGAATTTATCCACCCAGGGGCCAAATGACAAAGCACAAAGGCCTTATTTATCCACCCAGGGGCGCGCAATTAAGCCTTCATTGGCACTACTGGTCATAACGAAATGGTCACTCAGTTCAGATAACAAAATGTTGGTTTTTATGGTTGCTTAGGACAGATGATCAAAGATTTCTATAAAGCGTCAAAAATTATACAGGCTAACTATCTCGTGTTTGTATAACGAAACAATAAAATTTAAGGTAGACAAGGAACTGTTTATAGTAAGTGTACCAAACTCGTTTGGAAAAATATCCTGATTATGGGCCACAAGATTTACATGGTTTATCGCTTCCATTAGTGCCATATTGGTTCACCAGCGCCGTTATCGTACACGGGGTGTTGTTAGTCTGACGGACAAAGGTACCATAGTACTGTACTATGCACACCTTTGGCTCACGGACCAGTATTACCAGTGTTGCCAAGTCAGTGATTTTTCCCACTAGATTTAGTGATTTTTGTTCTTTTCAAAAGTGACTTTTCAGTGATGAATGTTTTATAGATAGTTCTTCTAAAGTAGCAATAAATAATAATTTTTGTGTTTCTTTAAGGGGAGACAATCACAAAAAAGGTCAAATTTTGATCTAATTGTCCAAACTTTTGAAACTTGGCGCACGGCTGATGCAAGCTCCTATTAGATTCTGTGCCAAGTTTCATAATGATATTCAAGTTTATATGTAAGTATATGCGAAAATGTGTTAAAATTTATGCTAATTTGAAATTAAAAATTAATTTATAAACATTTACAAAACCAAATAAATTAAAATTGAAGAAAGACATCACTATCCATGTTTTAGTACGTAACAGAGAGAAAATTAAAATATTCTTGTCTGAAAATGTGGGAAAAAATCATAATATAATGTTGTGCATTTTTCAAAAAAATTTGCTCTCGATAACTATTTTATGATTTTTTTAAAAATTAACTATGACTTTATTCATACTTTTCTCTCTGTTTTCTCCTTTTTAAGTAAAAAAATTCATTAGGCTCTGACAGGAAGGATGAAAAGACAATAAGGATGTTATCAACCTCCTCTAACTTATCCTCTATCTATTATAGCCATTCTCTGGCCCTTTATTAGAGCCATTCTCTTGACCTTTAATATATCTAGCTGTATATTTAGCTTCTACCCTTTTCCAGTCATTGAACCAGATTGCATTACTCCTTGACTTTGTCATGCCATACATTGTATTTTATCCAATCATATTATTTCCATTGTACCATATTTCTGTATGTAATGGGTGAAGCTTCTATTGTGTATACTTGATAAAGCCGGGAATAAATGGCGAAACTAATCGGAAACTCTCTTCTCCCATTATTGTATTGCAAAGTCTCTACCAATTTCATTGCTAGAAGCAACACTAAGAACTAACAATTTAATGAGCAAACCTTTATTCTTGAATACCGTTCGCCGCCACATCATAAAATGTAAGTTGAAGCTCTTTCATGCAAAACGAAAGGTGTTCGTAAACACACTGCAGAAACGTAGGCACCTGGCTTCTTAATCCTTGTCAGCACGGTTGTACTCCTTGTCTTAGTGTGAAAACCGCTTGTCAAGACCTTCTCGAGTTTCTTTCGTCCGAGATGGCCCAAAGGAAATACGTAGCAGTTATCTTCATTGACTTTACTAAAGCGTTTGATTCCATTCCAATTAATTTGTTACTTTCTAAACTCTCTTCTTATTACGGAATCCGCGGGTTACCCCTTTCTTGACTTAACAGTCTATTGTCTGACCGGAAATATTTTCTCTTTCACCTCAGGAAAAATTCGTCTATATTAACCAGAAATCTTGGGGTACCGCAGGGGTCGATTCTCTCACCCCTACTTTTTAATTTATTTGTAAACGATCTATCCTACATCTTTACGTCATCTAAACCGATATTATATGCTAATGATATTGCCCTATTACTCTCTTGCTCGAATATTTCTTCTTGCTCTCTGCATTAAATTTGGCTCTCGAATAACTAAGACGTTGGTGCTTTTCTAATTTACTAGTTGTTCATAGTGAGAAGAATAAGGTGATGTTTTTTCATCAAAAAAAAATAAACTCAATATTCCCTCTTCACCACTGATTTTTTATGGTAACTCTCCAATTGCAACTACTTCTATGTTTACTTACCTTGGATTTAGCTTATCCCCCGAAATGTCATGAGATGTACACGTAGATACTTTATTATCAAAACTTAATAAAAAACTTGGTTCTATCACCAGACTTCACTTTCTCCCATCCAATATTTTACTTTTACCCTATTTTTCATGGATACACTCTTCTATGTGTTTCGGGGTCATATTTTGGGGTTCTATATCTTCATTCAATCTTACTCGTATAATAAAACATCAAAAATGGTTTCTTCGAATTCTCCTTCAACTCCCGCAATCTTCCCCTGTGTCTCATCACTTTTCTTCTTTACGAATACTTACAATCTATCAAATTTATTTCTCGGCTTTACCAGTTAGTACATCTATATACAGGGTCTTTATAATTAAAGTTCCATTTTGACATGGCCATAAAAAAACTACTGGACCAAAAGCATGTTCATACAAGAGGGCATGGGAAGTTCATACCCACCAAAAAAAAATTAGTTCAAAAGGTCACCACCAGCATGGAATGGCGCTCTAAAATTAGTTTCATGTTGAATGTGGCCTCCACCATTTACTAAAAGCATATTGAATGTGTCTTCGTGTCTAATTTCGTATACGAATATTGCATAGAGCGCCATTCCATTCTGATGGTGATCTTTTGAACTTTTTTTTTTTTTTTTGTTCGGTATAAACTTCGCATAATATTACCAAGTATTATAGCTTTTAGTCCAGCAGGTTTTTTTTTATGGCCATGTCAAAATGGAACTTTAATTATATAGACCCTGTATATACCGTATTTTGCTTGATCCGTCCGTCATGAAGCGACAATGCATGAGCAACAATATGCGCAGACCAACAATGTATATCTCATGCAAGGAAAAGTTCCTGCAACAATAAGCCAAAAAAAAATCTTGCGATAAATTAAAATCAAATTTACAGATTCGACTTTTGTGGTACCCGTTGTACGACGGGCTTTAATGCTAACAAAAGCGTAGCCTACGTAAAAGACAGGCCCCGGCGCGGAAAAGTCACCTGACCATGGTAGGCTGATCAACAATCCAACCTTCACTGTTTTCAACAAACGGAAAAAATACTGATTCTTAAAATCCAAGATGGAAACAGTGAGGATTACATTGTTATTCAGCCTAGGATGATCAGGTGACTTTTCCGCGCCGTGGCCTGTCTTTTTCGTCGGCTACGTAACAAAAGTAAATGATGCGACAAAAGAGAACAGTTAAAAACCTCTTTTTTTAACAATATAACACCAATTATCTACTTCAATTCTACCTGTGGGTGATTCGAAAAATAGCTCGATAATTGTTTGATGCGTGTAATAACAATCAGTAAACAGTGTGATTAACGATTCCTAATGAATAGGGTAATAGCGCCGACGAAGCGAAAATTTCAGACAATCTCGTATGTCGAAGACCCCTATGCGAACCAAACGGAGTATGGAACTCGACAGCATCGATTGCTATGCTATGTTCGTGGTCCAAAATCATTTGAAGATCTTCGAAGAGTTGTTGGTGTATTGCATAATACCTTCCAGGAGACTTCCAAAATCGAAGGCTGCTTAAGGACGATGAAGAATGGCATCGTTGCATGCGATACGTGAAGCAACTGCTTTCCAGATTTGACAACTCAGACATCTATTTGCAGTCTTTCTGGCATACTGTAAGTCCCCAGGAACGTAAGAGAATGTGGAATAATTGTGCACATTCAGCATAACTTCAACTCAGAAGCAACCAATCTTCGAGTGTTGTATCCCACATTAAGAGATTTGGATTAATATCTGATGAACAATGAACGCCGACTCAAGAATTTTCCAGGGATGCCTCAATTGCATCAGTTCGCTGATCAAGAACTTGAAGCGTTCCAGGATTCAATGCCACTGGCGTCGCTGGAGACTGCATACGTTCGGGCAAGATTTCAAGAGTTGGTGGATCAAATATCGCTCTTAAATGAATAATAGCCGATTGTGTACAGTCACATATTTAATGCGGTATGCAGTGAGACACCAAAGAGAAGATTCTGTTCTTGGACGATCCTGGCGAAACCGGTAAATCATTTTTTCTGGAAAAAATTATCTGGCGACTGTTTGATTGGAAGACAAAATTGCCCTGGCAACGCCAACGAGTGAAATTTCTTGAGTGAAATATTGCATAAAATGTGTCCTTTGTCATATGGTATTTGTGTAATGCTCACACTCTGCCATCAATTTACAAGGAAACCATCTAAAATTGAGAAATAAATGGACGTCTAGAGTGATACGAATACTTAAGCGTTTATTGCCGACGCGTTTCGGTTTTACACCAGCTAGGCCGGGATCTAAATGTAACTTCAACCTGTAATACCCCCATTCAATCGCAACATGCAGAATTGCTATGCAAAGGCAGATCCTAGAAAAACGAATTACTAAATATATTTCTCTTCGTAAAATCTATGGGTGTTTAATGTTGTTTATTGCCCGGTTGCCCCGGGCACAACACCTTTGTAATAAAAAAAAATACTTACTTTTTTGCAATGCTACTTTGGCGCGTTGGTTACATGGCGTATTCGACAGCCTTGATATTGTGGGTTCGAATCCTTCAAAATACACTTTTTAAACATAAATAACTTTGTTTCCAGTCTTCGTTTTGCCTTGACAAGCTCGGCGAAGAAGGGGAGGTACGATTTTTATTATATGAGCCTGTTAAAGCCAAAGTGGTGTAACTCCACTTTTTAAAAAATCTGAGTTAATGCTAGAAATGAAATCCGAATATGTCAAACTACCTATAGAAGTAATGGTGTAACTCCTATTTCCCCAAACAGCTTCACAGATGGCAGTGCAAGTTTATGCAGTCAGCAGTGCTATCTATCTACTATTCTACTAAAATTCTCAAAACTGTTGTTAATGGACTTACACCACTTTGGCTCTAACAGGCTCATATATGTCCGTCTTCGCCGAGCTTAAACATTTACGTGAGAATTTGAAGATCGTAAGCGTAAAACCGGTGTATGTAACAAGTTTGGTATGAGCATTGTTCTTCGACTTCACAGAAATATGCCACCCTTGCGTTCCATATGGAAACTTAAGCACATAGTGCAGAAGATCATACAATGAGTGATTTTTTTAAAATCCGTCGAACTCTATTTTCTGTGCACTGGCGCAAAATAATATCATCATATTCACTGACTCCCTGCCAGTAAAAAACCACAACGTCCGAAGTTGTAGGTAAATTGTAGGGTCGACGGTCATTAGGTTGAACGTTTTGAGTATTAAACAATACAATAGCCAATTCCGAATATTCAGGTTCAATACAAGCTACAATACTCAGCGGGGATAACGCAGGCAATTCGTTTTAATAGCAAGAATACCGTGACAGGCGACTGATCATTTTGTAGAGTTCAAACGTCGAAATTTTCCTGTTCGTCCAGCTTATGAAATGACAATTAACAAGTCCCAGGATCAAACCTTAAACAACATTGGTATATACCTAGAGTAGATAGATACTGATACCTCGCCTTCGTTTTGCCTTGAGAAGCTCGGGGAAGACGGGCATCTCAGCTAGTTCCTGTTATATGTTACTTATTTATTTGTTACTTACTAACCACGTTTTAATTTTTATATCCTACTTTGCAGAGCCCTCCTGGCCTATCCCGTTGGTCTATACCATACTGGCCTCGCAGGGCACTATTGTAATTCCTTCTAACACATTGAATCTATATATATATAAAGAAGGATGTTTGTGGGTCTGTGCGTCTGTGGGTCTGTCTGTGGGTCTGTTTTTTATACAAATCTACAGTTTTAGTCCGATCTTGATGAAATTTCGCATACATGACCTTCAAAGCATGAGGAAGGTCACTGTCTACTTCAGATTTCTAAAAAATAATAATTATTGATAAAAAATCGATATTCATGGTTATGGCAGGGCATATTAATGAGAAATATCGCATGACCAACAATGCAAGACAAAGTTTTTGCAACAATGGTATCAACACGCAATTCACAAACACTCTGCACGGACCAACAATATATATCTCATGAACAACAATGCAAATAAAAGTTTGTGCAACAATAGGTATCAACAATGGTTTCAACACGCAATTCACCAATAACAATGAGCTCAAAATGATGATGCAATGATAAAGCAATCCTTTCCAAGAATTATAACAATGAACATAAATTGATGATGCAATATGGATAAGTTTCAATTTGTAACAATGCATAGAATTCCTGTTATTCAGGTTTTTCTTAGAAAAGAGAGTTCTTAGTACTTAACAATTTCTTGAAAATCTTTAAAAATGATCAGTAGCTGGAGATAATGAAGAGTTAGCAGACTATTGAGAAAGAGTGGAAAGACGACAGAGAAAGCAAACCTTTAGCTCCGTGCTGTATTGAGCAAATGGGAAGCAAGTAAATAGAAGAATTGGCGACCGCTAGACTACCCAAAGTGATGAAAAGCCAAATTTTGCTTCAACACAGCGAGAGAAGAGTGGAAATTGCAACAACATCAAGTGTACATCTGAAGTAAGATTATCTGAGTAAGAAATTATTGGAGCGATCCATCCATTGTGAGCCTTTAAAAAGATTTTTTTCGAATTTTCATTAAGAATTTTTCCTGTATTAATTCTAAGCATTTTCATGTGTTTATTTTTAAGATATTGCAAAATTTAAGTTAATTTTTGAGATTGTTCTGTTTTCATCCAAGTGTAATTATCCCGGGCAACGCCGGGTACCTTTGCTAGTAAATAAATAAATAAATAAATAAATAAATAAATATGTCTGAATATCAAGTGACTGACACCCCCACAAGTCGATCCCATTGGGACAATTTGGCCAACACTTCATAATAATGTAGATCTAGTCTAGAGGAATCTGCATACCGAATTTCACTCCTTTACATACCTAAATATAAGTAGACATTTTGATTCCCTTTAACTCCAAGCCCCGAAACTCCGATCCCAGTGGGCCAATCAAAACCAAATCATATAGTGACTTGCCCATAGTAGGCTACATTCTGAATTTCAATCTTCTACCTCAAAAAATGAGAAATTATGAAGGAGGCAGACGGACAGACGAACATTGTAAAACCAGAAATAACTCCATTCTTCCGCTACTTATTATATCAACTTAGCTTTTGTTATTGAACTTTTGGGCAAATTTCTATGTACATAAATTGACTATGATGTACACTGAACGACCAATTTATTAGAGACACCTCTTACGGAAAATGGATCGGCCTCTAAGTGACACCCAAACAATGGAACAAGCCAAAGCGGTGTATAAAAGGGATGCATTGGATCACAAGTTGCAGTCAGCAGCAGAAGTGGACTGAATATGGGTAAATCCAAGGATTTGTCCGACTTTGAACGAGGCATGATCGTTGGAGCTCGACGGGCGCACAAGAGTGTCAAGGGTATTCCGTGAATGGTAGTTATGCCAAAAAACAACCTCCAACAAACAATTCCGGACGAAACAGGGCCGTGGATGAACGAGGCCAACGGCGACTGGCACGAATCATCCACAACAATAGGACGGGAACAGCCCAACAAATTGCAGCGCAGTTCAATGAGGGAGCATCCCAAACCATTTCGGAGCACACGGTGCGGCGCACCTTGCACCGAGCTATTTTTAACAACAGGCGGCCAGTACGGGTACCGACGCAAAACAGGAAAGCGCGCCTGCTATGGGCACACAGGCATCGCCACTGGATACTGGATGAGTGGAAGAAGGTCGCCTGGTCCGACGAATCGCGGTTCCTACTTCATCATGCGGACGGCAGACTGCGCATCTGGCGCAGACAGCACGAGGCCATGGACCTATCCAGTCAGCAGACAACCGTACATGCGGGTGGAGAAGGAGTGCTGATCTGGGGGTCTTCTCTTGGGGTACACTGGTTCTTCTGATATCCGTAGACACATCCCTGAACGCGACACACCACCTGAACATTGTTGCCGATCTGGTGCACCCGTTCATGATGACTGTGTTCTCTTGTGGTGACGAACAGTTTCAGCAGGACAATGTTCCCTGTCACCGTGCTCGAATGGTCTTGGACTGGTTCGAGGAACATGACGCGGACTTCCACCTGCTTCAGTAGCCAGCTCGGTCACCTGATCTCAACCCGATCGAGTATTTCTGGGATGAAGTGGAGAGAACCATCCGACGCCTTCCCACACTACCGTCCAACCTGCACTAATTACGGGACGCTGTGATGTCAGCCTGGGCTGCTATTCCTCCGCAACGGTTTCAACACCTTGTTGAATCCATGCCAGCATATATTCAGGCAGTTCTCGCCGCTAAAGGAGGCACAACACGCTATTAGCGGGGTGTGTCTAACAAATTGCTCGTTCAGTCTATATCTCAGGGCATCAAAATCAATTTTCATTTTAAACTAGTTTGTTTTTTTTTTAATTATTTAATTTCATTTTGATTGTCTTTGTTATGTTTATCTTAAATAAAACAATTTCATTTGATTGTTTTTAATGCTTATTTTCGTGTGCCTATATTGTGCCTATGGTTGTATAATTAAAAAAAATGAAATTAAAAAAGAAAAGAGATTTAATTTTTAAATTGTAATAAAATTTTGTAAAAAAAATTAAACTTTATTTTAAAAAATAAAATAACAAAAAAAATCTTTATTTTGGTGACTTTTGAGCGTTTTCTAGTCACTTCTGGTGGTAGTTTTAGTGATAAATTTGGTTTTACACTTGGCAACACTGACCAATAGATGTACAGGCCCGTTAGAGTCAACATCACGAAAGCGAACCTATTTAACACAAGAAGAGGTGAAAGGACTAACGGAAGGAAAGGGCCGTCTTTCCAAACGTGCTTTGTGGAACATCATGACATAAATAGAGAGGTAGGTGTCGTTCCGGGGGTTGACAAAGTAGTTGTTGCTGTGGCGGACAATGTTGCGCGCAACCACCGGTCGTTAAGCAGCCACAAAAACCAGACTATTTTATGATATCGCAAAACAGAATGGAATTGCTTGAAACAATTATATCTCTTCCCCATGTTCATTTACGGTTCCTGTGCGTGCAATCGTTCGTTTTCCCCATAGAGACGGGGCTTTTAAATATACATATTTAAATTTCAAGGATAGAGAGTTAATTTATAACCCTAATTGTTGCAGCAAATGTTATCCAACATCCAGCCGCAAAATTTGATTTTATTACGCACAAAAACGTAAAACCTATGTTCTCTTTAAGCTTAAAAAAATTGTAATTTATTTAATATTTTAAAATTCTTACCTTATAGTCGAAAGAATATTCTTTGAAATCAACCAGTTTTCATTACATTCCTGACTTTCCGAGAACCAGCAATTTTTAGATCCATCTATTGGAGCATAGCAAGAATATGGAGAGTTCAAGAATATTCAGAAACTAATTGCTTTCTAAACTGATATTCATTTATAATTTAAAATATTTAATGGAACATTTAGACAGCTATAATTGTCATTAGATCGCACTATTTCTTCGCTCAGCTATAAATACACAATGAAAATTAGGGCCGGGGGGGGGGGGAGTATTAAATTTAGAAAAAAAATATTTACACCGAAGGTATCCTATAAGCGAGAAATAAACCACCGCCAGGAATAGGGCCCAATAAAGGGCAATCTTCACTTGTTTCCTTTTCATAGTCTTCATTTTATTGAAATCAATGTTAATTCTAAATAAAAAATGAAAATACTTAATGGAAAGCATTATTTATTTACTATTTTAGGTATGCAAATACAGGGTGATTACAAAAGAACTTCACACTTTTAAAAATTTATTACATCAAAGCTATT
>JAHWFO010016897.1:0-10639 GCA_023313115.1 Rhysida immarginata
TGGGTCGCCCTTCATTATTTTAATGGAACTGACACTGAGTAAATGGTGCACCTCTCTAAATGGACCATAAACCACTTTTGTACCAAACACTCAATTAGTATAACTCCTGCCAAATTGGACCATCACTATAACCTTTGCCGTATGAAAACGAGTGATTCGAAGCTTTCACGAACATTTTCTCTTTAGTTGCACGTGTTTGATTGGTGTTAGGAAGGGGATTCCCTTAACAACGAAAAAAAGTTTCTCACGATAGTGTGAGAAACTTTCTTCACTTCCCTTCCACTGCTCACTTGTCATACATTTGCTGATCTCAGCATTCTTACAAAAATGGCAAAACGGCAGTTTAATGAACTGACTATCGAAGCTAAAATTAAGCTAATTGAAGACTTTGAGAAATAAACGAAGTCAACGTGAATTAGCTAAAATCCATGGCATATTAAAAAGTCAAGTTCAGCGAATTTTGGCAAACAGCGATAAGTACCGAGAGCAAGCAGCAAATTTCTCATCTTTAAAGCGTAAAAGAGCAGGATCTTTCATGTATGTAGAGATCGACAAACACGTTTACCGTTGGTTCACACTTGCTCGGCAGAAAAATTTGCCTATAAGTGGCCTTTTGTTATAATGCAAAGCAGTGAAAATTTCAGAATCACTCGGAATAACGGATTTGTTGTCTCAAATGGATGGCTGGAGTCATGTAGAAACCGTCACGGCATCAATTTTCATGTTCATTCCGGTGAAGGTGCCAACATTAACAACAGCGTTGTAGATGACTGGAAAAGAAATTTACAAGTTTTAACTCATGACTACAAACCAGAAAACACTTATTATCTCGATGAAACCGGATTATTTTTTCGTGCTTTGCCGTCAAAGTCTCTTACTTTGAAAGGCAAAGAGTGCAAAAGTGGCAAACTATCTAAGGAACGACTAACAATTGCTGTTTTATGCAGTGCAACTGGGGAAAAAGAACGTCCATTGATCATCGGGAAGGCACAAAATCCTCGTGCATTTAAGAACTTTAAGACAATCTATCGAGTTGAAGATACGTTAAAGATGTATTGGCGTTCCAACACAAACGCATGGATGACTTCATCTATTTTCGAAAACTGGATGAAACAATTCAACAACAAAATTAAAAGGCAAGGACGAAAAGTATTAATTTTTTTGGATAATGCGACTTGTCACGTCGATGTCATATTGGATTGTGTGAAATTTCAATTTCTGCCACCAAACACAACAACCCACTTGCATCCACTTGATCAAGGTGTGATTAAAAATTTCAAAGCCCTATACCGAAAGAAATTGTTGGAACATTTGGTGTGCAATATGGACGAAGCAAGCACACCATTAGAGCTATCGAAACAAGTGAATGTGAAACATGCTTGTGAATGGATCAGCGATGCTTAGAATAATGTCCGAAAGGAGATAATTGAAAAATACTTTGCGAAGTCCTGTTTCTTCGAGATCAACACTACAGGAGAAGAAACAACAGCACTCATTGGACAAGAATTGCTTGCTGGTTATAATGAGGACTGTGATGAAACCCTCTGCACTCCAAAAGAACTATCAGAGAGTTGGAAAGAGGAATTCTTAAAAAGCTTGGAGCTTCCCAATAATGCTGAAGATATACGCACCATATCATCGGATGAAGACAGTGAGGACAGTGATGCTATCATCATTCCAAACAGCAGTGTTGTAATGAACCAGCTGCAAGGAATTAAAGTTTCTGCCGAAATAAAAGGTTCAGTAAAGCTACTGGACCACATCAATTTGGCTATAAATGAAGTGAAATCATTGATTTTAGAAGGAAAATTAAAAGCCAATCAATCGAGAAAATAATGTTAAATAATATGTTTATCTCTATACATTAATCGTTTTTAAAATCATTTTACATTGTTCATTTGTTCACCCTTTTTGAGTTTTAAATATATTTAAGATTCAAATACTGTAAGTTTGTAATAAAAATAACTTTCTCAATAATAAATAAGCATAAATAATGATAATCTTTATCATCTTTAATATTTTAATGAAAAATTTAATATAAATGGCCACCTGGCGATTTGGACCACCTGCAAAATGGACCACCTTTTAGGGCGCCCATGAGTGGTCCAATTAGACAGGTTTTACTGGCATATAGTATATCATAAAACTTGGACTCACGTGTCATGAAAGAATATAACGTAATATTTATGCTAATCAAACCTGTTTCAATGGTACATTTTTTAGTGGAACCATTTTGGACCAGCGGATACTTACAATGCGAAGATATGGCATGTAATATATCAAACAGCTTGCAATGAATGACTATACCGTAAAATTAATGCAAATCAAAGCTTGTTCAATGGTACTTGTTTTAGTGGAACCATTATGTTTTATTGGAAAGCTTCAATGCTAAGATATGGCAGCTAATATATCAAGCAACCTGGAATGACGTGTCAGGAATGAATATAAAGTTAAATTATCATCAGTCATCATCATCAAGACGGAACTGTAGAACCAGATTGTCTATACATTGAAAATATTTGCCTATATTTGATTGCGGATGTTGTAGGGAGCGTAACAAAATACAATAAGACCACTTTTAAAAATTTTTTCTGTCTGTTTATCTGTTTGAACATGCTGATCTCCAAAACTACTTGACGAATTTTCATGATGTTTTTACAGGTAATATGAGCGTTGCTTTGGGCAACATATAGGCTTTATTTTATCAATATCGGCTGAAGAAAAAGATATGTTTGAATTTAAAGTTTTAGGAGTTTGCTCAGCCATAGCCTCACTGCTCTATTGTTGCAATTTTGAACAAGAATTTTCTCGCTTTGCTACCTGGTAACGCTGATAGTGATCTTTCAACTTTGCATGGATAGATGTTAATATTTTATGTGGATTCCAAAAAGATATTTTGCCACATTTTCATATTGTATTGGAGTGTTTATTGAAAAAAAATTTCCGAACCACGACAAATAACCTTAAATTGATACAGTCGAATTCCCTTATAAAGAAATCACTGACCTCTCCCCAAAAAATTTGTTTTCCGGAAAATGTGTTATACAGAAACCAGGTTAATACTCAAAATGTACATGTTTGGTTTGGTTTGTTTGGTATTAACGTCCTTTTCAACTGCTATGGTCATTTCAGGACGGCGTTATAGGGGCCGCAAATTTTGCCTCGCAAGGGTTCTTTAACGTGCAGCCGGCAAACGACTACACGGGACCAACGGCTTTACTTCCCTTCCGAAGGAAGTGCGTGATCTCAGGATTTCCCCCTGAAAAATCCTCGTCGTCCTCGGCCGGGATCGAACCCGCGTACTCGGGCATCAGAGGCGACCACGCAACCGCTGAGCCACTGAGGCCGATATTTACATGTTTATCTAGTTGGAACCAAGGTAAAAATTCATTATAGGAGAAAAAGTCGTTACATAATTGTTCATTATAGAGAGGTTCAACTGTATTACATCAAATTCAAAACTAATTTTCAATAAAGTAAATTGAAGTTTAGTTTAGCTTACGTATATAGATATTACATATGGTATAGATAGACAATTACGAATAATTACGAAAGCAAACTAATACTGAATTTATTTGGCTAGGATATACGGAATTACTGATTTTGCTTTATGATTTGGGCGCCTACTTCATACATTTTGAATTGGTTTTGTTAACGAATAAAGTTGCTAGAAAACGGTCGAGTCTTGGTTTACCAATGCCTAAAGGACTGAGGAATATGCGATCTCAAGAATCCAGTGAAGATCGTGAGGCGAGATCTGCTGCGGCTCGAGAACGTCAGGCTTTAAATCGCCCTGTGGATACTCCTTCCGAAAACGATGCGCGACGTAACTCTGATCGAGAGCGTTATGCATTATCTCGCTCCTCAGAAACCTGCACTCAAAGAGAATCCCGCCTAAATACGCAGCGTGCTCGCACAGCTACTTCACGGTCTCTCGTCAGAAACTCAGCGTGAGGAGCGCTTAAGTAATGATCGAGATCGTCACAATATTGCTAGAGCTTTAGTAAATGATGACCAACACCAGCGGCCTTTAGAATTAGCTAGGGAAAATTATAAACACACGCGTCAAGATCGTGAGGATTTTTAAACTGAGTAAAAGGGAGAGAGTGACTGGAATACGCCTAGCTGCTGATCGAATTCGACACCCGCTAAATAGAATGTTAATGTTGTCAGAAGATTCAGGAGAATCTCAAGAAGTAATTGCGGGGCAAGCCGAACGTCTTTCGGTTGATAAACTAAAAAGTGCATTTACATATGGAGTTCAGAGTTAAATCCATATTTTGCCCATTTTGCACTTGTACTGCCATGGTAGAGTAGAAATATTATATTTTCAGTATAATAGTAAATCAAGTCCATAGTTCAATTTTTAACCTATAGATAACAGTAAGAACAATTAGAATTCAATGTTAATTAATGGCAACTAATCAACTATGAAATCTGTTTTCTCAGAAATAAATTTCATGGACTTGGTTCACTTTAAATCTGAACGCTCCATACAGTCCTATGATTGATAATGGCACATTTGCTTCAATTGGTGGAATGGTCGTAAATTGTACATTTTGTGAGGCTCTGAAATACCAAAAAAAAAACGGCTGGAATGTGTTGCTCGAGTAGAAACGTGCATATAGAATTTTTCAGAATCCCTAAGATCTTAAAATCTCTGCTGAATGGTATTCATCCACACACAAAGCACTTTTTGGATAATGTCCATGCATATAATAATGCGTTTCAAATGACATATTTTGGCGCGTAACAAAAGACCATTCATGCCTACCTTTAAGGTTCAAGGCCAGGTTTACACTTTAAAGGTGATTTGCTGCCTGAAAATTAGCCCATGTTTCTTCAGATATATTTTATACTAGCAAAGGTACCCGGCGTTGCCCGGGATAATTACACTTGTAAATAAACAGAACAATCTCAAAAAATTAAATTAAATTTTGCAGTATCTTAAAAATAATCACATGAAAATGCTTAGAATTAATACATTAAAAATTCTTAATGAAAATTCGAAAAAAATTTCTAAAAGGCTCACAATGGATTGACCTCTCCAAGGATGCCACTGCTAGTCTAAATAATTTCTTACGTAATCTTACTTCAGATGTACACTTGATGTTGTTGCAATTTCCACTCTTCTCTCGATGTGTTGAAGCAAAACTTGGCCATTCATCACTTCGTGTAGTCTAGCGGTCGCCGATTTTTCTATTTACTTGCTTCCCATTTGCTCAATACAGCACGGAGCTACAGGAGTGCTTCCTCTGTCGTCTTTCCACTTTTTCTCAATAATCGGCTTACTCTCCATTATCTCCAGTTACTGGTAAATTTTAAAAAATTTCAAGAAATTGTTAAGTACTATGGACTCTCTTTTCTAAGAAATGCCTGAATAACAGGAATAATATGCATTGTTACAAATTGAAACTTATTATTATTGCATCATCATTTTATATTCATTGTTATAATTCTTGGAAAGATTGCTTAATCATTGCATCATCATTTTGTGCTTATTGTTATTGGTGAATTGCGCGTTGATACCATTGTTGATACCTATTGTTGCACAAACTTTGCTTTGCAGTGTTGGTCATGAGATATATATTGTTGGTCCATGCAGAGTGCTTGTGAATTGCGTGTTGATACCTGTTGTTGTACAAATTTGCCTTGCATTGTTGGTCATGAGATATTTCTCATTAATATTCCTTGCCATAACCATGAATACCGATTTTTTGCTGATTTTTTTTCCCGAAATTTGAGGTAGACAGCGACCTTCTTCATGCTTTCAACGTCAAATATGCAAAATTTCATCAAGATCGGAATAAAACTAAATTTGTATATAGGTACACAAACAAACAAACCCACAAACATCCTTCTTTATATATATACAGGGTGTTTCAAAATTATGTACAATAAATTTAGTGACATATTCTTCAGGTCAAAAGAAGACGAAAATGTTCTATAGCAATTTGTCTGGAAACGATTTATTTACGCGATACAGCCAACTAAACCCCTGGCTCCAAATTACAGGAATTGTTCAAAGTGCCCGCCATCAGCTCGCACGCACGCTTCGGCTCATTGCATGAGCGACCGTCTGATGTCATGGAAGAGTTCGTCGCCAGCATTACGAACGGTTTGGCATGCATTTTCATTTCGTTGTCGCAGATCCATAATGTTAGGAACTTCTGTGCTGTAGACGATCGTTTTCACATGACCCCACAGAAAAAAGTCCAAGGTATTAAGGTCGGGTGATCTTGCAGGCCAGGCTACCGGTCCACCTCGACCTATCCACCGATTCGTGTATGCAGTATTAAGGTGTGCTCGCACAACATGGCTGAAATGTGCTGGAGCGCCATCATGCATGAACCACATGTTAGATCTTATCAAAAAAGGAACATCTTCCAGTAATTCTGGCAATGCATTCTGCAGAAACAAAAGATACGTTCGCCCAGTCAATCGTGGCGGCAACACATAAGGGCCAATTAAGTTATTTCCGACAATTCCACACCAAATGTTCACGGAGAAACGCTCTTGATGCGCTCGAACTCTGGTAACATGCGGGTTAGCATCTGCCCAATGGTGCTGGTTGTGAGAATTTACGATTCCTGTCCGGGTGAAGGTTGCTTCGTCCGTGAAAAGTATCTGGCTGAGACAACTAGGGTCTGCAGCATGACGACGTTGTATCCATTGGCAAAATCGTTGTCGGTGTGGTTAGTCCGTTGGTTCAGTGCCTGAACCAGTTGCAGGTGGTATGGATGCAAAAGCTGACGGTGCAGAATGCGCCAAACAGATGAGTGCGGAATGTGTACCATGGAAGAAATACGAGGGGTGCTTGTCTGTGGTTCATCATGTATGATGTTAATTATCACATCCTCCTCATCCGGAGAATGTGCTGCAGGCCGCCTTTGTCCTGTTTGACGGCCAAAGGAACCACGCTCCCTCAAATGTCTGTCGACAGATACAAATGTTCGGTTATTTGGCAAACGTCTATTCGGAAAGCGTTCTTGGTAGAGTCTTCTTGCTTCCACAGCATTTCCGTCCGCAAGACCATACATTAGGTGCATGTCAGTGTATTCTGCACTGGAATACGTGTACATGACTTTTTTTTTTACGTAAATCGTAATGCGTATGTCAAAGCACGCCAACGTTCTGAAATTGATATTCCTAGTGGATGTACAGTAGTGAAACTACAGTAATGGAAACAACCGTACACAACTAATGGAACAACCCTAAGGTAGGTTTAAATGGAACAAACCACTCAACCTAGTGTTGGGTCGTAACGCTGGAACTGCTAAAATATCGTCCGCTAACTACCGTGCTTCCCTACTGTATGATATTGGATTACTCGCAAACAAATCGTTTCCAGACAAATTGCTATAGAACATTTTCGTCTTCTTTTGACCTGAAGAATATGTCATTAAATTTATTGTACATAATTTTGAAACACCCTGTATATATACAGAAAGAAAAGAGTGATTATAATTAAAGAAAGAAACACCCTGTATAATTTTGAAACACTCTGTATAATTTTGAAACACCCTGTATATATATAGAAAGAAAAGGGTGATTATAATTAAAGTTGCGATTTCAAAAATCGATAATTTGAAAACTACTCGTCAGAACATTCGTGAGGCAATGGAATTTTATTTGGCGAAGGAAAAAAAATAGTTCCAAAATCTGCCGATAGATAGCGCTGGCAGGGTTCACATCCATTGCATCAGTACAGATTGTAGCCGATTTGTTGTGGAGCATGCTCTTTTGCGCCTCCAATTAATAGCGGAACAAGGCGGAGGGCATATCGAACAACTTCTACCTTATCATCAGTAAGATATTTGTTCCATGACGCATTTAGAGCTTCCCTATTCACGAAAGACTTTCATAGGAATATCGGACCGAATATGGAAGGCGAACTGAACGACAGATTGGGTAATAGTGCTCTTTATCAGTGCTCTTTATAAATTGGTCAATCTATAGGAGGAAATCCTCTTCCCCTGTATGGCTTGACAGCGCCATTAGTAGAAGGTGAACGCATCAACAGAGAGAACGCAGCGAAAATAAACCAGAACTTACGGAAACCCTACAAAACTGCGTCCGAAATCTAACAGAAGAACAGCGCACAGTATTCGAAAGCATTTGTCAGAGTGTCAACAATAATATGGGGGAAATTCTGCACCTGGTGGGACAGGAAAAACATTCGTCACTAAAATCATGTTGGCACAATTGCGAACCCAAGGAAAAATAACTCTAGCTGTGGCTTCGTCGGGAATAGCAGCCACTTTATTTTGATATAAGAGCATGTTTAAAGAGTTCAAGTCTGTGGCGACACATCACGCGGATGCATTTAACAGTACACATGTGGGCGCAAATAGGAAGCAACACAAATTCACAGGAGTTTTCTGAATTTATTGTTAAAAATGTGCGAGGGCACATATCAGGAAGAACATGGTCAAATCGTTTTTCCTGGTAATTGTGCAGTAGAGTTCTTTCAATCCAAGACCTCAGTTCTTCCGTTTATGGTGATCAAACGTAAACAACAACTCATGAAACTCTTGGCTTTGTGAAAGGGCTATACAAAGTGATTCAGAAAAGTAGGTCAAAAATGAAATACCATGTACAGTTTGTAGCGGAAAACAATATTTTTCCTATAAACATGGGTCCGGAAATGCATCCTTACAGAGATAATGCAACTTGTACGAAGTAGGAATTGATGTGCGTTACCCGGACGGCAACGGTAGGGTCCATGTAATTCAGGATCTAAACATGTTAAATGTTCGTGTTCTCTCCTTTAAATAGAGGAAACGAAACATGTAAATCCATTGTCGTAAAATGGATCGCGTGACTAATGCGGAGCTGGCGGACATGCATCTCGTCTATGGCGAGGCACAGGGTAATGCTATTGAAGCGGAAAGGATTTACCAACAGCGTTTTCCAGACCGTGATCACCCACATCGCCGAGCGTTTCAAACACTAGACGAACGACTTCGAGATACAAGTTGTCTACGAGGTCTATCAAACGACGGCCGTGGAGTGAACACTCGAACACCAAGGTTTGAAGAAGACGTTCTGACTCGAGTTGCCGTTAATCCGTCTACAAGCACCAGAACCATTGCAGCAGATGTCGATGCTTCTCAAGCCACCGTATGGAGAATGCTGCACAAAGCAGAACTGTATCCGTACGCAAAAGGTACAAGGACTTGTTCCTGGGGATTTCGCACCACGTTTGCAGTTTTGTCAGTGGCTTGCGCAGCAGCTTGTGGCAGACCCAGACTTCACCACGCACATTCTCTTCTCAGATGAGGCTATGTTTAGCAGAGATGGTTACTTCAACACGTGCAATCCATACGTGTGGGATGAAGCGAATCCGCATGCTATCCACGTAACGTCCCACCAGCAGCGATTCTGCGTGAACGTGTGGGCTGGAATTAATGAAACTCGTTTGATTGGGCCGTACATTTTGCCAGATCGGCTAAGTGGACAAAACTACCTGACATTTGCTGTTCCTGAACTGCTTGACGATGTGCCTTTGTTAGTGCGGCAGCGAATGTGGATTCAGCACGATGGTGCTCCTGCCCACTTCAGTCGGCAGGTCAGAGCTCAACTCGAAAGGACATACCCTCAGCGATGGATTGGGAGAGGAGGCCCAGTGCCATGGCCACCCCGGTCTCCTGACTTGACACCTCTGGACTTCTTTTTATGTGGCCCACATCAAGCATTTGATGCCACACCAGTTGACAATCCCGATGACCTTTATCTAAAATTGTTGCAGCGTGTGGAGAAGTCAGTGATTCTCCGGACATCTTCACCAGAGTTCGCGATAATCTCGTCCGCAGACTAAATACCTGTATCGAGGCTCAGGGTCGGCATTTTGAACACCTACTGTATTGTCATTACTACCTCGTACAAGTTGCATTATCTCTGTAAGGATGAATTTCCGGACCCATGTTTATAAAAAAAATATTGTTCCCCGCTACAAACTGTACATGGTATTTCGCTCTTAACCTACCTTTCTGAATCACCCTGTATTGACACTTCGAAACGATCAAGCTGTAAGAATTAGCTCGGAAAAACTTACTCATGTTGAGGATGAAAATGTAGAGTATATCTCTATTAACAGAGCTATGGACCAAGATGACTCTACCAATTATCCAGGCGAATTTTTATACTCTTAGAGCACCTGGCTTTCTATCACACAAAATTAATTTGAATAAAGGCGTTCCTATTATTCTGTTGCGAAATTTAAGCCCACCGAAATTGGTTAATGTTACGAGACTTAAAGTTAATTCGATCCAACGTACCATGATGGAAGCGTAAGTTTTAACAGGAAGTGGCGCAGGTGAGCGAGTGTTTATACCCCAAATCCCGCTTATTCCTAATAATTTCCCATTTCGCTTTCAACGTGTATAATTCCCGGTGAGCTTATGCTATGCCATGACATTAAACAAAGCACAAAGCCAGAGGCTGCTGCTGTGGGCGTGGACCTTAGTGTCAGTTGCTCTTCGCACGGCCAGCTCTATGTGGCTCTCTCCCGTGTTAATGAAGCAAACAAACTCTTTTTTTCATGTCCCCGATAATACTACTTCAAACGTTGTTTTCAAAGACGCTTTATAATAAGTCAGAAATAAATTCCACGTGTACGAAGTCGCTGGCACAGCTA
>JAHWFO010016898.1:0-31742 GCA_023313115.1 Rhysida immarginata
ATTGTCTAAGTAGGTTAAATAAAAGGTTCAAATTTTAGTTTTATGCAATCTTGTGTCAAATCAATTAGTCACCTTTGATACATATCAGTTCCAGACTCTACAATTCTGCACCTCTCGACTCTAGTCATTCCTATGCCACAAATCACAGGGAGAGGTGCAGTGTTGTTACATCTTAAAGGGCAACTGACACCAAAAATCACCTATCAGTTTTTATTATTTTATAACATAAAACTAACTCTAATTCCACTTGTAATTTTTTTATAACTTAAGTAGTTTTTTAAATATAATTTTTCAAGCCTCAGTTTTCAAATCTCAAGTCGTTTGAGCTTTTCCTCAATTCACCGCTAGGGTTCACACACGCATCAAGTCTTGGATATCTATCATAAAGTAACTCATCATTATTTTTCTTTTTCGTTCATTTTCTGTCCTTAATTTTGGAAAATCCAAATAAAAAAATGAGATCCACTTACGTTGAAATGTTCCTTGTTGCACTAGCGTTATTCGGATTCAAATTTGCAACAAACTTGAATTTTATTTTATTTTTCATTATTTGATTAATATATGTGTGTCGGTTTCAAATGTTCAAGTTACAAGATTTAAAAAGAACAAGGTGACTGATGTGCAAGGGGTGAAAAACTATTTCGCAGAATGTTGTATTGACAAAACTCGACCGGCATTCGTGAGACAATACAAGATTCCCCACGTTTACAAAGAAGCTTATAGCAAACTGTTGGAGCTTGAACGTGCAGGAATCATTCAAGTGTGCAGTAGTCTCTGGAACTCCACAGTGCATGTTATGGCAAAAAAATGGGGAAGTCCGTATCACCCTTGACTTGAGGCTGGCTAACCTGTGTAGCAGTCCCGTGGATTTTGCCGCCCTTGTCATAAAGAACATCTTGGAGGAGTTATGTGGACATAGGTTCTTCTCAGTGCTCAACTTAAATTATAACCACGTTCTCTTCCCGTGTTTTCATTTTCCTCTCCCCGACTGTTCTCCATTACCATCCTCCTCTATCGCTACAACAGGGCTTATTTATGACCGTCAGTTGTGGTATAACATTAGCAGGGCGCCACATGGTCCTTACCATGTCTTCCTCCTTGGATTCACCATCCGACTCCCCCTGCAGTTTTGGTTCCCCACCTTTCGGCCTTGGGCCCCCTCTGCCTTGGCTCCTTATTCTCCATTTCACAGAGCTTAAGCCGTCGATATGGGCTATCATCTTGTCATGATTCCTTAACCCAGCAATGCGGTAATTGATGGCTGATAATTCTTCGATAACCTGGAATGGTTTGAAAACTTCCTCTTCTGCTCCTCTCCCCTTATGACGCAACCATACTTTATCACTTTATCAACCGCCTGAACCTTCCGGGTCATTTGCCTTCTATTGATACATGCCACTCTGGCCTTCCTATTACTCCAATCATATTCGTTTACCGCCTGCCTCGCCTGAACAAGGATTTTGACCAACTGTGTTCAGTATGCCCTCATTCGGTCTTCATTCGCTGAGTGCTCATCCTCACCCACACTCTCCTCTCATGGTACATCCGGGTCGAACCTGTATAGGAGAAAGGACTTGTATATGCCGGGCTTTCGTGGTGACATGTCCTCAGGGACTTGAGTGCAAACCCCAACATCTCCCACCGCTCAGGGTGGTCTTCACACAATGTCGAAATGGTTTTGCAGAGCGTCTGATTGCATCGACCTGCAATGCCATTCGACGTTGGGCAGTACGTGGTTGTGAATTTATGGGTGATGTTAAGTTCCCCACACACCTCGCTGGAAATCTCCGAGGTAAAGTTGGGGCCTTGGTCATTGACCACTTGTCGTGGGGTCCCGTAATGAAGGACTTTGCGATTGTCTCAGCCATCTGATAAGGCAGTGCCTCAGCCTCCGTGTAATGCGTGAATAAATCCATCATTTCAAGGATGAACTTGTTGCCTTGGCTTGACTGCTCTACGGGACCCACAACATCCATGACCACTACCTCGAAAGGGAAACGCATTAACACATAATGTATCGCATGTTTCTCTTAACGCATTAACAAGTAATGTATCGTCGCACCTTTTGGACCATATCTCTCTTCATCAACGACCAGAAATATTGTTTACGTAATCTGTGCAGCGTAGCCCCGATTCCCCGGTGCCTCCCAATTGGTCTATCATGAACTCGCTCCAATACCTCACCCCTTAGGGCTTCTGGGATATACATCCGGGCTCGAGATTCCGGGCCTTTTGCGTTCCGCCATACAATGAAGCCATCCTGCCTCAACAGCCAGCCCCCTGTGCAACCCATATGCTGGTCATTCGACAAGCCTCCCATCGTTGCCGTCAACCAGTTATCACTAGCCTGTGCCTCCCTAAGTTTGTCATACCATTCTTGTCCCTCCAAGCCCACCACTGCAACCCCACACAGCCGTAACAAGAGGTCGGGGACAACGTTATCTTTACCCGCTCCTTGCAGCTTTGTGCTAAAATAATCGATTTGAAGCAGCTCCCCATTAACACACTGTTAGAGTACCCTTCCCGTGGCAAATGCATCAGTGGACAAGACAAACGGTTTGGCATAGTCCAGCACTATCAGCACTGGCTCATCACACAGTGCCCGCTTCACTTGTTCAAAGGCTTTGATGCATTCTGCATCCCATTTGAACGGGGCACCCTTTTCTGCGCGATTGGTAATTGGGAGCAGCAGCGCAGACAGGTTACTAATGAACGGCCTATAAAAATTTATAGAGCCAATGATGCTTCGGACCTCCCTCACATTAGTGGGGGCCTTGAGAATGTTAATTGCTTCCACGTTTTCTGGATCCGGTGATGATCCTTCTGTGGAAATAACATGAACTAAGTAGCGCACTTTAGGCGTGCAAAAATGGCACTTGGATGGCTTTATGATTAATCCATGCTCCTGGAGCCTCCCCAGTACCCAACGCAATAACCTTATGTGCACCTCGAAAGTTTCGGATGAGATGAGGATATCATCCAAAAACGCATGTATATTTGGCCCCATCCTTTCTCTCAATACCCCCCCTCCGGTTTGGGAGTTGTTGATACTGGCCGGTTTTGAATACCTAGAGTTATGAGTTAATTATCTTGCTCAAGGGGCCCCCTCTAGTTTGTATAAGATTCATTTATTCAAATTGCAGTATTCATTTACATACTGTTTCTCAGCAACTGCACCTGACCTCATGTTAATGCTCAATGTTTGGGGAATGAAATAAATAATTTTTTTTTAACTTAGTTCTGTGAAAAAGTGTTTCTATTCATTAAGTCAATGCATGTCCCTCTATCGATGCCCTGAACTCCTGATAAGCTCTGCTCTGTAGTTCTCCTAGTGCGACACAAGAACTAAATATCTATAGGGCGGGGCTTGCCACATTATCAGTGCAACGCACCTTATTTATTAGTTAATTTATTGTTTTTATTGAATTTATTATATATATTTAATTGTTATTTTACTCATTTTTTTTTTATTAATTTGTGTTATTTTATTTTATTTATTGCTTAAATTTATTTACCGTATTTTTTCGAATATTGGCTGCATTCACTTTAGGTCGCAGCCGCAAATTTGACAGTGGAACGAAAAAATAACCCTTTAAAGGCCGCAATTCACTTTAGGTAGCAAACTTCTAGGGTCTACAAAAAGATCGAACTACTTCGTTTTAGCATCCCACAGTATTTTAAATAGTAATTTAGATACCAGTTACATTATTTATAAAACCATCTAAATTATTTTGATATTTTTAATGAAACTTTTATAAATTTATTAATGAAATGTGTAAATAATTATAGTAATTTGATTTTAATGAGTGAGTATAACTTTTATTTCATCAGCGGCAGCCATGGCTCTATCAACGAAGTGCCGACCAATAGCGCGATAGAGCATTCTATGACATCACAACACCTTGGAGTAGAGTGCATGCCTGCCAACTTTCAGAAAATAAAAAGAGTAAAATCCTTCACGTTATAGTTAAGCCTATGCAAATTTATATAATCGTATAATTAGGCCTATGGCATGGTTCGTATCGCATTTTTCCACCATGTGATATGTTGAAGTTGCATTTGCACACTTTACAGAAAGCAAATTTTTCACCCTTCTGTGATGAAGATATGAACAGAAATTGTTTTTAATAATTCTCTCTGAAAGTCTGAAATATTTTATTTTATCAACAATTTCACTCAAGGCTAAAACTTAAGTACTTTGCGTTCTTTATCGTGGTCTTCAAGATATTAGGCCTCCGCATGGGGCTTGAAATCACACAAAGCCACCTAGAAACACCACGTGTTTCTAGGTGGCTTTGGATCACGTTTCTAGGCATTTTCGAGTTTTGACCGCTAGTTGTTTATCTCTATGGCTAGTTTGGTGCTCTTCAGGGATAAAGAACTACATGATGCTCTCGTCCTGATCTACAAGGTGATTATAATTAAAGTCCCTTTGTAAAAATGCTATAAAAAAACAACCATGAGTCCGAATGACTTCAAATTTGGACTGAGCATTCTTGAAGAAGGGGCATTTGATATGGGATAAGAAAAAAATAGTTCCAAAATTTATCACTAGATGGCGCTGTAAGCGGCATAACGGAAGCGGATTCAGCTAGAAGTGACATTTTGAATTGAAATACGACGGCTTTGGCATGAGTTGTTTATGGCATGATGTTTTTACATTAAAGTTGGTCAAGGAATGCAATTGACACTAAAACAAGTTAAACACGATTTTTTTTTTATTATACAGTACATAATATGCCGCTTACAGCGCCATCTAGTGATAAATTTTGGAACTATTTTTTTCTTATCCCATATCAAATGCCGCTTCTTCAAGAATGCTCAGTCCAAATTTGAAGTCATTCGGACTCATGGTTGTTTTTTTATAGCATTTTTACAAAGGGACTTTAATTATAATCACCTTGTACTTTATCCAACTTAAGATTTTACCAAAGCCGAGAGCGTTGAGGTACCGGTCTTGCATCTCTCGTAATCAGCGAGTCGTGGGTTCGAATCCCACCGAGGGCATGGATGTTTGTTTGTCTATTTCACCATCACCCTTTCATCCCACACAGCTAGTCTCCTGGATAAAAGGGGACATGCGGGCTGAAAATCCATCCATCCAAATTTTACCTTGAATTCTCCATTGGATTTCCCTGATGACCCCCTCCAGCGTTAAAAAGTTGAACTTCTGACACGAAGGAAAACATTGAAATGATACGTGATGCAGAGGCCTAATATCTCGATGGTTCCCAGCCCTTCATGATGGAAAAAATAGTCCTACTTTAAGAATTTAATTTCCGTAATAATGTGTTTCGTCGCCTACTCGTGTAGGAGAGGAGTTCAACATTTCACCAACTGGGAAATTATGGAAAAACATGAAATCCTTTATACAGGGTGATTCAGTCAATTTCTGACCATTTCACTCGAATGACGTGCATTAGGAATAAACAATTGAAAGAATAAGAGCGCCATATCGAATTTCTAAATAGTTGGAGTTTGTATTGTTGCAACGATGCTGCATGAAAATCGTATTGTTGAAAAATGGCGCCCGCTTTATCAACAGAGCAGAAATGCAAGGTTGTCGAATGGTATTTCGAAACAAAATCACCTGTAACCGTGCAAAGAAAGTTTCGGAAGGAGTATAAGTGTTGAGACGCACCAGGCAGGCAAGCAATCATGGATTTTGTCAAGCAATTTCGTGCCACTGGATGTGTTAATGGCAAGAAAAAAGGTGGGAGCGAAGCTCATGTTCGAACGGCCAAAGTTGTCGAAAATGTTCGAACAAGGATGGTCGATTTCCCTACCAAAAAATCTGTTCGCCGCCTATCCATTGAAGAAGGGCTGTCGTATACCACGACGTGGCGAATTTTGAGAAAGAATTTACACCTGTTCCCGTATAAGATCCATGTTTATCAGGAGTTAACAGACACTGGAAGACAGAAGTGACAACAATTTGCGATGGAGTTTGGAGCAGAAATGGAAGCCAATCAGGACATTGTGGACAGACTGTGGGTGTCAGATGAGGCCTTCTTCCATCTGTCAGGTGACGTTAATAAACACAACGTTCGTTTTTGGGGTTCCCAGCACCCCCATGAGATCCATAAGTCACCTCTTCTTCCACAAAAGGTTACGGCTTGGTGCGCGATTTCCAAAAGAGGCATCATTGGTCCATTCTTTTTTGATGGCACCGTAATGTCACAGGCTTACCTTAACATGTTGGAAACCTTTTTCATCCCCGAGCTGTGAAGGAGGCGTATACCGCTTCGACATCAATGGTTTCAACAGGATGGGGCTAGGCCTCACACCACTAATGAAGTGCTAGACTTCCTCAATCAGATATTCGGAAATCGTGTCATTTCAAACAGGTTTCCAGATCGATTCGGGGGTGGCTTTCTTTGGCCCCCTACGAGTCCTGACCTAAACCTATGTGATTTTAATCTCTGCGGGTTCCTTAAAGACAGTACAGCACCAAGAACCCTAGACCAGCTGCAACAAAGCATCGTCGACTGCTGCACCCTTGTGGATGCAGAAATTCTGGATAGAGTTATGAACAACTTCACCATTTGGTTGCGAGCAGTTCAAAACGTTCGTGGTGGCCACATTGAGCATATCATCAAGACATTTCCACGGGAATAAAAACTCCGAACTGCCTAAAATATCAAACTGAAATGCTAAGTTTGTAAACATTAATGGGTCAATAAATCATAGTACTGAAATGGTCAGAAATTGACTGAATCACCCTGTATAAAGCGTAAAAGCGTAAAATGGTATTAAAAGCATAAATTTTACGTGTAAAACGTAAAAGTTGGCAAGTATGAGAGTGGGCAGCAATCGCTGACAATAGCGTTAACAAATGAATTTCATAAAAATTTATGAATGAAAATGTATGTGACTGGTTAATTATTGTTTTGAAGGGTTAGAATATTACTTTCACTGTTAGAAAACGATTCAACAAAGGCTGGATAATTTAAAGCCATGAACTCAAATCGACCGCGTTTTTATCGGTTTATTTTTGCCGATCTACGATCGATTTACCTTTTCAAAAAGTATAAAATATAATAGTAGTTTCCTATAAAAAAGATAGGAAGCAAATATAAAATATATATTGATTATTGATCAAATATATGTGTATATATATGTATTGACCATCGACCAAAAATCATTACGCTTACACGTTATTGACGGTACTTCTCATTTCAGTTGGGGAGGGGGGGTATTAATATATATATAAAAAAACAAACAACAATTTGATTCTATTTTACTATAAATTTTGTATAAAATAAGTACAATTGTCTCGTACAATAAATAGAGTTGAACTTCTTTCTTGTATAAATAAAGATTAGCCCTTCCCTCCACCAAAAAAAAAAAAAAAACAAAAAAAAAAAAACTGCTGCCGATTTCACAATTGTAGATGAGTATTTTTTATTTTTTAATTAGCGGAATGATATTTGGTCGATAGCCAATACAATCCATCTATATTATGTCTATTTTCTCTTATATTTGCTTCCTATCTTTTTTCATAGGAAACTTCTATTATATTTTATACTTTTTGAAAAGGTAAATCGATCGTAGATCGGCAAAAATAATCCGATAAAAACGTGGTCGATTTGAGTTCATGGATTTGAGTTCATGGCTTAAGCTGACACTAGTACACCAAGAAGTCCAGGGGCTTGACCACGAGAAAAGAGTGGACTGTTTGCGGAAATTAAACAAAGAGAAGAGAACCCTCACCGTTCAGGTGGGTGGCCATTTATGGTTGCTACAGAAGGGCGGGAAGAAGCGTAAATTCACTTTTAAATAATTAGGTCCATTCTACCTGGTGGAGCAGTTGTTAGAGGTAACATATAGAATTGAGGGGGGAAGGCCATGTGATCGAATGACAGTACACATGGATCGATTAAATCTGTGTATCGCGCCGCCACCGCAGAGCCATGTCAACAGAGGAAGACGAGCAAGGGAAGGGCCAATTAGGTTGGAGGAAAGGGAATCTTCCGATGAAGATGAGGAGGAAGAAGAAATTGGCTGTTGCGGGTCCACAAATGGAACATGGTGCAGGAACGCCGGTGGAGCATGATCCCCTTGAAATGGTGGTGTCTGACACTGAGGAACTAAGCACAGAGCCTGGTCGGGGGTCGGTTGAGAGAGTACAGAGATATAATCTAAGACAATGCCCTTGAGTTAATATTCGGGAATTGGGCGAAGCAAATAAAGTTAACTAGATGTTTCACCATCAGGGGAGTGAAATGGGGAGACATTAGAATTGTCCAGTGCTGTCATTTTGTACTTGTTGTGGAGCAAGATAAGTAATTTAAGGGCCTGTAACCCAGGAGAGGGATGTTATTTTAGGCAATTCATTTCTGGAAAATCACACGAAATGCTCATAGCTTTTAGGTTGATGTTGGTATGTTGTTAGGCATTTCTATCCTGTTTTTGTTTTGTGAATTGTATAATTATGGTTTAGGGAGGGCCGTATGTGACCTACTAGGGCCAGTAGTTTAGTTCTAGTGGGTTGAAATTGTGATGAACCCCCCCCATAATTATATATGCATGAACACGCATGATCATAGCCAATGTGCCGGAAGGCGATCGTCAACGGGTTCGGACTGATATGTGAAGAGTGAGAGGTTGTGAGTCTAACTACACAATTAATCAAGCAATATTAAAAACAGAACGTCAGTTTTATTCACATTACCAGCCCAATACAACATTTAAAGTATTAATCATAATTGTATTTTAGGTAAATTAAAATATTCTTGACCAATCGTGTTACAAATCTAGCCAGTAATGCTAGCCTAAGAGGGCCCCTTAGTCTAACACGCTACCGCTCTGCAAATCGCCACCAGGCGTGCGGAACACATGCAGTTCCTTACAAAAAGACGCATAACTTAAATACTCTTCTTCAATATATTTAACTAATGACTTTTAGCAGGGGCAACAGATTTATTACAATAATCCTAAGCATGAGGACGCAGTGTGAGTATTGCTAAGTTGGGTCTGCCACGGGCCATCACCACCCTTTAACTGCAAAGGCCTGACGCCGGAGAGCGTCACGTGATTCTTTTAAATTTTACGCTCAATGAGGGGCACGAGGAGAATCACAGAAACCCCGCTGGTGGTTCCCGTGCAGTTCGCTACCAACTGGCAAGTACACACTATTACACGCAGTGATCCACCTCCCCTTTAGAATCAAGGGATCCACGGCAAAACTTTCACTACCTCACGATTATTGATCCTTGAAATCGATAAATCACTGTTTGAAAGCGCTCCTTAAGCATATTCCTTATCGTTAAAGATAACAGGCAGATCACTATGCTATACATATTACAACACTCGCACTAAACTCAATGTTCATTAACTGTATCACACAACCTGTGCGAATTAAACGAGAACAAATAGTTCTTCATATATATTTGGCGACGATCTGTCTATCAACGACAAGCGCTACATGCCACGTTTGACATAACCGTTATCTATCACACATTAATTGTACTAGTGGACCCTCGCGTCGTTCCATGGACAAAGTAAAACAACAAATAAAATTCACTCACCAATCGAAGACATCAAGTATGGCTAGCAGAGAAATTTGAATACTGCTCCAGCAGCGATACCTGCGCATTGATAAACTTTCCCATCGGGACGGCCAAACGATAACTCCCGTCGAATGCTCCGCACGAGGTTAGCAACACCGCATCTGAAAACACTCGTTCACACACTCTTTCCTTTTGCCGAAAAGAAACAAAATAATCTATCTTTTATAGCATATACATTAGCTTAATATTGATCAAGTAAGTTATACTTGCAGACAATCAATGATAAACAAAATATCGACTTAGAACGGCAGCGTTCCATTACAGTCTGACGCCATTATCGCTATATCTTATCTTATCTGGTACAGAGGGTAGATTATCGCAAGCGATAATCTGCGGCACCTACTCCTACGAGGGAGTTTTGTGCCATCCCATTAAATAACGACTGCTACGAGATGACAGTAGCAGTCGGGACCGACGGCTTAACGTGCCCTCCGAAGCACGGGGGGTTTCATGATGGAAGAGCTGCTGGGGATAAACGAACCAGAGGCTGTCACCAACTGCTGGAAAACCAGCTACGGTCAATCGGCAAATGGGTCAGACCAAAGTCGCCCAACAGCCGCGCCTCAAATAGCTGTCCCGCCAGCGGTGGCCCTCAAGCCCAGGCCGTCACCCAACCAGCAGCTGGCCGCGCCTGAAGTTGCTGAACTCCATCGATTGGCAAGCCAACCGACGAGACAACCAGGCCACGGCCACCCCCAAATCGCTATATCTCCCAAACAACGGAAAAAACGTCCTTCCATTACGAACTTTTCGGTTCAAAAAAAAAAACTTTTATTCTTTACAATAACAAAACAACACGTTATCACAACAATTAAAAGATGACGAGAACCTCATCTTCCAAGAATGTCTCCCCAACAATAATATTAAACAGCGATCATCTCCCTCTATTACTTTGCTCTGTTGACGCAACAGGGTTGAGATCAAAGAAATAGTGAATAGGGTTGAGATCGACGCAACGAAAAATGAATATTTATAAAATAAAATAATACCGTTTATTTCTAAACATAGAATAATAAATAGTAATTGTAAAGTTATAAGAAAGAATTATATTAGGCTGGTAATTAAATAACAGAATTACAACTTAAGAATTGCTAGCTAAAATATTGAAACTATTTATTTCCCGTTGGGCCGATGTAACAGGGGGGGCGGCTCGCGCGGGGCGACTTGCCAGATATGCCCAACGACAAAAAAAAAAATTTTTTAACAAAACAATTTTTTTTAGCAAAACCAACCTCATAATAAATTCATTTAACCAACTAAATACTTAGACACTAAACACTAACCCTCATTCTTTATCTTATAGCTCGCAAAAATCCAAATGTCTTCCTTTATCCAGGAAACGTATTCCTTCACCGTCACAATATTCATTCCCCTCCTCATCGTTTATCTTTATGCAAACCACGATAGTTTAGCCGTGGGCATTGCCTTAAATTGTATCGCTCCTGAATCATGGGTATCTCCTCTCCCACACTATCTTCTATAGGCTCTACGGGCACATATTCCTTGTGACTCCCCTCTTGTTCACCCACCTCTGGCTCCCTTTCCTCGGCCTGATCTAGCTCTGGGGACCGTCTACGAACTATCCTTGCCACCATCTCCTCCTCTTCTGATTCTGAAACCTCGTCCTCCAATTCCCTTATAGGAGCACCCCTCTCCACTCTTTTCCTGTTATTCCTATTATCATACCAAGCAGGAGCCGGATGATAATACGGCTTCAGCCGATCAATATGCACAGTGATTATATCTCGCTGCCGTGTTCCTTCGATTTTGTACGTCCCATCCGTAACCTTTTCAATCAGCCTGAATGGACTCATATACTTCGATGAAATTTTTTTTTCCGACCCCCTTTTCTCAATAACCACACCTTTTCTCCAACATTGAGAGTTCTGGTGGCCCTTCCTTTGTTTATCCGATTTATTTTTATCTCCCTCCACTTTTGATCAAGCCCACTTACTTCTTGCCTAATCTGCCATAACTTCTTTACAATCTCGGACCGATATTCTCCTATATTTCTATATTCGCGTCCCTCCTCCTCATCTTCATCCCATCCTCTTGGGGCTGTGGGGTCGAACACATATAACGGGTAGGCTGGCACTTCCCTCAATGCCTCGTGGTAGCTCGTCCTCATGACCCAAAGTGCATATTCTAAAAACTCATCCCAAGTCTCAGGATGATTGGCACACAGGGTCGCAATGGTCTCGCATAGTGACTTATTGCACCTTTCCGCGAGGCCATTGGACGTCGGACGAAGGAAGTCTTCATTTTGTGGATTATGCTAGCTCCTCACATAACAGCCTAAAAATCTCTGACGTGAAATTGGTGCCTCTGTCGCTAATGATCTGCCTAGGCACACCATAGCGACATACGATTGTTCTAGCCAAGACATTTGCCACAGTACTGGCAGCCTGATCGGATAATGCCTGCGCCTCTACAAACATGGTTAGTACGTCTGACATCACCAAAATGTATCCGTTTCCTTGTTTCGATCTCTGAACTGGCACCACAATATCAATGACCAACTTCTCAAACGAGTATCTAGCCACAATGCCCACCTGACATGGTAATTTCATCACATTTTTCTTCATCCTCTGGCAAACTATGCACTCGTGCACCCCTTTTGGATTACATCCCTGCGCATCTCTGGCCAGAAATACCTTTACGGAGTTTGCGTATGGTAGTCTCTATTCCGCGATGACCCCCCCCCCCCCCCCCAGTACACTATCATGGAATTGGGCCAACAGCCTTCCCCTTAGCCCAGATGGAACACAGACTCTCGGACGAGCATTTGGATATATGAGGTCATACCAGACCACTAACCCGTCAGCAAATGTCAATCTGCCCCATGGCCTTACTACTTCGTCCTGGTCTTGCAATTCTGTCCAATACTCTGACAACCAGGAATCCCCAGGCTGCTGTTCCAACATATCTGGGTCCATGTGTTCCACCACGGTATGCGCACACTGCCGGGATAACGGGTCCGGTACCCAGTTTTGCCTAATCACCAATAAAGGTGCATAAGCACACAATTATCACTCAACTATAACGCGTGCGCCGCATTGCACACTAAATGTGAACCATGGGATAGAGCATGTATCAGAGGTCATGCTCTCTGCTGTTAAACAACCAGCCAACACTTCGCAGTAGGTCACGTGACCCCAAGCATGAGCGAGCAAGGAGAGCGCCGCGCCTCCCTTTTAAATTATCCCCTGACCAAACAACCATTGCATCGTGACTGCATCAGAGTCAGGAGGAACACTTAACAGGGAGAAAGGCACTAACCCTTTATAAACTGACTAAAAATTAACTACAGACACAATGCTCCACCCGTGCAATGCTGCGAGCCAAGCACCTACACCGTTCTTGCTACGCACTTGTTATAACAAAGCGCGACTTCCTAGCGAGCGGCTGCAGAGATCATACACTCGGAAAACAATTACTTAAAAGCGTAAGCTTATACAGTTACACTACTACAATATTAACATCGCTCTTTTCTATATGGGACGTTAAACTAAGCACGCAATCGCCAAAAATTAAGAGGGTAAATTACTGTTCCGCTGAACCGCATTAAGCACAAATCACTCTGGTATGCGCACTGTCTACTCATGTTCACCAACATTGACGCGGTCCGAACACAGCTAAAACTCCCATGGCACTTATTCAATAAAACAGTAACGGAACAATCTCACCAAGAACTAGAAGTCTTCCAGAAATGTTGATTTCTTAATTTAGAAGCTTCGTTCTGGCTTTACCCCTGCTGCATGGAACACTGTTCCATCGGAAAGTTCGAGACTGACTTTAAACAGCATGACTCCGGGAAACCAGAATTCTCTTGTCGATCAATTAAAAACAAAACAAATTAGCTTAGTTTCTCTCAGATGAATGTTAAGGTTTATCACATTCTTGCAAGCTAGATCGAAGAATCCACCCGCTAAAATTAAAGATTTTATCGTTATGGCGGCTTCTTCTATCGCCGACATTACATGAGCGTCTTTTTTAAAAGGGATGAAAAAGCGTCGCGCTCATTGCCGCTATTTTTTCTTCTATATATTATTTCAATACCAAAAAAAAAAACAAAAAAAACCGCGTAGAAAGATTGTCAAAATTCTCGGAAAACGTCTCATCATAACAAACAAGAGCTATAACGTACAACTTAATTGTTACAGCCTCCGACAGTTTGCTTAAAAAGACAACAATACTCCTATTAACTTGACAATAAATAAAACTGGCATCGCAAAATCTTACATACTACATAAAGATTCGTTTAACCAAATACGTTTTGGATTCAATGTTTGGCTCTAATTAACCTTAGATAGCAACACAACAGCAATAAACAATCGCCAATTAAGAAAATATACCGGGCTAATAATCCACCCCCCCCCCCCCCAATCTTCGCGATCGATACGAGCCACCACTACCACTGACAGGACGTTTATTTCCACCCACTGGAACGATTATAACGGGGAATAATATGGGCGTATATGACTGCACAGCAACCCAATCAAACATACACTCAATACAGTCACATACGTCCCCACTTAAGAACAACAAAAGAACCGAGTTCTTTCCAAACCAAGTGCCATTCGTTTTCCGAAACGAGACCAATTGCCCATAAAATGAATAACAAAGAATCAAGTTCTTCAATCAATAATCAGCCCCATGGCTTACCACAAGCATCCATCAGTCGCATCAGCAGCATGCGCTTATGGACGGTAATCCTTTTTAAAACAGAAAAGCAGGATGCATCGACCAAGAGGTCGCGGCTTCCGTGATTTACGCCTCTCCAGGGCGTCACGGCCATCCCAAACCATATCCACCCTGCCAAAGAACTACCTGCTCAAAACTGACAAAAGTCTTTACCAAAAAAAAATAATCATGACCGACGAGATTCGTTGTATGCTTACACTTAAGATTAACGCATCTTGATGTATATTAATGCGACTCGATCTCCAAGATCAATAGTCCCACTCACAGAATCCGGGTTTTCCTGCCCTTATTTATAAACGGGCCAGAATCCCACGACTGCCTCTCGACTGGTTCACCCTTTTTTCGCGTCCGCTTATGCCTGGCACCTGCGCGCTGCCTACCGTTCAGCATCTGCTCCGGTGGCTTTCCAAACATTGACATATCTGGACTACTACAGTATGTCTAAAATAGAAAGGCGGTTGGAGGGGAGGACAGGGGGTAGAGTTCATTTCATTTTTAGGTCGAAAGAGTTGATATAGCCACTTCTCCCTCCAGCCTCCCCTCTTTTTCCCCAAACTGATAAAAGGATTAAAAGCTTTTGTATTTTTTTTTTGTGTATTTTATTTGTAAATTATTTTGTTTTTGTATATATTTTTGGTCATTTATTTCCATTTTTTTGAATATAGTTTCTTTTTTGGAAAATTTCATTTGTATTTTTTTTTTGAAAATTTGATTTTTATTTTTTGTAGATTTTATCTATAAATTATTTTGTTTTTGTATATATTTTTTGTAATTTATTTACATTTTTTGAATATATTTTACTACATGTACTAAATTTTTATAGTTTTTTTTTATCTTCTAACTTCAAAGCTTTAAGATATCTTTGTGATTTAATCCTCTTATCAGTTTGGTGGATAGAAGGGAAGTAGCTGGATAGGGAAGTAGTAGTACAACCCTTATATTGACCCTTTCAACCTAAAAATGAAATGAACTCTACCCCCTGTCCTCCCCTCCAACCACCTTCCTATTTTAGACATACTGTACTTTCAGTCACATTCCTATCCATCACAGGAACATCCACCTCAACTATATTTCCCACAAATACTTTCGGGCTTTGCCTAACCCGACCTTCGGTAGACTCATTTACTACCACACAGACCTCTTCAGCTTTCTCAACTGATGCCTCACCGTCGGACTCCCGTTCGACCTCTACGGGCTGCAACAGTGCAGACACCTCATCAACTAAAGTACTGTGAGAAGGGTCATCATACATGGTGCCCTCATCAACAGTCACTTTAACGACTCTTGTAATATCAGTCCCTACAGCCGTGTTCACCAGGACAATGACATCTGTCCCCACTGCTGCATCAGCCGTCATAATTTTATCCGTTTCTACTGCCATATCTCCCAAATCAATCTGCTCGGTACCTATTGCTATACTATTCTGAATCGGACCATCATTTATTATTCCATAGACAGATCCTCGTTGTCGGAGACCAGTCCTTATCCTACTAACATGGACCACCTGGGTGTCCTTGTATCTTATCCCACGTAATTTAGCCCAAGAATCGGATACCCATCTGACAATCTTAAAAGGGCCAAATACCCCTCTGTCAGAACCACCCTCAGTAGCCACCATTACCATCTGTCCCCTACCAGAATCCCCATGATTCCTCGCACTGCCTACAGAATGCCTCTTGGGTCGCACCCGATTCCGTGACACTGTCGTCGCAGTTGGCGGCACCTTTACAGAGGGACCACTCAATTCTTCATTCTGGGCTCCCTCCTCTAACTCAACATAATTGGCTTCGACACAGGCGTGCCCATCTCGAGCAACACCTACACTAAGGCCCCTTGTGACCATCTCAGTTAATTTGCAGATTAAGCCCTCTAAATTCCGGATCAACTGCAAACAGACATCACCAATGCCTCCCATGGTAAATGTACGGATACCCAAAGCGCCCCCTACCTATGTCGAACACAGTGGTCAACCAACCCCCAACTAAACTGTCACTGTTCCCATATACAGCTGCTACAAGTTAACTCACCTCACCACAAGACAATGTGAGACACGGAACTCAATCCGCTCTATAAAAACCCACAATGTGCTTTGCTTGGTAATAGCCGAAATCCTGCACCCTAGGACCCACAAGTCCCTGTTCGGGTGCCAAAATGTGATCACCCATGCGTGGGAGGGGGGCCTACTCGAGGACCCTGGGCAAAGCCAACTCCGACGTGGTGGGGCCGAGGGTTTGTGACTCGTGTATGGCTAAAAATTCCAAACAAGGGACACGTAAACTAAAAATAGAACTACTATTTTATTATGCATAAAACCCCTTTTACACCTATTAACAACACAACAATATAACCGTGCAATTATGCAGCTTGACAAGCCAAAAAATAAAAAGACATCCCACAAAAAGTAAACGTTGGTACCCAAATAACTTAAAGAATCACCTTTGAGAGCACAACTAAATAATCATTTCATCTTCTTCCCCTTTAACACAGCATAAGGACCCAGGGAGTGTGCCATTAAATTAACGTAAACAACACCCCTTATATTCCAATAAAGGTGCATAAGCACACAATTATCACCCAACTATAACGTGTGCACCGCATTGCACACTAAATATGAACCATGCGACAGAGCATGTATCAGAGATCATGCTCTCTGCTGTTAAACAACCAGCCAACACTTCGCAGTAGGTCACGTGACCCCAAGCATTAGCGGGCAAGGAGAGCGTCACGCCTCTCTTTTAAATTATCCCCTGACCAAACAACCATTGCACCATGACTGCATCAGAGTCAAGAGGACCACATAACAGGGAGAGAGGCAGTAACCCTTTATACACTGACTAAAAATTAACTACAGACGCAATGCTCCACCTGTGCGATGCTGCGAGCCAAGCACCTACACCATTCTTGCTACGTACTTGTTATAACAAAGCGCGACTTACTAGCGAGCGGCATCAGAGATCATGCACTCGGAAAACAATTACTTAAAAGCGTAACCTTATACAGTAACACTACTACAATATTAACATCGCTCTTTTCTATATGGGATGTTAAACTAAGCAGGCAATCACCAAAAACTAAGAGGATAAATTACTGTTCCGCTGAACCGCTATAAAGCAGCATTATGCACAAATCACTCGGGTATGCGCACTGTCTGCTCATGTTCACCAACACTGACGCGGTCCGAATGCAGTTAAAACTCCCATGGCACTTATTCAATAAAACAGTAACGAAACAATCTCACCAAGAACTAGAAGTCTTCCAGAAATGTTGATTTCTTGACTTAGAAGCTTTGATCTGGCTTTACCCCTGCTGCATGGAACGCTGTTCCATCGGAAAGTTTGAGACTGACTTTAAACAGCATGACTCCCGGAAACCAGAATTCTCTTGTCGATCAATTAAAAACAAAACAAACTAGCTTAGCTTCTCTTGGATAAATGTTAATGTTTATCACATTCTTGCAAGCTAGATCGTAGAATCCACCCGATAAAATTAAAGATTTTATCGTTATTGCGGCATCTTCTATCGCTGACATTACATGAGCGTCTTTTTTAAAAGGGACGAAAAAGCGTCGCGCTCATCGCCACTATTTTTTCTTCTACACATTATTTCAATACCAAAAAAAAAAACACTAGAAAGATTGTCATAATTCTCGGAAAACGTCTCATCATAACAAACAAGAGCTATAACGTACAACTTAATTGTTACAGCCTCCAACAGTTTGCTTAAAAAGACAACAATACTCCCATTAACTCGACAATAAATAAAACTGGCATCGCAAAATCTTACATACTACATAAAGATTTGTTTAACCAAATACGTCTTGGGTTCAGTGTCAGGCTCTAATTAACCATAAATAGGAACACAAGAGCAATAAACAATCGCCTATTAAGAAAATATACCGGGCTAATTATCCACCCCCCAATCTTCGCGATCTATACGAGCCACCACTACCACTGACAGGACGTTTATTTCCACCCACGGTAATGATTATAATGGGGAATAATATGGGAGTATATGACTGCACAGCAACCCAATCAAACATACACTGACCACAGTCACAAATTATTCAGAGGTTATCGCATTGTTGATCCTGTTAGAAATAAGGTCGTAGAACTGAAACATTGTAAAGTCGTCGAATCATCTTGTGGTCTAAATTTTGTTCCACGATTTAGACAGAAAATTCCAGAAATGGTTCATCCAAAACTGATTTATGATAATGATATTAGAGAAGTTCCTCAGTTACCAAATATTTTGGATTCATCATCAGTGTCATCAAGTTCTGTTAAAACTAAATTACTCAAAGTAGTTCAGAAAGTTCTGATAGTAAAGCTAGTGGTGGAAGCGAACTGGATCCTTGGTTAAGGCAAATAGTTCCTCGTTCTGATGGTTCTAGACGAGATGTTTATTACATTTCACCTTATAACGGTAAAAGATATAATTCGAAAGTGAAAATAAAAGCTTATTGTCAGGAAAATGGTTTTCCATACAGGGGAGATAAATTCAACTTCTCCATGAAAGAAGGTATAGTTGTACCTGATAAAGTTCCCATAGAGAGCATGATTTCCACAGACGAAGTTAGTTTAGATCCTACTTCAAGTGATACCATAAAATCAAATTATGTAGCTTGTTTCACCTGTCAAATTTCTAATTCCTATGAAGAAGGCAAAGTTGACTTTTAGTAACTGCGAGCACTGCGTGCACTGCAGTGAAGCCTCTCTGAGACACCCAAATGAACAATTCATTCATAGCAACTGTTTCGCATCTGCCCTGCAGTGAAGCATCACTTAAAGACGCCACTGTTGACTTATAATTTCGCAGCATTTTATTCTGAAGTTACTAATTACTATTAGAAATTAATAAAGTTTATTTATAATTCGTAAATATTTAACAATAATCAGTTAATGTTATTGAAACGCTTAGTATAAGAATTTACAAAATTATTACTAATTAATAACTGATTTAAACATTTGATATATTAAAAAAATTTACTAAATTGCAAAAAAAAAGTTGAGTGGATCTTGTATCACAAAGAAAAGACGGGTCTTGTATGATTTTATTTGCGTAAAGTGACAGTCCTTTAAAATCACACAAAAGAATTCCGTGTTTCCATGTTTGTAAGATCACCAACAATTAAAACGCTCTTTACTCATTTCTTAATCGTATAATTTCATACATTTAATACCAAATGAGTAAATAACCTAAATGTGTAAACACGGAGTTTCTTTGTGAGATTATGATTTTATTCCCATAAACGGCCGTCATTTTACGCAAATAAATACTAAAAACAAACAAACCATCTGGTATAAATAATAATAATAATAATAATAATAATAATAATAATAATAATAATAGGTAACAACAACAGGGAATAACCCACCAAATAAACTGGAAGTCCAAGCCGCTATGTTGCCCCCCAACAGGCCAAAGGCCCAAAATGGGGTTATTTAAGATACAAGTAAAAGGGAAGTAACGTAATTAAAAAAAAGGACAATAAAGAAACAGAAAAACACAATTCAATTCAATTCAATTCATGTACTGTGTTCACAAAGCTAATTCAAGCCAATACGGAACTACAATATCGAGCAAATCGAATGAGAGTTAGAAGATAAACAATAAATACAACCATAATCACAAAGGCAGGATAGTAACAGGAAAATTAATTAAATAAATCACTGACATCAGAATTCTCATTGTATAGTTTTTGAATTCTGAAAATTGTATCCCGACGAAATTCTTCTCTGAGTTTAATAGGAGGCCAAGACTTCAACACGGGCTTCCTCGTTGTATGAGACGGTACCCGGATGAAAGTGGACTCGAGAAGGTTTGGAGCATCCATCTTCCCTACTAAAACATTCTTAAGAAAGGCAAAATTAATCTTCATTCTAATGTCTGAGAGTGCACACAGATCTAAAGGTACATCAAAATTCGAGAATTTCCGCTTCAGAAACCAGAGAAAAACATTTTGCACCCTATCCAGTTTAAAAGACTGCATATTTGAACCCCCATTATATAAAACAGAACAGTAGGACAAAATGGGTAAAACTAGACTCCGATAGAGCCGAACAAATGTAGCAGGGCACCGAAAATCGGCTCCATTGCGCACAATGGTACCAAGAGCTCTGTAAGCCTTCAGACGAACAGTCAATATGGGAATTATAGGAAAGTGTGCTATCAACGAATACGCCAAGATCACGGACATAGAGCTTGGCAACTTGCACATTTCCACAAACAGACTAGGAGAACTCGATAAAATTGGTCTTTTTTGTCACATTTGGTTGCATTAATTGCAAGATCATTCTGCTCACACTAATGACATATACTATAAATTTCCTGCTGAAGCAGGTGAGCATTAAGACAATTATTATGTTACCAAAAAGTTTCACATCATCTGCATACATCAATATATGGGAGTTTCTATTCACCTCGGGGAGGTCAGCAGTGAAGATAACAAATAATAAAGTCCCTAGGACAGAACCCTGTGGAACACCACAGTGAGGCCTATAGGGCAATGATGAATGATGTCGTATAGATACAACAGACTGTCGATCCAACAGGAAAGAGGCATTATCCGAAGGAGTCCATTAACAATCCCATACGCACGCAATTTTTTAATTAGTAACTCATGATTGACAGAGTCGAACGCCTTTTGCATATCAAAGTAGACCACGTCAAGTTGCTGGCAGTGGTCAAGAGCATCATGAGCATGAGTGGTGAGAGATACTAGATTGCTCACAACGGAACGTAGGGGAATGAAACCATATTAACACGCAGGAACATGAGGAAGGACATGTTGTAGAAGATATTTATGAATGATGTTGTCAAAGACTTTGGCAGTGGGTGGAAGGATAGAGATCGGCTGATAGCTAGCAATGTCAGTCCGTTTGGGAGGAACCACAACCGCATTCTTCCTTATTTTAGGATAGTGGCCAGCTTTTAGACACAAATTAAAGAGCGCCTAAGAGGAATAATTATGACATCTCGAATTATTCCTTTGAGAATAAAAGAAGGAACCTCTGTCGGAGAATTGCAAGGTTTGTCCCGTAATCTATTAATGCCGTAGGCAACATCTCTATCAGTGAACTCCGTTAAGATGAGGTTATCAATAGGGGGACAATAGGTAGACAGTTCTCCGAAAATGTGTTGAAAGAAGTAGAGACAGTTTCACTGAAATGCTGGGCAAAACAGTTACTAATATCCAATCCATCAGCAATGGTAAGACCAGTAGAGGTAGTGATAATAGTTATAGCTTGTCGATCCTTTCTTTTGGAGTAGTAGTAAATCTGGTTATTTTTCTTATTACGGGAGTTATTCGTACATTCGCTACATGGTCTTACGCCGCAAATATAAAAATAATTCTGTTAATGGATAGGTCATAGCATAGCCACCGTACTGTATATGTAAACAGTAACAAAACAAAGACCCCAAGTATCAGATTTATTAAAAAATGTTAAAATGTTACAATACAGATGTTAAATGCATTTAAATAAATAATAAATGAAAATAGGAAAGAAAAAGAAAATTCCAGTCTGGGATTGCGACGCTCTAAGCAATTATGTCATTGTTGACTGTAATGTAGGCTCGTGACTTAATTTTTCATTTATCACTTAAATTTAATGTCATTTTCACCCGGATGCACGACAATAATGAAAATATGTAGTATAAATTTTATAGCCAACGCCATCACCAAATGATTAATTCGGTAAATTAATATTAGAAAATAAATTTAAAACAAGATAAGAGAAAAAGGGTTTTATCAAACCAAGCTTTTATAATGCTTTATTTAGGGCAACAATAAAGCTTAATTTTGCAACAATAAATAATAGATACATTTAACCCTCACCATAACGAATTGTCCAATTGTCACAACAATCAATTCGTAGTAATGAATTTGTACCATTAGAACACGAACCAGTGAACCGATTTGAAAATTTTTTTCTTTAACATAAATTGTCATCGATCCTGTGTATGTGTGTCAAGTTTCACCTCCCTTGCTTGTCGGGAAGTTGGTTTAATATTGATTACAAGATTTGACCTAAACAAACTAACATTGCAAGGATAATAAAAGCTCTTTAAAAAAGACCCCCTCTCTCCAAATACGAAAATAAAAACTCTAGTAAATTCTGAAAAAAAAAAAACCCCACATATTTTTCAAAGAATTCAATAAAATAATGTATAAAATATCAAAAATCAGATAAATATTAAGGTTTATTTCTGGGATATGTCCTCATTTGTGCTATTACTCTAGGAGTTTTGACCGGTGGGGTTTTTGCAGGATCCTACTTCAAACAAATCAAAATCAAACAGATCGCGACCTAGTATTACCTAAGATATACAGATCGCGACACTGTATATACAGAATTCATTCATATGATACAAGATCCACTCAACCAAATTTTTTTGCAATTAGGAATTTTTTTAATATGTCAAATGTTTAAATCACTTATTAATTAGAAATAATTTTGTAAATTCTTAGACTAAGCGTTTCAATAAAATTAACTGATTATTGTTAAATATTTACGAATTAAAATAAATTTTATTAATTTCTAATAGTAATTAATAACTTCAGAGTAAAATGCTGCGAAATTATGGGTGAACAGTGGCGTCTTTAAGTGATGCTTCACTGCAGGGCAGATACGAAACAATTGCTATGAATGAGTTGTTCATTTGGGTGTCTCTGAGAGAGGCTTCACTGCAGTGCACGCAGTGCTCGCAGTTACTAAAAGTCAACTTTGCTGAAGAAGCTATGTCTTCTAATTACTCAGATTGTTGGAAACCAGCAATGCAAGAAGAACTAACGACTGTGGTTGAAAGAAATGTATGGGAGGAAATTCCAAGTCCGGATAATCAGAAAATACTAACTTGCCATTGGGTTTATGCCCTAAACACACATCTTGATGGGTCCATAAAAAGATTTAGAGCCAGGTTAGTGGCACATGGCCATAAGCAATGCAAGGGTATTGATTTTTCAGCGACCTATTTTCCAGTTATTGATTTTGTTAATTGCTTATCAAAAAATGAAGAAATGATGGAGCAATTTCCGTACAGAGAATTGGTTGATTCTCTCTTATTCCTAGCAAATCAAACACATCCAGATATAATGCACGCTGTTGTTTATTTTGCTCAATTTTCTTCAAATCCATTAATTGTAGATTGGAATGCTTTACTAAGAGTTTTGTATTATGTTAATACAACCAAAGATCTTGTTATTGATTTAACACCAAAAGACCAGTCAGGATTAATTATGTTAACAGACGCAGCATGGGGTACAGCTGTTGATTCTAAATGTTCATTTTCAGGGTATATTTGGTCTTAAAATGGTATTTTCCTCGGCTGGAGATCATGTATTCAGCGTTGCATAGCTAAGTCTGGTATGGAAGCCGAATACGTTGCTTTAGATTTAGGTGTAAGTGAGATCATGTGGATCATACACATATTAAATGTGTGTGAAGGATTTGATTTTCAAACATTGAAACCATTGGTTAAGTGTGACAATGAGGCAGCTAACTCTTTTACTAAGAATGTTACAGTTAATAATAAAACCAAACATATTGATATACGTTATCATGCAGTACGAGTTTTATACCAAAAAGATTTGTTTGATCTAATATATGCTAAAAGCCAAGACAATACGGCAGATTTACTAACCAAACCTTTGCTGGCATTAAAATTAAAGGGATTTGTAAACCATATATTCACTGTAATTCCAAATTAAAGGGGGAGATTGTTAATAATTATTAATTATCGTTAATTTGGATAAATTTGTTATTATTATTTCCTAAGTAATGTGAAATAAGTTTATAAAGCATTTGTGTAAATTTTTGTAATGTATATTTGTATGTTCCATTTTAACTTCCGTATTTTTATGTAAATGTCCTCTGAATTGTGTCATACGCACTTCCGTAGTTTTTTTGTAGAGAAAAGACTTCACTCCTGTGATGGCTGCCGTTAAGGAGCTCATTGAAGCTCTTCCACATGTAATATAAAGATGGAAACATTAAAACCCTTTCTATTAAGTTTTAACAGTATACATTTTGAGTCTTCATTATTCCCGTCATCTACATTTAACATTTAAACTGCCATCAACGAAATTAGGCCATGAAAAAAACATTTATCCTAAAAAAAACGTGTATCCTGACGTGTTTTGTGCCTTCAGATTCATTACAAAATTATAAACGCATTCAGAACATACTTCGAGGTGGGATATGCTTTCACTGTTGGCCATTATCATGAAGCGAAAGTGGCGAAAGTGATCAGGCGCGCTTGAACGTGATCAGATTTGAAAGTTAATAATGTTGGTCGTGTAGTGAACGATGAGAACGATAAGGGCAGGAAGTTTTTAGATGCAGTGCTCACGTTGATCGATGAACATGGGCGGACTGGCAGTCTAAATCGTACCGGGCAGATACCGGGAAAAATCGGCAAAAGCGGCCCTCAATCACGAGAGAGTAAAGGCGTTTTCCCGGTGACCGGGTGGTTCAATCCACCGATGTCGATGAACGCTCACGCTCGATCGCTATCGGAGTGAATTTTTAATTAATAGGGATGTGAATTCATCGTTAAATTTGTGCCACCCACGTGCGGGGGCGTGACCTTAATCAGGTCGCGGGACTTACCCAACCTTCGTACGTGACGGCTAGGGAGGGTGGACTCGTTGGAGGTCACCAAAAAAAAAACTAGACACAGTGTGTTTCGGGAAAATACAGATATTTACTAATGACCAAAAAAAAATCATTATTCCAATTACATAAACCATTAACAATCATTTAACTAATTAATTAATTCAACAGAACTGGGGCCCCAAAAACTAAAACTAATAATGACTCCAAGATGAATATTAAGTTATCGTGTTTGTTAATAAAGCTTACACTTTATGGCAATAAACTCTCATATATCCTATTTTATACTATCAGTGCCAGGGTTCGTGCTCTTAATAAATGTCACATCAGTGAATGCACAACCAACGCCTGCAAACTCTACAAAGGCCACCTTCTGAGCGAGAAATGGCGGTTTCTTGTAACATGTAATGAAGCGTGGGTTTACCTCGCAAATCTGGTAAAGTTCATGCAATTGCCTACCTTCCAGCAGATGTGGAAGGCCAGACTGATTGGGTGCGCAAATGTCGTGAAAGTTTTCCAATAGCTTTCATGGTGATAGCAGGATACTGCTCAAAAGGATAGTTGCAAATTTATCGGGTAGAGAAAAAACCTAAAGTGAATGTAAATTACTACATTTTGAAACCTCTTTACACGGGGGAGATCCACGTTGTACGGAGAGGAGAGCAACGTAGTTTATGTTCATTAAGCTTTCTCTGCTATCCCTGTCAAGTCGTATGATGGCTCCACCATGGACTTCTGTGGCTTTGGTATTCTCAAAAGTGGTCTCGGAAGGCGTCACCGTAAGACCATCACTGGGCTTTGGAAAGTGTGAAAGTAGATATGGAACGAAATTCCTCCAGCCGTCCTGCAAAGAAGTCTGCTAGCATGGGGAAACACATTGAACATAATTGGCTTCATTTGAAGTGACAATCATCCAAAATCGGCTAAGTTAAGGAGAAATAACCCGGTATGTAGAGAATACAGTAAAATGGGCACAATTTGCCCAGGGCCCAATTTGACTAAGCTACAGCACTGATAATTTAAAAGTATAAGAACAAAATTCCAGTAATTGTGTTTGAAAAGTGAACAGAAACTTTATCTTTTGGTGGAAAACAAAATCTAATTTGATCCCAATACTTAAATTATACAAATCAATTTTAGATAGATTCAGGAGTTAATTTTTTGGTTTAATTTTAATTTATCCTTTGTATATAGTTGATGTGTGATTTATTTGTTCAATTTTTGCTTGTTCCTTGTATTATATATTTATCCAACTAGTTTTATCAAAAACAGATGAGGGTGGGGGGAGAATATGACTCTCCATTATAATCGTCAGTGCCATACTCATGTAAAAAAATGGCACATCATTTGGTAGTACCACCTATCGATGAAATGTGGCAAAACTTGCATGTGAGAATAAACTTGCGTTTTGTGTATCGGTCTCGCCAGCATTATTATTTTACTCTGTGTAAAAAATATATAAAACATATTTCTCTCTTTAAAGCAGAGCAATAATTTAAACGATTTTTTAATGAAAAAAATCAATAAAAGTGATACCTTTTTTAATCTGTAGTTCACTGAATTTTTTAATGTATAATTTGTCGAATATTAATTAAATTATGTTCTCAAATGTGACTTTCTTCGTCAAACTGTAGGCAACGATAATATTCTTACAACTGTATTCAATATTCCTACAACTCAAATTTACTTATTCATGGTATTCCTGAGAGACCAAATGAAGACTTCCTAGAATATGTTTTAAAAATTGTTAAGAAATTCGATGTACTCTGTGCTTTTGAGTATATAGATGTTGTTCATAGAATTGGAGATAGAGATTATAATTAAATTTATGAAAAAGAAGATTAAACATGGGTCATTCCATATGTCAAGTGTCCTGAAATCAGAAATCGTCCACACTCGACCATCTCAGATCTTGTTTAAAATTTTTGTGGGTGTGTGTATATTGTTACGCGCCTTTTCTGAGTAACATTTTTTTTTTTTTAAATTATTTATTTTGTGCGTTTTATTATTTTTTTTTATTTGTGATTTTTCCCTTTTGCTAAGCCTATTCTTTTGTTCATGTGTTTTGTAACAATGATTGTATCTTTGTTCATTTATTTTTTTTTTTTAGCGTTCTTACCTCGTGTGCGTGCCTTCGTGCCTCGTTTTGTTGGTATTGTTTGCGCGCGTGTTTTTTCCTTCGGATTTGGAGTTGCTTGGTGTTCTTGGTAGTTTTTCGTCGGCAGCTCACCGAGCCACTTGGGTGGCTAATGCCTCATCTTTTCTTGCTGGCTTTTATCCCTTTCCAGGATGGATTTGGATTTCGTTTGCCAGATTTTTTTTACTTGAATGTAATGCTTCTCTTTATTCTGTCCACGTAGGACTGTGTTTTTTCAGTCGGGCGCTAAAAGTTTAGGCCCTATTTATACTTGTGTATTATGTATGATTTTTCTTCGGACTGTGTATGTCCGTGTTGTGGATTTTACTTATCCTCCAAGTTACAATGAGAACTTATTGTTTTTTTCTTCGCTCCGACGTTAGCTATCGTTTTCTCAGCTCTTCTAGGATGTGCGGCCAGTTCATCGTCTTCTGCCGTCATCGTTCGCCGTTGCTTTTTCTCCGCTACTTAACGTGATGTCTTGGACGTTTTTTCTTTCTTCGTGTTTCTCCCGAGGCACCTTCCCACAGGTTTGGTTTAGGTTAAGCTTGCCCTTTATTCCTCACTAATATTTATTTTAACCCGCTTTACTTTTCTCTCCTATTATTAGTGTGTAGTTCTTTTAGATTTTCCCTTCCCTGGGTTCGCTTGCCTTCTCCTTTTCTGCTTGTTTTTTTTTAATTTCATTTCAGGTGCCTCGGTCTTTCATCAGTTTCTCCGATTTCGTTTTCTTCAAGTCTTTCGTCTGTCTGCTGTTTCCGGACTCATTATTCCTGGACCGTCTGCCGTCGGGGTTCGTCCTGTGGTGGCTTCTGGCGTCGCGGTCAAAAATCTTCTTCTGTGTGTGCCTTCGTTTGCCGTGAATCTCGTCCTCTCTCCCGATCTTCAATCAACTTTTTTTTATTACCAAGAATTTTTGCGATTTGTGCTGGACTTTCTTTTATGCATCATTTTTATTTTTTTTTTTTGTATTCTTTTTTGTTTTGTGTTTCTTTTTTGCGATTTTAATTAAAGTATACAATTTTTCTTGGTAGCTTTTGTGCCTAGTTTTTTCTTTTCCTCCTCCCTTGCTTACTTACTTTTAGTCACTCCTCCCTTTTGGCTGTGCGTGCCATACATTGGCACGCTACAATATACATGTGACATGAAGCTGTGCAAAATTTCAGCTCGATTGATCAAGTAGTTCTGGAGTTAAGGCCACCTTTGTGGATCCATACTTGGTCACAGAGACCATGTGTGGAAACATTTGGGCAAGTTTCAGACACCCCTGTGCTGCAACCAGTACTTTGGCAAATTCAAAATTTTGCACACTAGCACAACTTTTTGTGCTTAATGCAGCTATATTATGCAGCTTAGGCAGAAATGGTTATCCTTGTTATTTGGTCTGAAAGTACCTCATAGAATTTTGGTCATACTTCTACCATCCATAACTCTAAGGCAAAACCAGCGGGTGCCCTAATTTTTGGAATAGCAGTCAACAGTCTGGGTGCCACCATGCTTGACCAGTATTGGCTTTTCTGCTGTAATACTTTCGAATTAATTGGCACTCATATCATGGGTGAAATTAAAAAACACCAATTTTTTGCACTTTTCAGGGGAAGATTTCAATATTAAGGCCATCTCTGATTTTGTTTTTTTTGCCACCATCAGAAAGAGCACAATTTTTACGGCAAGAATTCCATAAAATTAAAATGTTTTTTTTTATATAAGGCTTTTAAAATTACCCTGAAGATAGCTTATGTGTTCCGCAGCTGTATATGTTATAACACATAAGTTATAATAGAGGCAAATGGTTTAACAACTTTTTTCTAATGATTTATCAAAAAGCATAAAAATATGACAAAATAAAAATATAGATAACAAACTAATGATCATAAACAAAGTCACCATATATAAAATTTGTTTAAAGAATAAAGCAAACATTTCATCATTTATCAAAGTCCTTTTTCATTGCAGTGAACTTTTCTTCAATGCTGGTGATGAGCTCATTTGGATAACTGTATTTCCGGCCCATTCAACTTGCATTTGGTGCTGGTAAGATGGCTATAATATGCTGTTCTGGAATCCAGCAGGTATCTTTCCTTTGGGGCCATTGAAAGGAATGAGCCACACCATGAGGATGCATGAAGTCAATGAAGGCATCGCGATTTTCTAGTGAAATATCACAAACATTACCAATCCACTATTGGTTGCCATAGATGCAGGCTATATATTGGCCAGGCTGAATGCAGTTGATCGATACATGTGGACTGTCAGTTCATTGGTCAACACTGGCAATAAATGAGTCCGTATCATTGGACACTTTGCTAATTTGAATTCGTTTTTCATCAACTGGTTTAAAGCAATGGTTTTCTCTTGTTCCAGCTACAGTGCGGCCACCTTGAAATCTCTCTTCTTGTATTGGCCTAATTGTATCAACTTCATCTTTTGAAATAAAAAAGAATTTAATTCCATAAATGTGCCATCACAAAACTTGAACACACTAGAATTCCATGGAATAATCTGGAACATTCTAGAATACAATGAAAATCAATAGAAAATTCTACAAAATTCTGACACAAATTTTATATAAATTTACTACCTGCACGTCATAATGTGAGCAACCATTTGCCTCTATTAGAACCTATGTGCTATAATATATACAGCCACGGAACACATAAGCTATCTTCAGGGTCATTTTAAAAGCCGTATATTAAAAAGAAACATTTTACTTTTATGGAATTCTTGCAGTAAAAAATGTGCTCTTTCTAACGGTGGCAGAAAAGACGAAATCAGAGATGGCCTTAATATTGAAATCTTCCTCTAAAAAGTGCAAAAAATTGGTGTTTTTTTAATTTCACCCATGATATGAGTGCCAATAAATTCGAAAGTATTACAGCAGAAAAGCCAATGCTGGTCAAGCATGGTGGCACCCAGACTGTTAACTGCTATTCCAAAAATTAGGGCACCAGCTGGTTTTGCCTTAGAGTTATGGATGGTAGAAATATGATCAAAATTCTACGTGGCAAATTTTGCAAGGTACTTTCAGACCAAATAACATTAAGGATAACCATTTCTGCCTGATGTGCATAATATAGTTGCATTAAGCACAAAAAGTTGTGCTAGTGTGCAAAATTTCGAATTTGTCAAAGCTCTGGTTGCAGTGCAAGGGTGTCTGAAACCTGCCCAAGTGTTTCTGCGTGCAGTGTCTGTGACTAGGTATGGGTCCACAAAGGTGGCCTTAGCTCCAGAACTACTTGATCAATCGAGCTGAAATTTTGCACAGCTCCATGCCACATGTATGTGCACACACACAAAAATTTTGAACAAGTGATAATGGTGGTCGAGTGTGGACCTCTAGGACACTTGACGTGGAATGACCCACATTTGATAATGATAAAGAAGAAAGCAGTCTCAAAATCTCTCTCTACTGGCTTTTTTGACATTTGCAGTGAAAGATATCCTATTTACATTAATGAGCATTTGTCACCCTATAAAAGCAATTTATTTAATAAAGCCAAAGAAATAAAAAACATAAAAGGATATAAATTTTTTTGGACTGCGGAAGGGAAAATATTAATGAGGAAAGATAGCAATTTTAGGCCAGACTAGGAAAACAGGTGTTCTTCTACAGTTCACAGTTTTCCATACAATGAACGGTCTGCAGTTCTTGATCTGCATAAACGAACTATCATTCTCAACGCAAGGAGCACAACTCAGAACTTTTTAGGGACACATGGAGACTTAACCTCCACATGGGCAGAAAATAATGCAGACCTCCGAAGTAATACACTATGGTTCCCAGCACTTTCATAATAAAGTTACATTTAAGAACACACTGTATAGGGCAGAGCCCAAGATCGACTTGCACACAAGAATGTTATTCCGCTACTGGGGGTAGGTAAGCCAGACACATTCGATGACATGGGGAAAAGACAAAGAAAATTGTCACTCACCCACAAGTTGTCATCATTTTGGACTCTGTTTACCATATCAATCAATGCTTTCTCAAAATATCTCCAAGTGTCGGAATGACGAAAAGGACAGGCTCGATAATTCTCCGCACATTCGATTCTCTTTTACTTTCTGCCATTGCCCCCTCTCGGGACACTAGCTTCTCGGCAATGCTGCAGCGTTTTGTCTTTAAACGAATCTAATTTAACTTGTTGAATGCATAAAAAGATTTCAATAACTAACAAAAGAACATAACATTAGGTGCCAAAGGCACATTTGAGTTGAATGTGGCTCTACTTGCTTGCTTGGAAGCCATGTTCCAATTCCTTCGCAGGAGAAAACAAAAGAAAACCGCTCAGCTCGGAATTCAACTCGGGAGAAAAAAAAAATTAGAGAACACATTTAAATTTCTGAAACAATACACAGTTTTAAGAAGTTACTATAACAATTGTTTGCTGGAGGTTAAACAACACTTAAAAGAGAGGTTTCCAACAAAGACAGCCTCAAACAAAATAAAAGAAGCATTACAACTAAAGCAACCATACGAACGACTACACAACACTTAGGAAACGCTCATAATAGAGCGATCGTAGCAACAATTACACGCAATAAATTAAAAAAAAACAAATAAAAATAAAACCCCTAGAACGAATTCAAATTTACAAAACGCTACACAACCACAAACACACACTTACCCACTTAACTAAACAACATGAACAACACAAAACAAGCGAACAACAGGAAAGGAGCTAACAATACTAATTTAAAGTGCAGAAATGATTA
>JAHWFO010016898.1:60491-86415 GCA_023313115.1 Rhysida immarginata
TCTGAAATTAACTTATGGGAACTTATTAAAAACTTAGATTTTTTTGAACTGTCCTTCGAAGACTTAGGGTTAAAGTGTTCCTCCCTTCAAAAGGAACACATGACGCTTTCTGCGTCTTGGAACTAATTAATACAAAGTTAGAACTCGTTCATTTTAATCCATTTTAATAGAATGTAAATAACTCGATAAATATTATTTCTTTATGTTTAAATAAAAAGAATAAAAGGAATTCTATGTATCACTTTTTCCTGATAAAAGATCAATGTTATTTTTCCACTTTATGCAATTTTTTTTACCTCTAAATAAAATACTTTTTCTTTACTTTTTGAACCTTATTTTCACATCCACTATTTACCAATTTTACTACAATGATTGTAACAAGTGACGCATCTTAATTGCTCAGAAAATGATTGTAACAATCCTCTGTTGGAAGCTGAGGCGATCTACTTAGAAAAACTCCTAACAATCGCGGCTCCAACAGAGGATCAATTAGATCGCTAACATTTCTCTCAACAGTTATTCCCGGCAACAAACGGTTTCACACGCACTTACTACCACAACAAAAACAAAGAAAAAACAAATAACTGATCATGCACGCAATTACAAGTGCTATGAAGCATTTCTCAAAACACTAACCAACACTAAGCTAGAAAACAAAACAGCACGTAGATTCTGAAACACTTCCACCCCCCCCCTCTCTCGCCGGACCCACGTGACTTCCCGCTAACCTGGAACGTCACACAAGTTCGATTATCATGAGTTAGTTCTTTATTATCCTTGAGAAACATATTTCTGTAATTTAAGCAATCATGACGTAAAATTATTTTTTTGGAAATATAACCAGCAAAATAAACAAGGGTGTTTTCTTATGGCATGAAAATTATCACTGAATTTAAATCCTCAGCAAATATGCACTGGTTTAGGCAATGATTGGTGAACATCCAGCATTGTAGATTTTGATTTTAATTTTTCTATCTCGGCCAAACCTAATAAAATTTCATCTACATCATTCTGACAATTTGAATGTCCACTAGTTTTCAGAGAAAATTTGCTAAAAACTTTTTTCAATGACTGGCGAAATTGCTGTAGGATTGTCTCTAAAACCATCTAGACCACGAATTACACAAAATCACGCGTACCCCTAGAAAAATTATTTCTGTGTACGCTAGAAATAAAAATACGCTAAATTAATTTATAATAGGTTTCGTACATTTATAAAAAAGAATAATAATAAAAAAGAACGTTAGTTTTTTTTATTTTTGAATTTAAATCCACATGGTGGAATTTATTTCTTTATTTATTATTTTATTCCAATCGTAATTTGATTTTTTAAAAATATAAAATACATTTAATTACTCTAAATCACAGCAATATAACATTAAATCACTTAAATTTACAGCAATATGAAAAAAAATAACTTAGAAAAGAGGAATTTCAAAAAATTAATTACAATTTGTCACTTTTAAAATACAGCAATTAAACAAAAAAAGAATTAAATATGAGGTCCATTCAAACTAAATGATCTTCTGTTTTCTTATATTTGATTTTTTATTGTTGTTTTTTTTTAATTTCCTTTAATAAATTAATCAGAAATAAATAAATGACCCACATCTAACAATTACCAGGCGTAAAATCCTTTACGAAAATTTTCGAGAAGGGAATTGCTTATAGACTTGGTCAGATAATTTTCTGTTTTTTTCTAATAACTGTTTATTTTTAGTATCCTTTTGATGCAGATCAAAAACAAAAAAACAAATAAAAAAAACAAACAAAAAAAACCAAAAACAAATGTGTATGCGCGTTTTGCAGCGTGCATTGGGAATTTGAAGCCATTGTATTCAACTCTTCTTAATCTTCTCCTCTCGTCTTCGTTAAAAAAAGTCATTCAATGTGTACAAACCACATATTACAATTACAAACTTTAATCCGCATTTTTAATCTGTGGTACAGGCTTTATAAGTGTATGTTTAATAAGCATGTATCCCCACATATAGCTTGCAATCTGCTCGGCTGATCCGATTTTGACCCTGATGGACGCTTGGTGCGCTGCAGTAACTGAGGCCAGTTGATGACTCATCAAGTTTCCCTCAGTTTAACATGGGTTGACGCATCTGTGTATTCTTAACCTGTGCTCTGATCGATGCTAAGACAACTCCCGTTCACGCCTTTGATCATCATTTCCATAGAGCGAAAAACGGCGCCGGGAAGTTGCCTGCAAACTTCAGCATCGATCAGCAATACCTGGGAACAAAAATTCAGCAAAAACTGTGGAATGGAACAACCAAAATCGGAGGGAACCTCTTATCCATGAGGAGATTTGAAATACCGGATACGTATTTCGGCTACCAAATATCCATCTTCTACAGTTGCATTTTGTCTCTCATCACTGAAGAGCCGAAATACATATCCGGTATTTCAAATTCTCCTTGTGGGTAAGAGATCCCCTCTGATTTTGATACCTGGGAGCCCGTGTCGACCAACATCGACACGAGCTGCCCCTGGATTTTCATGGTCACCTTCTATAGGTCATCTTCTCCACAAGGGTATTAAAGGTGAGCCTTGTGGTATTAAATGATGACCTGTGAGGGGGAACAGTTGCCTAGCCACGTACAACTGGTGAAGGTGCGCAAACACCACCCAGTAGTGGTGCACTGGTGAGTGAGACCTGCTGATGACATGTTATTGAACTACCATGTAAATATTTGATATGCTAATGAATATGTAAATAATGTAATTTGTATGCTATTTCCTTTTATTGTTTAGAGGGCCCTGCACACGAATTTAGTCTGTATCTTAGCTTATTTTAATTTTGATTAAATTGCAATTATTGTTACCCAACCATGCTGACTCTGTTTCTTAACCCGTCCAAGCCCACCAGCCTTTGCTGTTTCACTCCCGTGCGGTAGGCGTTTGCCGTAGGTTGGCTTTGGGTGTGGGACGCTTCACTGGCACTCGAACAGGACTTGGTTCCGTTAATAGCAGGTTGCGGAAAGGGTTTGAGAACGGATTGTGTGGTTGGTAGAGGGTGTTGTGTCTTAGCAATCCATAACTGTCCAAGTGTGGGTGGTGATGACACAGCCAAGAGCCATGCCGGTGTTGCCCGGTTATACAGGCACCATTCCCACGTTCGCCGGGGGAGGACAGTGGGATTAGCATCACTGCCTTCCTGGCATTCGTGGAGAACATTGGTGCCATAGTAAGTTGGACCCCGAGGTGAAGCTCACCATAATTAAGGCGAAGTTTAAGGGTAATGTGGCCAAACGAGCCGCCGAATAAGAGGTATTTGATGTGGACGATTACCGTAAGCTTCACGAGATCCTCGACAAGTGTTGTTTGGCAAGGCCAAGCTGGACTGCAATTATGCAAAAGAATTTCTGTAGAATTATAGTAAAATAATTTTCTATGCTAAACTTATTAAACATTTAAATTAGTTTAGTTTGTAATGCAATCAATAGATGGCCTCATTTCTTGTAATAATGAAAATTACATCTATTGTTCAAAACAATGTATTAGTAAGCTTGTTGCATGCACAATTGAAATAAGTCTTCCTCCTTGTATATTCAAATTTTTCTCGTCCAGTAAAGTTGATGTTTTACTTACATTAAATCGTTGCAACTTGTAAAATAAAGCTAACATTGTTTCCCGATTAAAATACTGCCAACGTCTATAGAAGTAAGTTTTTCGAAAGAAAACTTTTGTAACTTTTTCAACACGGTTATGGGCCCAGTAAGCTTAACTGCATGAATATGCCTATGTGCTTCCACGCCGGACTTGCATGGAACCAGATGTGCAAAATATTCAGCGATCTTTTAACAGTGAACTGTGTATTTTATTCCCGAAACTGATACTGCTTGTTTTCTTCATTTTTACGAATTGCAAAACGATTAAAAACATGGAACTTTCATCGATGTCAGCCGGGTCGAGTAGCGGATTCGCATTCGAAAAACTGTCATTGTGAAACTATGCACATTGGAAATTTTGTATGCGCATGCTATTGAACGACCGTGGTTTATATTCATTCATCAACGGAATTGAAAAAGAGCCGAGTGCAGACACTAAAGAACGTGAAAGACTGAATATAAAATTCGAAAGGCACGGGCTTTATCAAACGATCATTCTTTGTGTGGAGGATGAATTACATGAACTCTTGAAGGATGAAACTGATGCTAAATCTGCATGGGAAGCTTTACGAAATTCTATGGAGCCCACTTCTCTGGCTCGAGTCACAGTACTTCGCCAGAATTTTATCAACCTCAAGATGAAGGAGGGTGAGTTGGTGGCCATTTACCTTAGCAGAGTGAGCAACGCTATCAAGGATCTCCGTGATGCTGGGAGGAAAATTGAAGACGACGAATACGCCTTTCAAATGATCAGCGGACTTCTGGCAGAGTATTATGGCGTCGTTTGACAACTGTATCAGCTTCCACAGACGGATTTCACCTGTGTAAAGGTTCGTGAAATGTTATTAGTAGAATTTGAGGATAATATTGTACAAACTGAGCCTTTCCCCTCAAGTATAAGGAGAAAATTGTCCAAGAAGTCTGGAAAGAAATCATCAGAATCCTGTTTCAAAGATCACAAGCCTGGACTTTCTACCAAGATTTACCCAGAAGATAATGGGTCTTCTTCGAAGGAGAAGAAGCAACAGCGATTGAAGTCTGGCAGAAAAGGTGCAATGTTTGCTTCAGCAATGCATGCAAAAGATAGTTCTGTAGAAGAGGCATCGCAAGTTTTTGTCTTAGACTCAGCAGCTACGCAACATATTTCGTGTGAATAGAGACTGGTCTTCAACATACACTCTAGTTCATGATGGAACAGTAGACATGTGTGAGGGTTCATCGAAGATTGCTGGAAAGGGGAATGTCCAATTCAAAACTTCTGCTGGATATGATTTGACCTTTAGAAATGTGTACCATGCTCCCAACATGCGTCGGAATCTTTTATCAGCACGACTTGTCTTAGAAGCAGGTTATAAAATTAATTCCAAAGGAATCGATCTTCTTGTGTATGATAAGAATGGTGAACTCGTCTTCAAAGCACCTTTAAAGGGCAATTTTTTCGTCATTCAAGGCCATGTTGACATATCGAAAAAGAACTGTATTAGAAGTAATAAAGACTATACTACAAAGAAGAAGCCGGAAGCGAGTCTAGCAAAATGTGGAACCTTGACTTCTTGGCATGAACGCTTTGGACATGCAAATGTTGACACAATTAAGAATATGGCCAAAGATGAATCTGTTCGAGGTTTGGGCCAACCACTAGGAGATTTTCAACATGTGTGGATTGTTGCATTGCAGAATCAACTAAGGCCAGCCATCCGCATTTGGAAAAGAGGAGATCGACCCAGGCCCTTAGAATTAGTACACAGCGATGTGTGGGGCCCGGCACCAACAAAGTCTCAAGGTGGAGCTTCGTATTTCGTCTCATTCGTAGATGATTTCAGCCGCCATGTATCAGTGTACACCATGGAAAAGAAGAGTGATGTGTTGAAATGGTTTCAGCAATATCGAATCCACAGCGAATGCCAACTTGGTTTATCGATCGTCTGCCTTCGAACAGATAATGGTCTAGAGTTTCGCTCTAAATAATTTGGAGAGGAATTGGGAAAACTTCGCATCAAACATGAATGAACAGCGTTTCCGAACGCCTCAACCGGACGCTTTTGGAAGGAGTTAGAACATTGTTGCAGGCTTCCAGAGTACCTCATCGTTATTGGGGAGAGTTGGTAAAATTTTACAGCGAGTAAGGTAATTGGAGGCAGCGTTCCAGAAGAGCTGTGGTCTGGATGGAAACCAACAGTAGTTCATATGATGTGGATTGGATGTCTAGCTTTCTGTCATCTAGACCCGCAGAAAATTGGAGGGAAGAGCTCGCCTTGGCTGCGCTTTCCATACAAGAGGTTACCGAATTTGGTTTCCAGATGACACTAGTGTCAAGGAATTCAAACATGCCAAATTTGATGAGGGCAGACTTGGAATGAAGGTGCTTCGCAAAGCAAAGAAGCAGTACGTAGAAAATAATTGGAATCAGATTTCAGATTACAGAGATGAATCAGAAGCTTCTTCGGATGTTGATGGGGATTTCGAGGAAGATATCCAGAAAAAGGATCCCACTGAGACTATAGTCAAGGAGAGGGAGTCACCAACTTCATCCATATCAGCCTTCCCTCCAATGGTGAATATCAGTGATTCTTCACATTCCCAACCAGATCATAGTTCAAATAAAATGCCAATCGATGAATGGGAAAGAATTATTGTTGAACGGAAATCTGGTGCATCTGCAGGACGCTATAACATTTATTATGTTTGCGGATCCAGCGAGATGTTACGATAAAAACGGGAAGGTGAAAACTACTGCCGATCCAACAACATATTTTATGATCCATCACAATTTGACTTCAGTACAAAGAACTTGATTGGAACTGTTGCGTTCAGTCGAGGTAGAAGTGCGATTGGCTCTGAGAATTCATCAGATATTGTACGACCAGAAGTAAATTGTGTTGAAGTTAAAGTACCATCTTCTTACAAGGATGCTCCTGAATCTCTACAATCTTCTTCCTGGCGAGTGAAGAAATTGAAGTTTTGAAACAGCAGGAAGTGTTTGAAGAAGTTGCACAACCAGAAGGTGTGAAACTAGTTGGATCTCGCTGGGTGTTTGCCTTGAAATACTTCAGAGAATTGCAAGATATCGAGCGTATTCAGCCAACGACCAGGAATAGATTTCTACGAGACCTACAGCCCTGTGGTCAATTTCACCTCGGTGGTTGTATTTTTCATTGTACTAGTAGTCCTGAAAGGGTGGTGCCACATGCATCTGGATGTCAAATATGCATATTTGTACAGCGACTTGTATGCTGATATCTATTTGCATCCAGCCCCTGGATTTGTTCCACAGCAAACCTCTACAGTGTGGAAACTGAAGAAAGCACTTTATGGTCTCCATCAGTCTGGTCGTCAATGGTACAGAGAACTGGATTCAACTTTTAGAAAGTTAGGCTTCAAGAAGCTACATGCAACAAATTGTGTGTACTCTTATGGAAGCCAAGCAGTTGTGATGGTATTTGTCGATGATTGTGCTGTATTTGCAGAATCTCAATCTGATTTAGAGGCTGTAGTTGATCGAATTGCTAGTGCCTACGAAATCAAGAATCTTGGACGTTTCAGGAATTTCTTGTCTGTTGAGTTTATAGAAGATGAAGATGGTGTATACTGGATGCACCAACATCAATACATTGAGAAGCTGCTAAATAAGTTCCCGTCAGCGAAAGGATTCAAGTCTACATCCCATTGAAGGTTGGAATGGAGTTTAGTCGGCGAGATTGTCCAACAGATGATGCCAGTACTAGTAAGATGAATCAGGTACCCTATCGTTCGTTAATAGGTTCTCTGGTGTATTTGGCTCAACAGACAAGACTGGACATTCTGCATTCAATTATACTACTGTCCCAATTCAACAGTAGTCCAGGAATCAAGCATTGGAACTGTTTACAGCAGGTCATAGATTATGTTGCCACTACAAAGAATCTACGTATAAGACTAATGCCAAACAACAAGAACGTCTTACAGTTCTATATGGACTCGAACTGGGCAGTAGATTTGGATGATCGCAAGTCAATTAGTGGTTTTATTGGTTTTGCTTTTGGAGTTCCAGTAACCCGGCGGTCATTGAAGCAGAAAAGTGCCGCACTGTCGACAATGGAAGCCGAGTTCCTAGCTATGTCAGACACAGTTAAGGAACTCCTATGACTGGGTCGAATCCTAGAAGAATGTGAAGGACTGTTTCCACCTCTGGGGACTGTGAAACTGTTTTGCGACAATGAGTCAGCTATCCAATTTGGCCATAATGGAACTGAACATTTCCGATCTAAGCATATTGATCTCCGCTATCGCTTTGTGCAAGAGGAACTAGAAAATAGAAATTTCGTCCTAGATCGAGTTGATAGTAAGAACAACATTGCGGACTTCTTCACGATAATTCTACTTAAAGAAAACTTTGAATTTTTTCGTAATAAGTTATTATTGTGTATACCGTATTTACTCAATTCTAAGGCGCACTTTTTTGCTGATATAAGTACATATTGCACTAAAACATGTTGATTTTGATTTTTTGAATAAACTTATAAAGTTGATTTTGGTGCGCTTAAGATTCGAGGAATAATTTTTTTTTTTTCAAAAATGGTCATAAAAATCAGCATGCGTCTTACATTCGAAGGCACCTTAGAATCGAGTAAATATGGTAGTGGTAGTTTAAGTATAGCACCGAAAGGGGTGGAATTCTAGAATTATAATAAAATAATTTTCTATGCTAACCTTATTAAACATTTATATTAGTTTAGTTTATAATGCAATCAATAGATGACGTCAGTTCTTGTAATAATGAAAATTACTTCTATTGTTCAAAACAATGTATTAGAAAGATTGTTGCATGCATAATTGAAATAAGTCTTCTTTCTTGTACGTTCAAATTTTTCTCGTCCAGTAAAGTTGATGTTTTATTATATTAAATTGTTGCAACTTATTATGTCCTACCTAATTCATATAACAGGGTTTCCCGCTAAAATACTGCCGTCTGTAGAAGTAAGTCTTTGGAAAGAAAACTTTAGTAACTTTTCCAACAATTTTATGACGGGGTCTAGCGACCATAGGAACCGGTTACAGAGTTTGCAAGCTGCTTCGAGCTCGCAATGGAGCGGTTTGTGGGGCCAACACCGAGTAAGCTACCAGCAGGGAATTGATTCTGTTTTAGAGATTCCGTAATACAAGTGCCTGCTGGTCCACTGGTAAAACAAGTGCTCCCTGGTCTCCAATCCCAAAACCTACAGGGAGGCGGTCATCTGCGCTTTGCAATCCGAAGACATGGAATGGTGCAATCTGGTGGGGGGGACGAACCTGCTGGATTCTGGTGGAGCTGCGGCCAGAGGTAAATCCATGGGTGTTCAAGGTCATGTGGCTGATAAAAGGGGCCAGGACAAGTTGTGCCAATGCCCTCACCACAAGAGGCTGCTTGTAATTGTGGTGACGAAATTGAACAATTGAAATTGATTGAAAATCCAATCCATGTCCCAGCTGCTCATCGTCAAAGAGAAGGGACATCCAGCAGCACCTCGGGTACCCTCTGCAGGCAGTACCTGATTTATGTGTGGACAGAGCGGGCATTACACCTGGAACTGCCCACAGTAGGCACCTAAAGTATGAAATCAAATGCTGGTGCAGCGGGTGGGGATGTGGTCACAGTGCACTGTGGGGAAAATGACTTCCACAAGGTGACCGTGAATATTCAGGGGCAGTTTGTGTCGATGTTGGTCGACACGAGCTCCCAGGCAGCGCTGCTCGATGCTGAAGTTTGCAGGCAACTTCCCGGCGCAGTTTTCTGCTCTATGGAAATGATGGTCAAGGTGTAAACGGGGCTTGTCTGAGCATCGATCAGAGCATCTCCTTGGATGTCACCATCCAGCAGAATTGTATGGGACAGTGAACCCTTATGGTTCACTCTTTTCAGGACTGCCCATACAACGGGATCCTCGGGATGGACATTCTACGGGGGATATCTTTCCACTGTGCAGCCGGATGGCAGCAGGAGTGACTGAAATTCATTCCCCAGCGACCATTGTTGACTGTGCAGATGACAGGGCACAGGGTAAGACACATGTACGTAAAACAAGTGGGGATGACCGTTCTGTCCACCAACGCCAGAAAATTGCACCCAGTTCTTTCCCGTGTAGTAACCAAGAAAGAGTGCTGATCAGGGAACCATGTCACCCTTGCGGTCCAGCAGGACAGGACTGGAGGAACTGATTCGGACCCTTTTGAGTGGTATGTCAAATGAGGGATGGCTGGTTCCAACTTGATCGTTTATGGCACAACGACATGAAGTGGCTGCAAGGCACCCAAGTGAGATTGTGTGACCTCAGCCCTAGTACACGACCATACGGTTGTCTGAAGGGAAGAACGGAGGGGGAACTAAGGCTAAATTTAAGGCCAGGCACCGTAGTAAACACATGGATAAGTTGGTCAATTGTGATGTTTGTTAAGGGATGTGGGATTGATCATTGTTCAAGGAGGGGCAGTAACAATGATGGGCATGTGTAACATCCTATGTTAGTAGAGGTTCACTTGTTGAGTTAGGCCTAGCACACACCCATTTCAAGTGATCGTTATCGCACTTCTGAGTGTGGATTTTAAGAGTGCGTTTCATTGTTATTAATAACATAATTTTTTATGGTGGTTTATGTTTACCTATCTGTTGTGCTTTAGCAATCAAGAACGTCAAAAAGCTACATAAAAATAAACAAAGCAATGCTTGCAACAATGAATATGGAGTTGCCAACATCCCTTCTCCGAAAAACAATGCTGACTCTCAACAATCCAACGCCTATTGCGTCGGCAACAAAGGAGACTTTAAAACAACTATAGATTGATAAAAACAATAAAAATGCTAAAGCACGAAAGGTAGGTAAGCATAAAAAACCATAAAGAAACTATTTTATTAATAACAATGAAACACACTCTTAAAATCTGCACTCATTACTGCAATAACAATCACTTGGCTAAGAACTTGCAACTTATTGTGGTATAGCCCAATCATAGGAGGCATACATCTAATGGTACGTAGTATGATCGGTTGAAGGCAGCCCATGTGCTGGTGCATGCTTATAGTTAAGCAGAAGATGGAAATAATTTACTTTGATTTATTTAGAGTTCTTGTCGATGTTGAGAATCATTATTACTTACCTTGTATGAATTTATGACTTACTTTTATGTTGGGGCCCCAGTACCATTTTAAATGAATTGTAATTATATTGTTTACCTAAGGTTAATTAAAATGATTTCGTTACATATAACACCCGCACCTACTCCTTGATTAGTCAAATAGTAAATTAACATCTGCTGATTTTGGAAAAGTTGAAGACCAGTCTGTAAGGCTAAGGAGATGAAAGCCATAATACAAGGTGTTGAGACAATTCTAAAAATTTTAGTAGGATATCGAGACCTGGGATTAGGGGAAGTATAGAACATCAAAAAAGTGGATCATGGTCTGAAATAACAACTGAAAAATTTTGAGTTAATATTAGAAAAACAATGATCGATTGCTGAGTATGCTTGATGAAAAATAGAGAAATGGTTATAGGACAATGTAGTTGAAAATAGACCGCTTCTAGCGATGGAATCTAATAGAGTATTTAAAGCATTTAACAAGGATTAACAAGTTGAATTTATGCAGAAAATTGGCCAATCAAGGTCAAAGATTACAAAACTATAGTAAATAGGCAGCCAATAAGGTAAGGTTGAACAAAATGACACATAAGAAAAATAAGTTAAATAAAAACACAAAAGTAAAAAATAATTTGTTATCCTATCATGACTAATTAATTTAAATAATTTTGAATCTCCTAGGGGACTTTGATCCAAATTCAATAGTAGATCGGCATCTTTACTCCCGATTTCTAATGCCTCATAGGCATCTAACAGTCTGTGATCATTGACATGTCATAATAATTTTAAATACTTTTTCATGATGTTTTCTCTAGTTTCCAATACCTGTCTGACTACTGATTTTTTGAGATGTCTGAAACGTACATGAAACAAGTGCTCTTTCCATTCCGTCTCTGCATTACAAATTGTCTGACCTTGGTAAATCTTAATGCAGACGCCAGACTATAATCTTGGAGGAGTCTTGTCCTGAGAGTTATCCAACAAATTTTTATAGGAATTGAGATTCCTATAAGTTTGGATGATGCCCTGTACCTTGAGAATGTGGAGTAATCCTTCAATTAGATGTCAGGTGTATGTCAGAGCCAGTATTTTTTCTTACCCTGTAAAAAATAAAATTGACAGATGTAGCAGAAAAGATGGATGAGACACAAGAACCTTAGGTGGAATGAAAATAAAAAATTGAAGACATGGTGGTAAGACCTTTAAAAATTTTGACGTTTTGGATAGAGGCTATTCTTTGTCAAAGCAAAGATAATAATAGAGAATTATCTTGAAAGTGATAATAGGAGTATTAGAAGACGACTTATATACAGACATTGTAGGGGAGGTGAAAGAAAGTATTTGCTAGGGAGAACAGAAGAGAACCAATGGGAAGCCTGGAAATGAAATAGAAAATGTGCTGGGGTAGTAAAAGAATGGACCAGTGGGAGATGATAAAAGGGCAATGAGAAAAATGCAATAGGATAACACATAAGAATCAAAATAACAGAAATTGTAAAAGAAGACAGAAATGACACAGCCAAATTCACATTTAAGAGCTCAGGATAAAAGGGCACTCTGCTTAAAAATTCCACATTACCCAATGATGTTCTTAAAAGCAAGTGTGACTGCAATTAAAAAATAATTGGACTGAGAAAAAAATGAAGAGAAAAAAATATTTTAAGCATATAGAAAAAGTATTGAAAAAAGGAAATATTAATGAAAGCTGAACATTAAGAAAGAAAAGGACAAAACTGGAAAATCTGATAAGAGAGATTGGTGGGTTGGGGTGGAGGGGATTGTAGAAAGGGAAAGAATAGGGCACTGAAAGAAATTTTAGATGGGCCTGCAACAAATTAAGGAATAGCTTGGGTGGGAGGGGAATATGGAAAAGGTAATAAAGGAATGGGACCTTCACTGAGATTAATGCCATTAGAGGTTAGGGAATTGAATTTCCAAATGAGAAAAGACTTGAATTGCTTTCTTTTTTGTAATGAAAGTTGTTACGGAGAATATAAAGACTTATATCCTGTAAGGAGTGACCAGAGGAATTAAAGTGTTTAGAGACATAGATGTCAGCATTTGAGGATGTCAAATTTGTGCTTGGTGAATCTGGTGCATATGGTATTACTAGATTCTCCAACATACCACTTCTGACATACTTTGCAATGTAAGAGATGTATTAGGTTGTGAGAAATGCAGGTGAGGTTCTGATTAATATTGAGGGTAAAGGAGGAAACATTGCTGGAAATGGAGTGGCTGGTTTAAGGAAATGGCAATGCCACACCGTTTTTCACTGCAAAGAAAATAACCGGCTTTGGTAGGTTAGGCGAGGGCGATCGCGTAGCGCGTCTAGCTGCTCTTTGTTCTGGTCGCGTTAATTCCCCTTTTTCTCGGCTAATAGAAGTAAAGTTTTTCTATCAGTATTTTTATTTGTTATTTAACAGTAATCTTGATATCTAAAGTTTATTAAAATAAAAGAAAATAGAGTTCTTGCTTGCCTACCTTCCTTTTTCTTTGCTCCTGCCTCTTTACTGCTGTTCGATTGTGTGCTGACGCCGCTGCGGCTTGTTGTGCTGCCGTTGCCGGGATGGGGGACCCTTCGGCCCCCCTCCGCGGCCGACGATCACTCTCCGTAGATAGGGCGGAGAGATGTAAAAAACTCAAAATCGACTTCTCCTCGTCGGGGAAGTGTAATGATCGTATGACTAAATCTTATGGCTCGGCTGGGAATTCCGCTGAAAATCTTTCTTCCCCTCTTTATACTACTAAAAAGCACAAGAAAAGAAACAAGAAAAATTACATAAACAAAAAAGGCTCGTCTAATGATGTTTCCAATCAAGAAGATGTTTCTGGAAATATTAGTCACCTGTCAAAATCTAAGCCTGCTGGATCTCTTATATCTCCTGGGTCTGCGCCGGATCATCAAAAGGTGCTGAGTTTATCCAAAGACGTCCAACCCATGCAAACCTCTCAAGACCAAGAGTCCCTACGGAGTGAGCTTCAGTCCCAGCTTGCATTGGCTGCTCGTCCATGGTTAATTGTGTCAATATCTTGCTCTAGTGGAAAGATGCCCCTTTCTAATCTGCTGCAGCGTTCTGGAGAAACTAGCAACGACTCTGGCGAATCCATTTCCCCAGGCCTCTTTCGCAGAACTCTTGCTTCTCTCATCGGTTCCTCTCCTACTGTATCTAAATTAAGCTCGGGAAAATTTCTCGTTAAGTTTTCCTCCAAGGCCCAGGTTCTTTCTTACCTGAAATTTTCTGACATTGGCATTTTTACCTTGGATTTTGAAGTCCCGAAGTTTTTAACCTCTTCTGTGGGTTTTGTCTTTGGGATACAGCGGTCTGTTACCCTGGAAGACCTCCAAGCCCATGCTGACAAGGGTGACATCATCACTGACATTAAACACTTTAACCCCTCTTATGACGGTGCCCGCTACAGGAAGGTTATCCTGTACTTCAACTCCCCCAATCCGCCTGAAAAAATTAGGTTCGAACATGAGTCGTTTCCCGTCACTCGTCCTCCTCCCAGGCCTATGCAATGTATAGTCTGCCGTAAGCTGGGTCACACGAAAGCTAGATGTAATGGCTCCCTGTCCTGTTCTAAGTGCTTGTCACCAGATCATACCAGGAACGACTGCACTTCTCCTTCATTCCTCTGTGCCAACTGCAGTGGCGATCACTCTTCCAGGGGGTGTAGTAAATTTAGATATGAGGCTCTTATCCACACTAAAATGATAGATTTATATGTTTCTTACTATAAAGCGAAACGACTTACGGACATGGAATTAGGTAGTGACGCCCCAAATCACAGGTCCTTCGCTGCCGTAACTAATGTGAACCCAACTGCAACAAGCCTAAGCTATCCACCCCGTCAGTGTTCCCAAGCTGGATTTAGTCCCTCGCAATCTCCAAACGCGGCTGATCCCCTGGCTCTAAACAATCACATGATCAATTGCAATACCCTCTCAGGCGTTACCTGTTCGACATGTGGCCGAGATAGTCTCTCACCAATCTTTTCGTATCACTCCCCAATTCTTCCGTCTCCGTCGTTCAGTGACCCACCATCACAAAATGTCCTGCCTCAGAATACTCAAAACGTCTCGTCTCAAAATGCTCAAAGCGTCACGTCTCAGAATACCCAAAATGTCTCGTCCCAGAATGCTAACTCACCTCATTATGACTACCTTCTCTCCCAGATACCCTGGTCTCAGTTGTCCCCCTTCCCAGAGGGACCCCAGGAAGGTGGAAACTCTTCTCACGTTAATAATGACTCTTTAACCTGTGATAGTACCAAACCGACTGGACTAGGCAACCATACGGTGGATCAGCTTGTAGGCAATTGCCTAAAACTATTTATTTCGACGCTTGTGGATCTTCTTGCTGCTCAGGACAGCCTTAAATGTATTGGGGACGTGTTTCAAATTATGGCTTCACACTCGGGCCACTCCCCCAAGTGGTTAACTGATGTTTCCGGATGGTGGAGTGATATGCTCTCCCCCCTCCCTCATGATGTCGTCATCACCCAGTAAGCACCTTGATGTCCTTCACTGGAATGTCAGGAGCCTGATGGCCAATTGGGAGGATGCCATTCTACTCAGACAAAAAACCCAAATACTTACATTATGTGAAACTTTCTTACACCCGGGCAGGTCTATTGGTTTTCCCCGATCGCAAACATATACAAATAGTAGAGAAAAATACGGAGGAGGCAATTTAGTCTCCATTGATCACCGAATTCCCCACTTTACTAACTATTTAAAACATCTTGAAGAGGTTTATCTCCAGGAAATATGGATTCATATTTACTGTATATATGTGCCGGGTTATTTAAAGAGAGAGCGTTGGTCTGTTTTAATGGACTTGCTAGATCCTCCTTTTATTGCCATTGGGGATTTCAATGCCAAGAACCCGCTCTGGGGCTGTGATGGATACAACCCCAATGGCAACTACTTGGAAGAAATTCTAACTAGTAAAAACCTCACTGTGCACTACACAGCTGATCATACTTATCAATCGGACAGGCTGCACTAGTCTTCTTCAAATCTGGACATTGCCATAACTTCTTCGGATTTTCCCTTTCAGACTCACTTGGAATCTATCCCAGGATCGTTTGGAAGTGACCATCAGCCTCTTCGCTTTCGAATCTTCTTAAATCCCTGTGTTGCAAGCTCACCATCTTCATCTTGTCTTCCAGAAGTCTCCTCCTGTTCTTCCCGGTGGTCGACTGTGCCTAATGAGACTTTCTCCTCTCCAGATTTGAGCCCACTTGGACGCCTTGACATCCAAAATCTCCTACGAATATTCCAAGCGCGATTGCTTAAAAGTACATGTTCAAAGTCTTCGCTTCCTATTAGACCGTGCTGGTGGTCTCCTGACTGCAAGGAAGCCACTTGGCTCCGTAATAAAGCAAGGAGGGAATTCCTTAAGTGTTGGTATTTGGTATGCTGGCTGGCTTTAAAGAAAATGAAGGCGGAGTGTAAGCGACTACTTAAAAAATCTAGACGGGCGTATTGGAAGTCATCAATTACCTGCAATTCAGAGAGCAATGTCTGGAGAGTCTTGAGAGTGTTTCAAAAGCGCCCCTCCTCTTCTCCCCCACTGATTCACAGTGGAGGTTCCTTACTCGATCCTAAGGCTTCTGCATCGGCAATTTTACGTCTCGCTGTAGGTTCGCAGCCGGATGTATTTCTACCTTAGCCTAAGCCTTTGCCTAGCTACTATCTCTCCGCAACTCACATCTTACCATGGGAACAGTTGTTTTCCGAGGCTTCTCTAAAAGCGGCTTTTAGGTCCAAGTTCTCGGCTCCGGGGCCGGATGGTTTGTTAAATTCCACCTTCAAGCAATTGGGGGATGGTCAGCTCTTTCTCCTCTTGAAAGCGTTCAATGCCTCTTGGACTTCGGGCATTATTCCATCTAGCTGGAAGACTTCCATCATTCATCCAGTCCTGAAACCCAGCAAGTCTCCATCAGCACCCTCTAGTTACAGGCCAATCGCTCTGACCTCTTGCCTTGTTAAAATCTTGGAGCGGCTAGTCAATAGCAGGCTTCAGCACTTCCTTGAGGTAAATGCTGCCCTTCCGGAATATAGTCTTGGCTTCCGAAAGGGCCGTAGCCACATCCACTCTGTAATCAAGTTAGTTGACGACATCTTCTTGGCTCGGGAGAGTGGAGAGCATATCTGAATTATCTTTCTGGACATCAGTAAGGCTTTCGAATCGGTTCCTCTGGAAGTCCTCTACAATAAGCTAGTTAGCATCCACACCCCGAGGAGGCTTGTTTTTTTGATCATGTCATTTCTAAAAAAAAAGGCGAGTGGGGATAAAGAACCCTCGTGGGATTGTGTGGACCGAACAGTGTCATGGTCTTCCTCAGGGTTCTATTCTTAGCCCCACACTTTTTAATATCTTCGCTGCTGATGCCTTTTTCAACGTCTCGGCGGAAGTTGGTAGAAGCATATTTGCTGACGACATGGCCCTCTGGGCCTCTGCTAAAACTATTCCGGAGATTCGAGTCAAGCTCCAAGAATCCTGTGATCTCATTTCTGACTGGGTTGGTCTAATGGTGTCTCTTTTTCGCCTGATAAATCCGTGGTGGTATGTATTCCTAAAGGAGGGCCTCCTCCCTCCCTCTCAGTCTACTTACAGGGCTCTAAGCTTCCTATTCGACGGCTCCACAAATTTCTGGGTGTTTCTATCAACAATAAGTTAAGCTGGCGTCCTTTTGTTTCTTCGCTTAAATCCAGTATTACAAAGAACTTGGCTCGTGTTAGGTTGGTGGTGAAATCAAGATGGGGCCCACCTTGGAGTGAAACGTCTACTCTTATCAGCTCTGTCATCAGATCTCCTGACATTTATGCCTTTATTCTCTTGTTAGCTAAAAGCTCCGTAATCGAACCATTGGTTAAGGAGGAGAGGAAAATCCTGAGGTCTTGCTTACGAGCCCCCTGCTCTTCTCCTTGTCCGGTGCTGTATTTAGAGGCGGGTGTCCCCCCTCCCTCACTCAGATGGGAAGCTAAAGCTGTCAGCCAGCTCTACTCTTTTTGCCAAGCATCCCTGCGGTTTGATGGTGGTCTCCCTTTCCAAGCAAACTGTGTCGCTCTTCTGCAGTCTAACCGCCTGCGAGTCTTGGCTACCAATTTACTAGACAAATTTGGCTGTGCCAATGTGCATATGTGTGAGATTACTATTCTAGAATACCTCTGGCCTTCTCCGCCTGGCAATCTCGTCTACTTCTCCCCCGAGTGGGTCAGCCAGGCCCCATCTCCGTTTATGCGTAACGATCTCTTTAACTCGTTCCTGCAGAGTACCTTTTCGGGGTACTCTAGATATTTCACGGATGCTTCACTAGCTCCATCCGATCCTATCTTTAGGAGAGGAGGAGTAATTACTGCACAAAAAATCTCCCCTGCTACCAGTTTTTTCCAGCTCGAGCTTATTTCCATCCATAAAGCTCTTGTGGCGATTTCTTCCCAGCCTCCTGCAAACTATTTAGTCATATCGGATTCTAGAAGTGCTCTCTCTTCCATCCAAGGTGCCTTCGATAAGAGCAAATGGTTCTTCAGAGGCCTACTCGGCTATCTGGTAGCCCTAATTCAAGAACTGTTCTCGTATGGTTTCCGCGTAAATTTCCTCTGGGTTCCTAGCCACAAAGATATATATGGAAATGACCTTGCAGATAAATTAGCTAATTGGGCCAGGTTGGGGAAAAGTCTCATAAAGCCAGCGCGAGTTGACCCTGCTTCTCTTCTCTCCCTCGTTCGACTGAGGTCTGTGGTGCTCTGGAACGAACTTTGGGCAGCTGAATCCAAAGGATCCCATTACAAAGCGTTATTTTCTAAAATTGGGGATATGGAAAAAGCAACTCATAAATGGTTATAATCTCTCCAAAGGTCCGTATTATTCCGTCTTAGAAGTGGGCACGTACCTTTTAATTCGTTCCTCCACAAGATAAATATCTCTGCGTCTGGCTTGTGTCAGTGCGGCGCTCGTGAATCAGTCGAACATGTGCTTTTGTTTTGTCCTCGTTTTCAACGCCAGAGGGCGCTCCTTGCTCAAGGCCTTTCTAGCTGGAACTTAGCGGTGTCGCTGAAAACACTTTTACTGGCTTCACCTATGAACCATTCCCAAAAGCGCTCCGTTATCGGGCTGTTAATGTGTTTTTGTGCGGTTCTGGAATATTGGGGAGAATTCTAGGACCCCTGCGCTCTTGATAGTTATGGACACTAACTAATCTACTTTACCTGTGATATCCATCAGCTAGCCTCCGTATCTCTAGGAGGTGAAGGCTGTGAAGAAGAAGAAGATAACCCACAGTAGAAGCACATGGTTTATTGAAAGCGTTCTGGATCAGAAAATTTTTAAAATTAGATGTCCGTCTAAAAGAAACTCTTGGTAGTTCTGGTAGAATGGAATGGAATGGAGAAGAGGAGAGTCGTCAATAATATGTTGTTTTCTGAGGACATTTTTGAGGGCTGGAAGAACTAGCATAGGTGTTGTCATGGCAGGAGATGGTGCCCTCTCCCAGACATCTAACTGCTAATACTCAAGTGCAGCAAATTAAATGTGAAAGGGCATGCTCATCAGAGTTTCGGGGCCTGGAAACAGGGGTAAGCATTGACACACAGCGTATAATCATTTTCACAACAATTTTAATCGTAATAAACAGCAATCTATGATTACATGGCAACTATAAAATACACCAAAATCTGTTTATACCAAACATTTCAGGCAAAATCTTACATAATACTTGGAGGGGCCCCTCTTAGTGTTAATGACTATTCAACATGCTTAGGATAATTTTACTTCACCACATATCACTGTTAAATATATCAGTCTTAATGGGTGATCCCAAATTCGGGCACCGCTTATGGCTTAAGGTGTTGCTCCGAATTATGCTCCACGTGCATAAGCTATGCCCTGGGCAAATCGTTCTACTTGCTATGATGCGGGACGACTGTAATCACGGTCGCTACCTGCTATGGCATTATCTATACAGAGGACATAGTACGTCTGCTCGCCAGAAACAACGTCACCCATGATGTCATGTGATCCTTTGTTTTGCACTCAATTACAGCATATTAAGAGGAGGACACTGTAACCCCTCACCACTTATGCATACCAGGCAGTTGCTGTGCCTTCTACTCAGAGCACCCTGTCCGCTGTATGTGATAAGAGTGTTACTGTGCTATTTATCATGCACTCCTCCTCTATAATATCGTTCCAGGTCAGAAAGGGCTCTTAAGTCAGCCTGTGTCACCTCTGCCAAACCACGCTCACCGTATTTGAGAATCAAGGCTCTCTTCCCTCAGGGAGCTTACAAAACGAGATACACCTTAAGATAGGAGTAACACGAGCCAACTAAAATTATCAAGATTATAACATTCAATTATTCTACAGTAGAACCTCGTTTTTACGAATCTCATTTATAACATTTATTCGTAAAATCCAAACTTCGTAAAAAACAAACCAAAAAAAAAAAACAAGTAAATAGGCACCGAATTTTTAATAGGCAGTATTTTAATACAAATAGGCTTATACACTGATTAAGTATTCGATTTTTGAAAATATTTAAGAATTGTTGTCTGATGCATATTTGAAGTTATATCATTATTTAAGTAGTTTGAAAATTCAAAAAAACTGTGAAAAATATCGTCTGGTACGTTTTTAGTTACATACAGATGGTTTTTTTAGAGTTTCTAAGGAGCTTTTAATTTGTGAGGATGTTGCTTTGAATGTTGTATTTTCCAATTCCTCGTCATTGTCATCTTCATGTTCTTCTTCTCCACCATCTTTGATAAGATCGCAAATTTCGTTATCGTTTAACGTCGGAGAAGTTAAAACATCCGCATCAATATTAACAAACTCGGACTTTAGATTGAAAATTCAGCTTACTTTTCAGGATTGCCCACTCTTCAAATCCTTCAAATTCGCTATCATCATCTTCACATGGGATCCGGTCATTTGCCCTCAACAACATTTTCGACCAGGAAAGTTCTATCTCCTGTGATATCAGTGCGTTTTTACATGTTCTCTCATTGCAGCATATACCGTAAATACAATAATCTAAACGGTTATTCAATAGATAGTGAACTTAAGACATCAAAGATTCAAGAAGATCAAAAAATTCGATGTCGAAATTTTTTGAACATCAATACATTGTGCCACCCACGTGCGGGGGCGTGGCCTTAATGGGGTCGCGGGACTTACCCAACCTTCGTACCTGACGGCTAGGGAGGGTAGACTCGTTAGAGGTCACCAAGAAAAACTAAACACAGTGTGTTTCGGGAAAATACTGATATTTACTAATGACCAGAAAAAAATCATTATTCAAATTAAAATAAACCATTAACAATCATTTAACTAATTAATTAATTCAACAGAACTGGGGCCCCAAAAACTAAAACTAATAACAACTCCAAGATGAATATTAAGTTATCGTGTTTGTTAATAAAGCGTACACTTTATGGCAATAAACTCTCATATATCCTATTTTATACTATCAGCCTGTATAAGCGAATCAAGCACTACGTTTTAGTGGTGCTAACTCAATCAACGTAACCTGCGGTAACCACAGGTTTATTTTCTACATTCACATTCAACGCACTCAGGCGTCGTGTATCCCTTTTAATCAGGGAGGGATACCGTAACCCTTACTATATTACACCCCGCGATATGGTTCTCAGAGTAACTATATTTCCTTTGTTTACTACCCAGGAGCTTTCATTATAAATTGAGTTCTAACGCCGCACCTTTTCGTGCACAATTAACATCGAGTCCGCTTACACCGCTCTTTACAATTGTTAGTATACATATTTTAATTCAGTTGCAAGACAAAGCATTTATTCAGCCATTTACATAATATTTAACACGATCATTGAACACGCGGATTTTCCGACTCTTTAAGAAACAGTTTTCAGTTCCTACCGCGACCGTGTTGAAATTTCCTGCACAGTTCTCTTTTGAGAGCGAAAATTACTTGACTTTGACTGTTCACTTGTTTCTACATTGCACTTAATGCGTGGGAAAATAGTCCGTGGAACTTGTTCCAGCGACGTTGATTATACATCTAAAATACTCAGCGTTCGAATTGATTTCGTCCAACTGAAGATCAAGTTACTTTATCCCGTTTTTAGAATAAATTGAAATGATCTCACCCCGTATAGATGGCAAGTTGTCCTCTTATCTCCGTCGATCTTTAATCTTACTCACACTCGCAATAGGGACACCATAACTTTCGTCGATCGGAGTTTTCAGCATAATCAAAACTACTTCTTACAAGGCTCATTGTGGGCTCAGCAGATTTTATGAAATTACTAGTAAATAAAAACTTTTAGCACCGCTCCAGACGCTTTCATTCATTAATTATCGAACAAGGGCTTAATGGACTGCCATTTTCGAATAATCCTTGCATGACAAGAGTCAAAACATCGTTCATCACTAAATCCGTCATTACACTCGTTGCCGACGCTGTTCGCTTAACAACAACATAAAAAAAAAAAAAAAATTTAACAAATAATTACATTCTGAAAAACAAACACGCAGTTATACCGAGAATTTCTCCTCAATACAACAAAGCTTGGCCTTATTTAGCTAAGGCATTGTTGGCGCAAAGAGAAACCTCCGACCCTGCCTAACAATATCATCGTAAAATTTTGATAACTCTCTTTACTACAACAATAATTCCATTATATCGACCACAAAACTTAAGTCCAGCTTACTCAAACAAACAGACCCCTACATTAGCGCACACCCACATATACACACACGCACGCACCACCCCCTCCAAACCAAACACACACTGACCCTCAGTCACAACATAAGCTACCATCGATACTATCGTCAAGCACTAGCGTATAAAATTTAATATTCCTTAACAGCACATTGTACAAGTATAAACAATATACAGTGCATAAATTAGTGCGTTATGTCACGTTTTCCCCCTCAATTTTCCTTCCACTTTTCCATTATTAAAAGCAAATGCATAATTCAAATCTCGAAAATAAGATGGCGACGACCTTGGTAAACTGTCATCGTGTTCATACCAAGTGCGTCTTGAAAATCATCCAAGAATGTTTTAATAAAGACATTAATGTGGTTACAATGTATATTATTAAATCCAGGAAAAAAAGATCAGAATCACTTTCCACAAGCAAAAATCAAAAATACGTAACTAAAATAAAAATACGTTACTGAAAGATGATCGAAACGAAATTGAAACTATGATCGATAAATGGTTTATATAATATAAACTGCTTCAAATACAAAGTTAATCAAATAATGGTTTGTTGAGTTAATATTTTTTAACACTTAAATAAAATGTAACTTACAGTGCTTTTGTTTTAATTTTTGTATCTGTTACGCATTTGTAATTTTAAAGATTATATATATATCAAAATCTAAACTGCACCCTTCGGTTCTGTTGACTAGTATGTCCAAGAAAGCCATGGAACCATCTACCGTAAAATCTTGAATACACGCCGGGTATTCAAATACACGCCGGTCTCAAATAAAAACCGGATGGGGTGTAAAAAACAGAGTAAACGCCGAGTCTTTTTCGGGTCATCGATATAAATTCCGGCCTTTTTTCTCACTTTCAGATTATTAAACGTTTTTTTCATTCAGGTTAGTTTTTTGTTGCTTCATTTATTTTATTTTATTATAAGTACCGGTAAGTTTCTTCTTATGCTCAGTGGTTAACTAAATGTGCAGGTGAACATGGAATCTGGGAAAAGAAAATCATACGATGTAGCATTCAAACTAAAAGCCATTATACTAAATATATATACTAAATATATTAATGAAATTGCGCGATTCTATGCGGGATTCAGAAACCATTAACTAGCAAGAGATCGAAGATGATGAAGAACTTTATAATAATGAGGCAGTTATCCCCAGTGATTCCGAATCATATTATCTAGTTATTAATTTTTAGTTTTACTAAAGAAATTTTTTTATTTAAATTGCAATTCAAAACTTTGTCGGAATTATTGCAGGGTGACTAGCGACTGGGAAAACCGGGAAAAGTCAGGGAATTTACAAAATCAACAAAAAAATGTGAAATTGGAATGAAAAATTGGTCAGCAAAAATTACATCATCAACCAGGAAAAGTCAGGGAATTTTACGCAATCGTTTTGGGACACCCTATTAGACACCCTGTTATTGGGAATAGCCTTTAACGCCGGGTCTCGATTAATCGCCGGGGAGGGGGGGGGGAGGACAGACCATTGAAACAAATAGACGGTTAGGTTAGATTTTACGGTAATTCTTTTTTTATATGTAAACTTAATGCTAGGTAATTGATTTAAAGTGCCAACAAAGTCTTCTACGTTGGATTTGGTCCGGTCATTTCCCCCACTGAAATTTGCCCCAAACTGCCGCATGCCTTTTCAACATCGATAGCCTACTATCGCCAAGCACTATCGCATACTATTTAATATATCTTACAGCACATGGTACAATTATATACAGTATAGATTACATTAATTAGTGTATTATGTCACATCTTTTTCCCAAATATTTTTCCCTCTCAAGTGTTGCCTTTTTTATTCCTTTTTTGCCTCAGCTTATGCTCGGGACATGGTGTTTTTTCTACTTTTTGGGGCCAAAATCCGGGTGTTGGCTTATGCACAAGTATATTCGGTACTCATCATATGCTGTCATCTTACATGGCATGTTTAGTCAGTGTTCCTGCAACGGCAGGACGATTCAACGTTCAAGCAGGGACACTGTCGCCGAGGCTCGTAGTCGGTATAACCATAACAAAACCAGACTAATTGTAGTTCACAAACAAAAATTAAAACTACAACTACCAATAACTAATTAATTCATAATAACAAATTGCTTTCATTTAATATTGGATGCTTTTGCGCATTCTGCCGCTTAACATGCGTTTATGGATGCGTTTGAAAATCGTTCAAGTCAACAGGCAATGACACCTTCTTCTGTGTCCATACTGAAAAAAACGAATGTAAAAAAAAACAAAAAAACATCCTGTTGAAAAACAGTAAAGCAACAATCAACTGCTGGGAGACTAGCATCATCTTCTCGGGATTTTCGTCCGAGAAAACAATGCCAGTTCCCAACAATCACGATCTCTGTTGCATTGCAATGACAGCGCAACAACGATCGTTCATACAACAAAATCAATTATAATGAACTACTGTAAATGAACTATAATGCGACCCCTTGTATAATGCGACTCCACTTTTTCAGGCCAAAAAACAGCAAAAAATGCTATCCTCTTGTATAATGCGATCCCCATTTTTGACTCCTCGCGAGAAATAAAATGTGCAAAAATATACAGAAAAAAAAATCTTTATTTTTAATTAACCTGGATCTTAAAAATGTAGAAATGTAAAAATGCATTTAAGTGAACTTCCTTGTCGTTGTTCAAAATTGTATAAAGTTTAAATTCACCAAAATTCAATTCAATTTTGGGACATTTGCCCCATTAAACCATTGGAAGTTTATAGCCTTGCATTGATAGGGAAAGGCTTTCCCACTCACACATAGATTTTATATCAATTTTCTTAATTAAAAAAAACAAGTAATCTTTATTCAGTTTAATATTTTCACTGCATAAGCTTTCTTGTAGGCTTTGATTCAAGGCAGTTTGCAAGTACAGTATAATGATCTTTGGAAGAAGTTAGCTGTTGGTTTCATATTACGGTAGCTGTTGGCGACGAGAAATTCGAATAAAAAGTGAATTAATTTATTGTATAACGAACTGGAAGTGTCAATGCAATGTAATTAATGTATAAAACATGATAAATTCGTGTGAATATCATCAGCACAGAAGGGAACTTCGTCGAGGCAGTTTGGATTTTTATAGGCCTACATTTCTCACTCACACATCGACAAAAAAAAATCATAATAATAAAACAAAAAAAACCAAAAAAAAAAACCCACAGAACAGAACATTTCCTAATGAAAAATCAAGTAAACTTTATTCAGTTTTAACATTTTTCATAACTTTGATTCGAAGCAGTTTGGAAGTAGGCCTATTTGAAAGTAGCGATCTTTGGGAGAAGTATTTTTCGATTTGGTGACAAGAAATTCAAAAAGTGAAATAATTTATTGTATTGGCAGTCGTCAGCCCTCTAGCGGCCAATGACTCAAGCTTCCAATATGGCCGCCGAAGAGGGGAGGTGATGCAGCAATCCATACCTCACAGCATGGCAGCTAGTGATGCAGCTACTTTAATAAGCACGAACCACTCTATATCCATC
>JAHWFO010016898.1:86425-116709 GCA_023313115.1 Rhysida immarginata
GATGGATATAGAGTGGTTCGTGCTTATTAAAGTAGCTGCATCACTAGCTGCCATGCTGTGAGGTATCGATTGCTGTTCACCTCCCCTCTTCGGCGGCCATATTGGAAGCTTGAGTCATTGGCCGCTAGAGGGCTGACGACTGCCAATACTGAACTGGATACTGCATATGCTGTATAATTAATCTATATCACATAGTATATTCGTTGAGAATTTCATCAGGACAGTAGTTTGAAGCAGTTTGGAAGCAGAGACTTTGGGAGGATTTTAATGGTCTCTATTTGGAAGTAGCGATCTTTGGGAGGAGTTATTTTTGTATTAAATGTTGGCGACGAGAAATTCGAATAAAAAGTTAATTAATTTATTGTATAAAGAACTGGACACTGAATATGCAATGTAATTAATTTATAATACACGGTAAATTCCTGTAAATGTGATCAGCACAGAAAGCAACTTCGACAAAAGCAGTTTGGAAGTTTATAGCCCTACATTGATAGGGAAAGCTTTCTCACTCGCACATCGACAAAAAAACACAACAGTACATCAATTTTCTTAATAAAAAAACAAGTAATCTTTATTCAGTTTAACATTTTTCATAACTTGACTGCATAAGCTTTCTTGTAGCTTTGGTTTGAGGCAGTTTTGAAGTAGGCCTATTTGGAAGTAGCGATCTTTGGGAGGAGTTATTTTTGTATTAGATGTTGGCAACGAGAAATTCGAATAAAAAGTGAATTAATTTATTGTATAATGAACTGGACACTGTATATGCTGTAAAATTAATCTATAACACACGATAATTTTGTTGTGAATTTCATTAGGACAGTAGTGCGAAGCAATTTGGAATCAGAGACCATCAATATTGATGGTCTGTATTTGGAAGTAGCTATCTTTGGGAGGAGTTATTTCTGTATTAAATGTTGCGACAAGAAATTCAAATGAAAAATGAATTAATTCATTGTATAATGAACTGGACACTGTATATGCAATATAATTAATGTATATTATACGGTAATTTCATCAGGACAAAATCCCCTCCGGACAAAACCTCCTCCGCCAGCAGTCGTTGTTGGACGGCTGATATTTATCCTCTTGTATAATACGACCCAGCAAATTTAGGTGCTTTTTTAGGCCAAAAAAATTCTCATTATAGTAGAGGATTTACGGTACATCCTCTTAAAACAACAAAACAATCGTAAAAAATTAATTCACTGTTTAGATAAAATAAGACATGTGACAACAATAAAGATGAAACAAACATGTCGTTCATATTGTTTAAATATTGATGTAAATAACACTAAGATTATCCTTCCAAAAGTTTCTATCCGAAAACGGAATAATTTCATAATAAAATATTTAAATATCTAGTTAGGGGAAAATTTATAAGCTCTGAAAAACTGAGGACCTCGTGAACTTGGGATGACATGCAACACCTAGGGAACACGTCACATGATCCTTTTATGTCAGAGGAGGACCACTGTAACCTCTATAACGTTATCGAGAAAGGGAAAAACAAGATATACATAATGATCACCAAGTAAAATTCGATGAAGTCAGTAAATCGATTGGAGACATAAAAAAAAATTCCGCGAAGAAGGGAAAAGGTTAAAGTAAAGTTTTACAACACACTTTAAAATCCAGTAGCGAAACATTGACTTAAAGGGAATCCCACATAGCCTGTCCGCTTTAACAAAGGAGTCTTTGTATGGTTATGTATGCTCAAAGTTTTTTCGTTTTCATGGTTTATTTTGAAAGAGACAAAATGTCGCACTCCCTTATTTTGCAAGCCTCTATAGTAGCTTCAAATGAGTAACATATTTCAATATGGTGGAAATCTGTGACATACACGTTCGAGGGATTCCCTTGTTAGTTAGGAATATATGAATACCCTTAGGGTCTTAATAGGGTAAGTTAATAATCTCACGTTCCAGGGAAATAAACATTCGAAACCGCTGTTTACAAAATAACATTCTCTGCAATATATAAACTCTTCGCATAAATTAATTCATAAAAAAAACTCTCCAGCGGGAAACTGGTTCCCCGAGTGGGGAGAAGGAAAGTCACGGAAAGAGTCACTAATTGGTAAATGAATACTACGTTAAAAGTGGAAGAAAACCTCTCACTTTTTTTATTTACTTTTTTAAAAGTTAAGCATAATAGCACTTAAATGTACCCTGAGTCATTAAACAAAAACTTTAATGCCACGTTTCTGCCGGGTCCATGTGACACCTACTAACATGAAATGTCACATACGCCTAATGAAAACCTCGAACATACCGCAACATGGCTATGTTCGAACCACGCTACCCTGGGCAGTCATGGGTCCCTATCCCTTACAGTGCCTCTCTGATTCCGACCTCTCTTTCCACTATGTAGCGCTGCGTAGTCGAGTCTTGGGTGTCTTCTCAATTCGTACCTGCTATTTCGTTAGCATTATCTGTGGAGGCCTCTGCTCCACTTAGCCTACTTGATGTACCTGCCTCAGGCATCATGACCCTTACCCCCTTGATCCTCCAGACCTCCCATACTACTATCTGGTTCCGGTGTTTCATCTGGGACTCCGTGCCCCTCTGGTTCTGTATTTACTAGTGTTTGTCTACGGTGTCTTCCCCCTAGGTTACATCCCCACTTCTCATCATCTGTACTGTCATCTTCGTCTGCGATCGCCAGCCTAGGCACTGCTGCTTGCCTCTTGGGTTTATTCCCCTTCCTTTTTGGAATCCCGACACAGAGCTTTAGCCGGTCCACATGAAGCCAGACGGTCATGCTTTCTGGTTCCTTCGATCAAATAGTCCATCTCGGTAACGCGCTTAATCACTCGGAAAGGCCCTAGAAATTAGAAACTAATTTTTTTTTCGGCTCCTTTTCATAGTAATCATACTTTCTTGCCAATGGGCAATGCATCCACCGGCTGATTCTTATTCACCTGTGTTAAATGGTCCCGCCGCTTCACCTGATCTTGTACACTAACTTCGTGGCAGACTCGGATCATTTTCTCCACCGGTGTGAGCAATAACAACGTGCTATCTCTTCTGCATTCTGTGGCTCACCTTCCTCCAGGTGGCGATCCTCAGGTGTTCCCGGGTCAAACCCATACAAGAGAAAAGCTGAGCTCTCCCATAGGGATTCATGGTGGTTGGTGTGCAATGCAAACAATGCATATGCCAGCATATTGTCCCACTGCTCTGGGGTTTTGTTGCACAACATCGTGATGGTCTCACAGAGCATCTTATTACAATGCGCTGCAATACAATTTGACGTTGGGTGGTACGCTGTCGATCAGCCTGTGGGTGATGTCTAGGACCCTGCACAGCGACTCGAACACCGCGGAGGTGAAATTTGCTCCCCGGTCACTGATCACCTGCTGGGGCATCCTGTATCTGCATGTAATATTTCTAGGAAACGATCTTGCTACTTTGTCAGCCGATTGATCTGGGAGTGCGTTTGCCTCTGCAAACTGGGTGAAGATGTCCGTCATTATGAGGATAAACCGGTTCCCCCTGCTGGATTGCTGAACCAGGCCCACTACATCTATCGCCACCTTTTGGAATGGGAAATCTGCCACTATTTCTGCCTGCCGTGGAGCTTTAGTTAAACTGACCTTTGTTTTCTGGCAAATCTCACACTCTCATATTTTTCTAGTAATATCTTCTTTGAGGCCAGGCCAAAAATAATGCTTTTGCAACCTATGCACAGTTGCACTTATTCCTCTATGCCCCCCCCCCCCCCAAAAAAAAGACCGTTGTGGCACCCAAACAATTTCTCACGCATTGGGCATGGAACACATATTCGAGCATGTGGTTTCGGGCACTTAATCTCCCGCCTGACCAATACTCTTTCTTCCAGGGTGTATATTCCTCCCACAGCATGCACTTCTATTAGGGCCTCCAATGCTTGCCTCATCGTTCGGGTCCATTTATCAGCCTCCTGGGCCATCCGGTATTCCTCACGTTACTCAGGAGAGCGAAGTTCCATCATCACTGAGCAGCATTGTCAGGACAGCAGGTCGGCCACCACATTGCACCTCCTTTCCACATATTTATACGTGCACCCGAACTCCTGCAGCTCCAGCGCCCATCGCAGCACACGTTGATTGGTATTACGCATTCGCTGGATGAATGCCAGTGGCTGATGGTCGGTTAAGACGGTGGTCGGGAAGCCCAATATGACATGGCGAAATTGCCCCGCAGACCTGACAATTGTGAGCACCTCTTTTTTGACAACCGAGTAGTTGGTTTCCCCTCCCTGCAGCTTCTTGCTAAAGTAAGCAATTGGCCGCAGGGCTTCCTCCACTGTTTGCTGTAAAACTCTGCCTATGACATTATCCGAAGCATAATCATAGAAAAGGAAGTAGTGAAACTTCGTAATTCTCTGTGTTCCTCGCATGACGGTGCCACTGCTGTTTTGGGTCCAAGCTTATTTTCCTGTTAACACTTATTTACCAAGTGATAAAATCTAAAATGAATGACAATTGTGTATTTATTAAACTTTATTCCCTTTAATTATTAATAAATTTAAAACGCAATTATACTCTTAAAAAATAAATAACAGTTCCAGCATGATTAGAGAAAGAGTTCAAATATTGAGGTAGCAATTTTGCTAATTTTTTATTTGTTTTACTTTTCACTGCATTACAAACATTTCTCCTCAATTTTCTAGCCAGAAAATAAAAACGAATCTGGATATAATACAAAACACAGGGTGAACAAAATACAGTCGCTAAACATTTAAATTCCCGTGGCCACTCCTTACAGGACATTAGTCTTTATATTCTTCGTAGCAACTTCCATAACAAAAAATAAAAAAAGCAATTCGAAATTCAATTTCCTATAATGGCATAACCTGCGCAATGGCACTATAGAAAGACCTGTGATAAATTAGGGAATAGTTGAAGGGAGAGGGGAGTGGTGGAAAGGTATGGAAGAAGTAGTCTACTCCTTACATTTTTCTTCCCTCCCCCCCTGTATAAGGCCCTGTATATAAGACGTCTTGTAAGCCCCTATCATCACTTTCACTCTATACAAAAAGTCAGTTTATTTTTTTCAGTCTTACCACGCTGTGTTCATTTCTTTTTAATAAATTAATTATAAATTTAACGAAACATTTTGTGTACCATAATTATGATTATGACAGTACTATGATTATGCATCTATTTGATTTTCTTTATTCAATTTATTTTTAAATATACAGGGTGGTTAAATTAAAGTGACTCCATTTAGACCCTTCTAGCGGCCGTTCTGGTAATCAGATTTTGACAAAACTTGAGATATTTGTTATACAGACCATGGAGAAGAGAATTTTGCAATAAAAAAATTAGTTCACATTTTGACCGCTATCAAAATATGGCGCATGAATAATAACAGAAACAAGTTAGAAGCAGAGAAATTTCTAAAATCAGAACATTTATTCAATGTGCATTCCATTTGTGTCAATGACATGTTCAAACTGCATTATTGCATGTTTCACAGTAGAGCGAAGGGTTTCCTGAGGAATCACAGTGATCTGGCATGTTTATTCTTGCTTTCAATTCAGGGACAGTCCATATTCTTCCTCCATAGACATTATCTTTCAAATATACCCACAACCAGAAGTCACAAGGGTTTAAGTCCGGTGAACGAGGAGGCCATGCAGTTGGAAAAGTTCTCGAAATCACGCGATCATCTCCAAAATGAGCATGAAGCAGTTTCTTCACTTGCTGTGCAATGTGGGGTGTTGCACCGACTTGCCTAAAGACAGTAGTGTCTAAACATTGTCTTTCTTGTAAAGCAGGAATGACTTTCTGCTGCAGAAGTTCGCAGTAACTAGCACCAGTGATTGAACATCTTTTAGTGCCTTGAGGAGTGGTCTCTTCAAAGAAAAAGGGCCCAAGAATGAAATGTGAAGTGAATCCGCACCATACAGTCACATAATCAGAGTGCAAAAGCTTTTCATGCACAACCGTCGGCTTTTCAGTACCCCAGATACGACAGTTTTGAGCATTCACTGCTCCGTCTAGTGTGAAACGCGCTTCATCTGACCCCAAAATGTTCCATGGCCATGCATTATTGACTGCTATTCTAGCCAGAAACTGGCAAGCAAAATCAGTGCATTTTTCCGGATCTTCATGAAGCAACTTTTGAACCACCTGGATCTGGTATGGATACCACTTTAAAATAGAATGCAAAGCTTTTTGTACCGTAAACCACGGAATAGACAAATCACGTGATATGGCTCGAGCACTTGCTGAAGAATATTGAGAACTTGAAGCACTCTCCACTACAGCAGCAGCAACGTCCTCCACAGTCTCATTTGCAATTCGTTTCCGTCCTCTCCCTGGCAGCACACCCAACTCACCAGTTTCTTCAAATTTCTTAATCATCTTTTTTAAATCATTAATGGACATAGGCCCATTTCAAACGTCGATATTCTCTTAGTGCAGCAGAAGCATTATTGCAGTTCTGGTAAAACAACTTCACCAATAAAGGTCGATCCTTTTTAGCTAAAGCCGTCGTGAAGAATGACTTTACATTTAATTTCATTATCATTTTAAAGCTTTTCTAATTTTACATCTCATTTGCATAAGGTCTCTGATTGAGTAAAAATTCTCAGATAGCTTCTTACATGACCAGCGCCATATTTTGACATAGCGGTCAAAATGTGAACTAATTTTTTTTATTGCAAAATTTTCTTTCCCATGGTCTGTATAACATATATCTCAAGTTTCGTCAAAATCTGATTACCAGAACGGCTGCTAGAAGGGTCTAAATGATGTCACTTTAATTATAACCACCCTGTACTTAATTTCATTAACAATTTATTTAACTATATAACAAAGAAAAAATAAATAATATTTGTTCTACAATATCTTTTAAATCAAACTAAATAAACAACCCAAACTACAAAACAATTCTTGTGATTGGAGCCAAAACTACAGCAGCACCACAGTTTCACAAAACTGCCACAGAGACAATTTGGAGTGCCTGCACATTAATGATAGGTTGCAGTTTTTCTACAAATATCTCATCAAAAATTGTAAACTAAATTCATTAGTGTACTTTAACTCTAATAAAGAAATGTATATAATGTATTTTTTCGAATATTGGCCACATTCACTTTAGGCCCCAGCTGTAAATTTGACGGTGGAAAGAAAAAAATAACAGTTTATTTATTTATTTTTTTTTATTATTTACTTTGTAATCTCGTATTGTACATGGAGGGGGTGATCGATATAAAATCGGTGACAAAAACGTTAGGCCTATGAAAATGCTCCATGTGATTCGCGTAAAAGTGACATTATGTATCTGTAAATTAAGTAAAACAAATGTTTACATCCATAACCAGTTTCAGAAAATAATTAATAAACGCCTCTTCAGACAATCAAAAAAAAATTCGAAAAAAAAATCGGCCTCATATGAATCGATCACAGTGATCGTAAATTAAGAGTCTTTCTCTTAGACATTTAACTTTAGGCTTATTAGGATGATCTTATATCCCTTTGAAAACATTATTATCTCATTATTTTAGTAAACATTCCAATTTTGTCCCGCTTTTGGAAATTGGAAAATAGTTGTCGCGTTCGTCGATTGTCATGAACAATCGATGGTAATTTTGCTTGGAATGGCCAAGTGACCATGCTTCTTGTTATTGTATCAACAAATTCATTATTCGAACATATTTTAAAATTGTACACAAACAGTATTTGGACATTGTTGTCATCTGAAAAAATTGAAAATGAGAATAAAAAAGTTTCACCCAAAATTTAAATATGGGAAAAATATTAAAGGACCAACTTTTCCAAGAGCGAAACTTTTGAAAGAAAAAAAAATCGTGCAAGTAAAATTTGAAACTAGTAAATTTCGGAATAAACATTTAATAGGGGGTTAATATTTATAATAATAATCAAATATTTTGAAAGAATATAATGTTTTGGTAATTGATAGCCGGTAAGCATCGAAAAAAAAATGGAAAAAAATCTTTTAAAACATATTTAGACAAGGCCTGTGTGTGTGGGGGGGGGAGCATTTTGGAATTTTTCGCAAGTCGGGAAAAATCCGCAAGACGACAAGGTCCTGGAACCACGGATGCCGATTTGTGGAGGGACCACTGTACACTATGGGATGCTAAAAGGAAGTAGTTACACATGCCTATAGGCCTCATGATACACATGAGGAATCCAGTACTTTCCAGTAAAGATGGGGTGCGACTTGTACACTGTGTATTCAGCTACATAATCGGACACCCTGCGAACACCGGCAATTTCATTTGAAAAGATATCTCCACACACGAATATAACTTTCTGTTGGTTGATTTATTAATAATAAAAAAAAATATATGTTATTTAATTACTTTTTATAATATAGTTTCGTACAAAATTTATGTTATTGTAAATAAATGTAAAATTATATGATTTGTTTATCAAAGTTTAAATGAGGACATTAACAATAGATGTTTTGGAAGGAGTAACAATAGAGTCTCATGAGCTTGTGACATGATAAGATTAAGTTTTTTTATTCCTATTCTTACTCTCTCTTGATAAACATGTATAGATGATTGTAATTCTTTTTCCATGTGAAGTTTATACATGTGTTGTATAATTAGAAAGCAAATATTGCTATATCATGTATCTTATAGATAAATTAAATGGAGACATTTTTTTATTTATACACAAACTAGACTGGTATATTTCCTTCTTCAACTTGAATCATCTCATAGGCAGTTATGGGCAGTAAGCAAAATGGAACGTTAAAATACTTAGCCATAACACTATGCTATTTATTTGGAAACAAGCTATTCATACTCCACCAGGTTATGGGCCAGTCATGTCAGCTCCACTAAGTTGATGAGTAGAATGAAGCCAAGCCTGAGAGATTTCAAGATAGGAAACTTTTAGTTGTGGATATAACAAGAAAAAAATTAATTAAATTTCCAATCAGTGGATGCTTGCTGGGCAGTGAGTTTGGACTGTATGTTCTAATATTAGTAGAAGTGAGAAGTCTGGGGCCGGAAAATGAAAAAATTAAGATGATTGAAGAGACAGTACCTGGAAGCTCTGTGATGTTTCCAAAATTAAACCAGCATAATTATGAGACCTGGAAGAGGGACATGAGAGTTCTACTTATGGATAAAGGGTGTTGGAGTTTTGTCACAGACGAAGGGGAAACGTGTCCAGCAACTGCTGCACTAAAAGAAAAACAGAAGTATAATTTTCGGAAGGATCGAGCGTATACAATAATCTACCGTCTGCAAGTGCTTTCAACTTACATAGTACAACGAGATCCGATGGCATGAGAAGAGGCAGCCAAACCATACTGAGTGCGTCAGCTGAGAGAACGGATACCAAACCAAGGTTACCTAGGACGAAATCAAGGTCAACCAAGTGTGATTATTGCAAAAAGATGGGCCACATGAAGAAGAACTGCTATAGACTACACTGAGATGAGTTGTAGAGTAACAAACGCGAAGAGGGAGCGATGTATATGGAACTGGAAAATGAGGTGACATGTGTTACTGAAGATAAGGTAAGACCATTGCATACTAAGTGGTTGGTTGATAGTGTGACTACGGCACACTTTTGTAATGATAGACAGTTCTATACAAATTTTAGAACTATATCGCCAGTGAAAGTGCTAATCGGTGATCGAAACGCAACCTGCGAAGTCACCAGAGTGGGTGAGGTTGTGTTGCATGTTAAAAATAAGTACGGAGTAAACGTAGTGTTAACACTTAAAAATGTGTTGTTTGCACTAATATGAGAAAGAATTTAATTGGGGGTGTGAATATGGATATTGCAGGATATAAGGTGATTTGGCATAGGAATAGAATGCAAGTTTTTCACCCAGTAGGTAAATATTTCTTTACAGTACAATGGGTGGATAAGCTTTGTGTTGAGTGCAGATATTTACCCTCAAGTAGACTGTGAACTTAATAAAAAACAGTGTAATTATAATACTACGGTAAATGTGGAAGTTGCACATCGCAGGCTAAATCACATAAATATACCACTAATAAAAAACATGGTTAAATTTAAGAGTGTTTTAGGTGTAAGTAAATTAAGTGGTAAATTAGAGCATTGCAAAACTTGTAGACTAAATAAATCCACTAAATCTAGCTTAACACAAAGTTATGGAAAAGTAACTACAAAACCGTTACAAAAGGTACATATGGATTTATGGGGTCCTGCCCCATGTGAATCTCTAGGTGGGAATTTATATTTTGTAGTAATGGTAGATGATTTTTCCAGAATGGTTAGAGTGTATACTATTAAGCATAAGAGTGATGTACTTAAATGTTTTAAAAATTATGTGTCAGAATCTGAAAGAGAATTAGATTTAAAAATCAAAACAATTCGGACTGACAATGGTCTAGAGTTCTGCAACAAAGAGTTCGAGGAGTACCTACACAATTTTGGGATACGACATGAACATACTTCTGTATATACACCAGAACAAAATGGCGTTGCAGAGCGATTTAATAGGATAGCATTGGATGGCGTACGTTCCATGTTGCTTGATAGTGGTCTGGAACCTATCTCTTTGGATAAATTAGTCTCTTTGTTGTTGGCTAAAATTAGTGATCGTTTAGAGAAGCAAATCTCTACGATTTCGAATAAACTGACTGATACGATAAAAAATGTTGATTCGTTAACCTTGCATCTTACTGAGATAGACAATCAAATTTCAGCCATCAACACCCAATTAACTAAAATGGATAATTTGATGAACTAGAACAATATTCAAGAAGAAATAATTTGAGGATTTTGGGAATCCTGGATAAGTCGTCGGAGGACCTAGCAGTGGTGATGGTGGAGATTTGCATTTCCAAATTGGGTGTTCAGGTTACTCCAGGTGATATCGCTGTGATTCATCATCTGGGACCCCGTAGTTCTGCATCATCGAGGCCAGTACTTTTACAATTATTCTCCACCTCTTTGCGAGATCGCATAGTGAAAAACCGTGGTAGTTTACGGAACACTAGTATGGTAATTTTGGAGGCTACAAATACTGCATGAGGCGAAGTCCAAGCTAGGTGTGCAGCAGGCTTGGTCTTCCGGTGACAGGATTTTTGTGAAGACTCAAGGCGGTAAGATAGTTAAAATATCTTCAGAAGAAGATTTGTGCAATCTGCTGTGTTCTTAATATGTCGCTATAGTGCTTTATGTTGTTTCCATTGATTAACACCGCTTAGCTGTATCCTTAATAATATGAGGTTGCTTAATTAAATAATTTGTCTGTACTGTACTTTCTTCGGTCATTTACGGATGATTATAATTATTGTACCTATTGGTTGATATTTATGTTTTCGATTGTATAGGATTGATGATTATTGCTTGCTGTATTTTCATTTGTTACATACTGCATAGATTAAGTTGGTATTGACCCTCACTTATGACATAGGTTTGTTTTGTTTATACATTATTATGTTGATGCTCTCTAATAATAACCTTAATTTGGAGAGCTCATTGCTGCTCCATTACTATGAATAATAGTTCGAGTTTAAGTTGCACGGGTTTGTTGTTGTAGATTTTTAGTGTTCCAAGTCATTAAAGTCAAACTTAATCAGTTAAGCAGTGCCTATTGCAATATGTCTTTTAGTGATAGAGATTTATCTCCCATACCTTTGGATTCTGTTAACAATGCGCTATCTGAACTTCCTAATACTGAGCGTTATTTTACATTGTTTTTTTGCAACGTCCGAAGTCTTACTGCTAACCTCAACTTGCTGGACGTATCTCCGTCTGTTATTGTCCTTGCAGAGACCTGGAGTGCTGACCATTTAAGTATTCCGGATATTTCAAATTATAGGGATTTTTCGATTAACAGGTCCAACAAGCGTGGAGGGGGCGTTTGTGCATATGTTTTAGATAATTATGAATCCAACAAGTGTAATTTTAGATAATTATGAACACAGGTCCAACAAGTGTTCTTTCGTCCTGTACGTTAATTTCCTTGGACTACGAAATTTTGACAATACAGATTAGCTTAAAAAAAGTTTTAATTCCAGTTTATCGCCTCTCTACAGGTAATTTTTTAGCGTTTTGCCAGTGTCTTACTACGGTACTGCTCGAGACATCATTTTCAGGAAAAGAGATCTTGCTAGTGGGGGATTTTAACATAGATTTTCTAGCATTGACTGATTGGGACCTCATTCTGAGTTCGGTTAACAATATTGACATGTTATTTTCTAGATATATTGAACAACTTAGAATCTGGTGGGATCGATATTTTACACTAACTAAACCGAAGCCGGCAAGAATACAGAAGTCGTTTCTTCGGCATCCCTGGATGAATGATGAATTATTAGTTATGATTAAGCGGAAGAATTCTTTATACATTCGATCTAGATAAAACCCTTCAGTTCGGTTAGTCAGAGAGTTTAAGCAATTTTCTAATAAAGTTAAGAAATATATTACCTGTAATAAGTCCCAATATTATGCTGATACCTTTCAACGCTTAGCTTTATCAGCTGATAAATTGAAGGTAGTAAATAAATTACTAAAAAATTCAAGCTCACTTAAATCACCTTTCCAGGGTACTCGTGAGGTTACTGCTTCAGCACCAACTGACTTTTTACTCACGTTGCTACCACCTGGCCAATCGATAAATTCTGAAGATAATCATACAATTGATAAACTCTATCTCCACCAAGTTTTTTCACTGCTCCAACCACTACGGATGAGGTTAGATTGGTGATTGTTGGAGTAAAATTGAGCCCGACGATTGACCCTTTAGGCTTTCGGGCCGATGTTCTTAAAGCTGTGGCTGAGGAGATCGCGCTCCCCTTGTCAATTTTATTTAACCATTTATTGATTACTGGTACCTTTCCCTCCGCTCTGAAGCTCGCTAGAGTAATCCCTATCTTTAAGAAAGGGGATCCTGAAAATTTTGGCAATTACAGGCCGGTTACAACCCTTTCAGTTTTTTCAAAGGTCATGGAGAAATTATTTTATAAGCGTTTAGCATCTTACATATTTTCGAGTAATTTTGTTAGTAACAGCCAGCATGGCTTTGTTCCGAATAGGAGCACAGATACTGCTTGCTTTGAGCTTACGGAGTCCATTACAACTGAAATGGTCGATAATAATTTGGTAGCAGCATTATTTGTGCATTTTACGAAAGCCTTTGATACCGTTTCCATTCCGTTATTACTTGCAAAGCTTAGAACATATTTCCACATATTTGGTACACCATTGGCTTGGATTGCTAGCTTTCTTCAGGATAGGAAATACTTTTTAACTTACAATGGTTTTTCTTCATCGCTGATTAATAGGAACCTTGGAGTACCACAGGGCTCCATCCTGTCTCTTATATTGTTCGCTTTGTTCATTAACGATCTTCCTAATGCTTTATTGTAAAGTTGCTAATAATCTCTTGACCTCTTTAAACGTTGCAGCTAAGAGGCTATTTGACTGGAGTGGCCAAAATAACTTAAGAATTAATGTAGACAAAACTCAAGCGATGTTTTTCTTTCATCGCAACAAGCAAGATGTGCATGTTGTATCTGATATCTATATTGGTAACTCTCGGATTGGTATTACGAAATCTCTTAGATACCTTGGGATTGAATTGGCCCATGATTTGTCTTGGGATTCGCACATAAATTCATTAGTACAGAAATTAAATCGTAACATGGGTATCATTTCTAGATTAAATTATTTACCCCTTAATATATTAATTCTATTATATAAGGCTCTGATCCACTCTAATCTGTGCTATGTTACCATATTTTAGGGAGCTACTACGCAATATAACTTGTCTAGAATCTTGAAACTGCAAAAGTGGTTTTTATGGATTCTTTTAAAAGTTCCCCGTGGTACTTCTGTTTCCTGTTATTTTCAGAAATTGGAAATATTTGCTATATATCAAATCTATAAGATGCAACTTTGCGTTTTTATATATAAGTCTATAAATCTGCTTTTACATATTTCACCTTTGATATGTTCAACATTGGTAAAGGATATACATGGTTATTCTACTAGGCAAAAATTTAGTATATATTTACCTAAAGCAAAGAATAAGTATGCGAGTAATCGCGTTTCCCATGCTGGTATTTTGGAAACTTCGCTCATTAATTTGCTACTCGGTTTTTTATCGTGCATTAAAACAGTACGTTCTTCAGAATATACTTCTCAACCCTTATTGAATATAACTGTTGATGATTTCTGTTATTGATGGCTTGAACTGGTGCCTGATTGAAAATTGGTTTATTATTACATTTTTATTAACATTAGTTATTACTAAACCTACTAGTATTTAATCTATGGTAATTAGTTTAATTTAAGTTTTAGGTGATATTGTAACATACGATTTATAATTAAATTTCTTGATTCTGTACGGTGCCCAGGGGAGCCTACTAGTCAGTCTTGTACCATACCAGATCCCTTTGGGCATCTTTTATATTTTTGTATTAATAATTTAATTCAATTAAATAAATAAATAAATAAATAAATAAATAAATAAATAAATAAATAAATAAATAAATAAAATTATTCTATTAATAACATTTCAGTCAGAGTTCTGGGGGGGAGGGGCTCTCAATATTCCAAGCACAACTGCATAAATAAGCATGCGTTGAGGTGACCCGATCCAGTTGCGATTCTCTGCACATGGTTAATTAAAATAACAAGGGAATCCCTTGAACATGTATGTCACAGATTTCCACCAAATTGAAATATGTTACTCATCTGAAGCTACTATAGATGCTTGCAAATTAAGAGTGCGAAATTTTGTTTCTTTCAAAAAAACCCCGCGAAAACGAAAAAATTTGCCGTACACGGCCATACAAGGTCTCCATTGTTAAAACTCCATGATAGGCTATGTGGGATTCCCTTGTAAGTTCTATCGAACAGTTCAACTTGTTTAATATCAGAATGCAACGCCAAATGAGTTTGATGTCGTTGGCAGTCATTGGTGCTGGAAAATAGTAATCAAATAGTCACTCGCCATATGCTGTCATCTTACATGGCATGTTTAATCAGCTCTCCTGCAACAGCAGATGATTCATCGTTCAAGCAGGGACACTGCCGTCCTGTTCGACTGTCGCTGAGGCTCGTAGTCGGTATAGCCATAACAAACCAGACTTATTGTAGCTCACAAACAAAAATTAAAACTAGAACTAACAAATATCGAAATGTAATATTTTTTTTTAATTTAAAAATTTTCAAATTTTTTATCAAATTGGATTATATATATATATATATTTTATCAAAATGTAATTTAATAATTTTTTATCGAATTATATTTGAAGGCCTCCAACGAAAAGGGATCTACCGTAAATCTTCTACTATAATGCGACCCCTTGTATTATGCGACTCCACTTTTTCGGCCCAAAAAATCGGCAAAAATCCTATCCTCTTGTATAATGCGACCCCCATTTTTGACTCCTCGCGAGAAATAAAATGTGCAAACTTATACAGAAAAAAAAAATCTTTATTTTTAAGTAGTCTGGATATTTAATATTCAAAAACCTTCAAAATCAACTTCGACAAAAGCAACTGCCTCAACTTCATCGAGACAGTTTGGAAGTTTATAGCCCTACATTGATATGGAAAGCTTTCTCACTTGCACATCGACAAAAGAACACAACAGTACATCAATTTTCTTAATAAAAAGACAAGTAATCTTTATTCAGTTCAATATTTTCACTGCATAAGCTTTCTTGTAGGCTTTGGTTCGAGGCAGTTTGGAAGTAGGCCTATTTAGAAGTATCGATGTTTGGGAGAAGTTATTTTCGATTTTGTTAGATGTTGGCGACGAGAAATTCGAATAAAAAGTGAATTAATTTATTGTATAATGAACCGGACACTATATACAATGTAATTAATGTACAAGATACGGTATTGTTATCAGGACAAAATCTCCTCCGGACAAAACCTCCTCCGGCCGCAGTCGTCGGACAGCTGATTTTTATCCTCTTGTATAATGCGATCCAGCAAATTTAGATGCTTTTTTAGGCCAAAAAAATTCGCATTATAGTAGAAGATTTACGGTAAGTAACAAAATTTCGAAAATTTAAAATTTACGTAAAACATTTCTTGTTATAATGAAAAGAAAATTTTTCCAAACGATAAAATGATAAAATGTATGTATCCAAAGATGTATTGCTTAATTTATAAAACCCATAAGTGTTTTTTTTTTTTCCAATTTCTCAAAAACGTTAGTTCTGCACTTAGAGCCCTCTTCGTTGGAGGCCTTCAATTATCGAATTAACTATTATATTTATATCAAAAATTTCAATTTAAAAATTTATGTTTTATTAAATTATAAAAGACATGAAGATCCCAGATTATGGCATATTGGTTTCCTTTAACATTGAAAGGCTCTTCCACAGCATTCTGTTAAAAGACATCTATTCATACCTTGAATGCCTACCTGACAATGAAATATCATAAGGCATGGTCAGTTGACATCGTGTTAAAAATGTATGCCATCTGTTAAACTACGCAAACCAGCCCCTGTCTCTCATCTTTTTACCACAGTGGCTATCACACCCTTTCAACAACTCTACTTTATAAACCTAGCAATCTTTATATACAAGATACTCAACAATCACATTTTAATCTCCCTCCCTCAATCCTTATTTACAATCAATAATGCACCTCCTTACAACACTCAGCCTTCTTGCAAAGAGCACGTATAAAGCATAATTACGAACTCAAAAGCATCTCTATCTCAGGCAATAGACTCTGGTCTTCTATACCACCAGACCTCCGAATGTCCCTGAATATCGCAACCTTTAAACTCATTTAAAGAATTATTTCTTAACACACCCACATATCTAACTATCCCTTTCCCATCTCATCCCCTCAACATAATTTATATTACAATATAATGTATATCACAATACTGTTTTACACTGTCTCTTGTTCCCCATCCAGGGACCTACCCCATCGGCCTACGGCCATACTGCCCTGGATGGACGATTGTAACATTTTTTTGGAATAGTTTTTAACCAAAATAAAATAAATAAATAAATATTTTTCAGTTCAATCACTATTGGAACACTAATGGTCTCCCCTATCAGCCCCTTCATTGTCAATTTGTACATACATAAGTTAGAAACCAAGAACTGAATAGCTTTATTTATTTCCCATGCATATTGTATAGCTATGTTGACGATACCTTTACTGTATTCGACTGTGACCAAAGTGACGTCCAGCTGCTTTTAGATGAATTAAACCAGCTCTCTCCAACTATAAAATTTACAATGGAGCTTGAAGAGGATAAAAAATTGCCTTATTTGGATATCAGCACCATTGGATCAGATAATGGATTGACTTACAACATCTACAGGAAAGGAACTTTATTACCTTCTTTCATAACAGTAAATTAAATCATTGTGATTCTCAAAAATTGGCGTCCATCTACAAAAGTACCTTTATCTGAAGAGAAATGCTAGAATGAATTAGAGAAATTTTATACTTTGCCATATTGAATGTTTACCATCATTCGTTGATAGTATTAAGCGAAAAATTGACAGAAAAGCGGAATGAAAAAACAGTTATCAATAGGTTTCAACAAGATCTTAGAGAATTCAGTTTCATTCCGACCACAATACTATGAAGATATTCATATCATTTACAAAAGATAAAATGCTTGAATAGTAATCGCCACCTAGAGTCAATTATCCTGCATGATTTGTAGTAGGCATTATTTTGGTCAGAATAAAAAAGGATAGGCACTAGAATAGATGAATATACCCTATTTATTCCACTATAATGCAAAAAATTTTATTGATGAAAATAGGAAAGAAAATTCCACAGCCTGCATTCGAACCAGGAACCTTCTGCTGACCGTGCCAACCAATTGCGCCACTGCAGACATGGAAGCATTAACGCTATCTACATGCCATTAGGGCTGGTTGGAGCAGTACCCAGTTTGCAGGTTGGGACTATCTTTCTTACTGGCGTAATATTTGTTAAAAAGTAATTATTGGATGGTCTTATGAGGATTTTTACTGTTCCAAGCAGCCCTAAGGGCATGTAGATAGCGTTAATGCTTCCATGTCCGCAGTCGCGCAATTGCTTGGCGAGTCTGCACGGTGAGCAGAAGGTTCCTGGTTCGAATCCAGGCTGTGGAATTTTCTTTCCTATTTCCATCAATAATTTAAACTGTGACGGTTCCCCCCCCCTCCCGGTACATAAACGGTAACACAACCCTCAATCAGGTATGCGCTGGGGAGCGGACATGTCAAGGGTTCGGGACCAAAAGGCGAAGGAAATATTGACACAAATGATATGGTAAGGTTAGACACACTTTATTTTCCCTATTCACTCTTTACATCTACAGTACAGCATAGTTTATCCACCAAATTATTACACTAAAATTCGAGGGGGCCCCTTCGAAAACACAAGTCTATACAAAACGCTTGAATTGTGCTGAGCGGCGCTCAATAACTAGAATCATACCTACACTCCGGCACATGACTTCATGAATGACTACAGCAAGATGTCCAGGGTCTCCTTAAACGAGGACGGGGGGAGAGAAACTTACTCCCAGGGCTGACGTGTCCGATACATACAGCTCCGTACTCTTGAATAAGTATTCCCAAATAACAAACACACGCCGGCGTACAGCACCTCCTTTTTGCAGTAGTGTGGGGGAGGCACGGTAACTCCTCTTGGCGGGCACGGAAACTAAGAAGCGGCAGCCACTGGCGAGCTCCCGAGCTACACCGACGCCGAGCTGTATGCTTATATCTAGTGCACGCGAGCGCTTGGCATTCGGTGCTTGGAGTAATTACCCTTCATTCCCCAAGACTAGCTGTGACATCTGCACAGTTCCGTCATGTCTCATGTTTAGGTTACTATTAACTTAATTACGTTAAAATCTAAAATATTAAATCCAATTTACAGTATTTCTTCTGAAAGTAGATACTATCCAGGTGTCTTCTCACAGAGGTGAGGCTTTTATTACAAACACCATGAGAGTGCAGCACCAAATAGCATTACATTTCTAGTTCCGATGTCCTCGGCAGGAGGCTCCGAAAACTCGGTCGAATATCGCACACCCTCGAATCCTTCCAATCAGCTGTTCCTTGCAATGTGAATAATAAATGAAAAAAGTCACTCACCAAGTTCATCAACATCCCACAGTATTACCATACTTTACTTTAATTGTTGACCGCATCACGCTTCGGGTGTTCATGGTTCATTCCGCACGATTGAGGCATCATCGAGTAGCTGACATCATAACATCGGGCCGACGCTCCACATTTCTTTCGACTTATTAAACTAACCACTAACTTTGGTTTGAACTGTGCAAATTTCATTAAAACTAAACATTCCGTAGTGGAAAAGAATCTAAACATCAAACATCATCTTTAATTTTTAATGTCATATGGCTACAACTTCGTGGCCTTGGCGTTCGAAAGCGTAGAAGAAACATCTCTTAATGGCTAACGCACGTCCGTTTGGCTCAGGAGTTTTTGACCAAAAAAAAAGGAAAATTTTCTAAACAAACAAACAAACACACATACAACCAAGCACATTTCTTTTCGGAATTCTTCATAACAATCCTCTGTTGGAGGCTGAGATGATCTTCTCAGAATTTATTCCCAAAAATTGCAGCTCCAACAGAGGATAAACATACACTCGTTAATTCTCAATTCAAACAATACAACAGGACAACAGACCATACACACGCAACACAAGCAATCCCTAAATAAACGGATAATTATTCGTATAAGCATCACTTTACCACAAATAGACTCATCTAAACACAAAAATAGAGCGACACTGACAGATACAAGCAAACAAGTTCTCACACCCCCTCACTCTCAAACAATACGGGCAATCACGAATGGCCTAAAAGCAAATGCAAATGAAACTAAAACTTCGTTAAACTAATACATGCCCCTCACCGTGCTCATATGACGCCCCAATTGACATGGAATGCCACAAAACATCTGAGGTTTGGTATGTAAAGTCCTCGTAAGACCATCCAATAATTACTCTTTTAAAATTTTTAGCATGGTATTTTGATATGTATAAAAGCACCTAAATTTGTGGGACTGTTTTATACAAGAGAATGACATTAGCACTGCAACAACTGGCAGGGGGATGGGGGTTCAAACAAATTTCAGGCTGACTAAATTAGCGTTTAATATACATCACAGTACATAATTACACAGTATAACAATACAATTCATTATACAGTATATTAATAATTAACTTTTTATTTGAATTTCCTGTCACTAAAAGCAAATACGAAAATAACTTCTCGAAAAGATGGCAAGTTCAAAACTGCTTCGATCTGACGAAGTTGCATTTTTTCTGATTATATTTCATTTACTAATTTAACAGATGAATATTTAAAAGGCCCCAAAATAAAATTGCTCTTGTCTTTATTCATCTGTTAATACTCATTTTTCAAAGTTGTAAATGAAACATGCTCGGAAAATATGCAACAGGACAAAATGCAACTCCTCAAACCAAAGCAATTTTGAATTCTGTACAACATAAGTATCACCAGACAGAACAGTAATTTCCTCTAGTTTTTCTGTATATTTTATTGTGACGAGTCAAAAATAGGGATTGCATTATTCAAAAGGATAAAATTTTTACTGTTTTTTTAGGCTCTGAATGTTAGATTGCATTATACAAGAAGCACATTATTGTGACAAAGTCAGTTTGTTATTATATTTTTTTTTGTTATGGATTCCTTGTTAAGTTACAAGGTTCCTCCTCTGTGAAAGAGATTACATGATCTTCTCTTTTTAGTGTATATATATATATATATATATATATATATCAGCTTTATTTGTGATAGTATGTTATGCAAAAAGTTTCACTATAGGTACTTATTCTCACCATCGGTACAAAAACTCTGAATCTGTATCGAAGTTCACCATGTGGCCGTTAGGCCTAACGACTGCCGAAGTTATTATCCAAGTATTAGAAGACTAATCAGTGAAAGAACTGTATAATTCTTGTTAGGTTAAATGCACAGGACGTGTAAAAAGACAAAAACTAAATAATAGATTTAAATTATTTAAATTTATCGTATTTTGTAAGCTTTATTTTGTTAAGTTAGCTATATCTGGTTGAATTGCATGCTGGGAATTCTTGGTTTCACTGACTGCTATCTTTGTGTTCTCTCCTCCAATACCGGAAGTGTTGAGTGTTTCTGGCTACGCCACCAGGGGGCGATCCTTGAATTAACTGTGGGATCGGCCTTGGATATAAAAGGGGGAAGCGCGAGCTTTAAAGGTCATTCTAGAATCAGGCTTCTTCAAGTCAACTAGTCTCTTCTCCACTCAGGATCAGTCGAGTTCTACAAGACCCAGCATGTAAAGTAGATATCAACCAAATTTTATTTTGCATTTTCTTGCTAATCTGTTCTTATTTCTGAAGATACCATATGAGATTTTTGTAACTATCTTGGTAGGGAAATTTTATAAAATGTTATTTATTTTGGGGATAATCTAATTTTCTAGAAGGATGATTAATTTTATTCTGGGTTTTGGTTTCTTGTAAATTTAAATATTGAGCCCATGTATTTGCAACCTGTCTCTATTGTTATTAAGCCTTTTGAGCTTGTGATACTATTAACTGTTGATAATTAGAATTGAGCCTTATCAGAATGCATGTATCACTTATTTGTATTGTATTTCTTATATTTTTATGTTTTCATTAAATTTTTGCTATACAACCTCAAAATCTTGACTAAGTCTTATCATTTCACGATATATTCACAACCCATTCACCACATTATAATAGAATGAATATGGTATATTAAAAATTGCGACATTGAGAAATCCAGTTTTGCAAAATGTTATGTAATCCAAACGTAATTATGACCACAGTCTTCTGAAAGTCTTGCACGTAACTCAGGACCCAGTCATGTTAAACGTCATTTGCCAAAGAATAACTCAATAAGCTGTGTATTAGTAACACTGGCCTTATGAACATAGCTGGGTGGACAAAAATTAAGAAACCTATTAGCTGATTTCTTTGGCTGTCTGTGATAGGTGTTTATTTTTTACATAGAGGCTTGTATTTTTTCATACTTATTTTGTACACTCGTTTATATCATTCTGAGAAAGATGACTTGGTCGTGGTAATGTGCATACATAATATTAAAATAAGTTTATGGAATTTGAGGTTCCTCTTTCTATTATTAATTACCGTTACCAGATTTCTACAGTTTACTGTCATTATCTGATTCCATTGCCGAAGAAACATATATATATATATATATATACACTGAAGAGCAATTGAATTAGAGACCGCTGGCATTATCCAAATATGGCACTATGAGTACCCTGGGAATGGAAACTGAATGACGTAAGAAGCAATCTGACAATCTAAGAAGTGATGCCACAGGAATCAGTAAGAAGCGGATTTTGTATGGGTAAGATAAAAGATCTAAGTGCATTTGATTGTGGCCAAATTGTCGGGGCCAAACGAATGGGCCACTCCATCTCAGAAATCGTGCAGGCACTGGTCTTTTCATGAGCCACTGTGTCACTGGTGTACCATGAGTATGTTGAAGCCAGTAAAACATCCCTGCATGGGCCAACTGTTGTGGATAACAGCGTGTGGATTAGTAGGGTCATTGGTGGCTAGCTCACATGTGGAAATGATTTGCCTGGACTGATGAGCCTCAATTCGCATTGGTACATGCCGATGGCAGGGTACGAATATGGTGCAAACCACATGAAGCAATGGATCCTTATTGGCAGTAAAGCTATTCTTCAAACTGGTGGAGGAGGCATTCTTGTCTGTGGACTGTTTATGTGAACTGAAAATACACCCCTCATTCATGTGACATCGTCCCTCACGGGTGAACATAACCAGATATCCTTGACGATCATGTGTTCCTGTATGCACGTCTTCAACATCCCGATGGAGACCTCTTATTATAACAGGAGAATGCACCATGTTATCACTAACAAATTGTATCTGGATGATTGGATGAACTTTCCACAGACATGACCTCGCTTCCCTGGCCAGGTAAGTCACCTGACCTCAATCCCATTAAGCACATCTGGAATGCTATCCAGAGAGATGTTTCAACCTCAGATCCCCTTCAGCAAATCTTCATGAACTGTGGGAATTTGTCCAGAGGTTGTGGTTTCGTATGGTTATGGTTTCCAATGCATCCGGTGTCTTGTCGAGTCCATGCTGAGATGAACTGTTGCCATCATCAAGATGAAAGATGGTGCTACACGATACTAAACAGGCTATGTCTTCTAATACAATTGCTCTTCAGTGTTTATTAATTGCTTTTTCTGCTTTCTTTTTCTCTTATACAAAAAAGATTTTTTAATCTCTTATAGATGTTGTTACTTCTTGTTGGCAGTCATTGCATATCTTCCTGACCATTTTGAATCAAATGTTGTTTTGCATCATATTCCTCGTCCCGCCTATGATATGACAACGTATCAGAAGTCATTCACTACATTCCCTTGTAAGTAACATATTATTTTTTTAACTTGTCACTATTCATTGTGTATTAAGAACAAATAAGATAAGCCAAACTGGAGATCACCTTTCAGCATATTAAACCCATTTTGCCGAAGACTTTCTTTTATATGTGGCAACTAGAAGGTCCCAAAAGAGGAAGTATTCTGCAAGCATGTTAAGAGTAAAATTTTCCTCGAATTGCCTCTCTTTGGTAGAAATACCCAGGTGGAAACTTTCTCTGTGTTGATCACTAACATCACCAAGTTTGGTAGGAAAAAAGTCTAGGTGGGAATGCACATAATGAATCTTTAGTGACATATTGCATCTCGATTCATAAAATGCTTGCAGAACCTCATGAAGTTTGACGTAGTTGGATTCCTTGTTCTTTTGAAGGACCACTGTACTAAAGAAGCAGTAGGTTCTCTTCAGAGCTTTCAAGGTTGGTAGTTCCACTGGGTTTAATGCTGTTTCAAGCCTGTTATCAGCCATTAGCCAATCAAGCCATGTTATTTCAGAGTTGTAAAATTGTTAATTAATTAACACATTTTTTATCATTTGAGCACTTTTGATCCTATAATAAATTCGTAAACTGCATTAATATATGCATTAATAAAGGAGAATAAGCGAACGGTTCACTACAGTATTCTTGCTCTTATTTTCGATGGGAAAATTTATAAAAATTTCAGTTCGCTTTATCTTGGAAACTTCATGCTAGAGAAATTTCAAACTTATATTCTTAATCAGCAGAAAAAATATTACCAAATTCATCCACTTTCATTCCATGGGGGAAAAAAAAACAAAAAAAAACGTAAATTTGGTTGGGCTGTGATATTGTTCAATAAAATTTTCAAGAGAATAACATTAGGGTTACTGATTTAAAATCCAAAATTTTTGGTAAATCATAGACCCCTACAGTATATTTCATAACAGAAGACCAACGAAACGAACCAATCAGAATTGGCTGCTTATCGCTTAGTTACTCCGTTCATCTCTCGCGCGCATCGGTTAGGTTAAAATGGAGGGCGGCAATGCTCCACTTACTGAGTCGTGTGAAAATGAAGCTTGTAACGTTTCAAATAATAGTGACAATATTTCCATGCCTTTCAAAAATAAACGTGGTGCCACTATTCACAGTTGTACAAGAGAAACTATTATAGAAATGGTGGAATCAATAGAAAAAGACCCGACCTTTTTTGAAGACGCACTTGACAAAAAAAAAAATAAGAGAAGCGGTGTGCTGCTGATTTCGCATAAATGTGAAGACTTACTATAGAATCATGAGGCAGAGAACTGAATGCTAAGCATCTGGAAAGCTGATTACAACACCAGGTAAACGATATTTAATATTTTCATTGTTGTGGAGTGATTAAAAGCATTTTTAAAACTATCTCTCGGTAAAATTCTCGTCGCCATTATGCTCTGAAGTTATTATTGTAACATATCTAATATATCAATTTGTTATATTTAAAATATATAATAATAATAATAATAATAATAATAATAATAATAATAATGTAGCAACAGCAGGATACAATCCGCCGGAAAAATGGGAAGATGATGCCCTATGTTGCCCCCCCAACAGGCCGAAGCCCAAAACGGGGTTAATGATACATACAAAATAGACTAATAAAGAAAAGAAGATAATAGGAATGATTATAATAATGATAATAATAATGAATAAATAAATAAATAAAAAACAAAGCCAAAGGCCAGGCCGAGTCAGACACGAAATTAGTAGTAATAATAATTTAATAATAACAATAACTGTAACAACAACTGGGGAAAAAAACCGACCAGCAAAACAGCTAGAAGGAAAAGCCCAGCGTTGTCTCCCAACAGGCCGAGGCCCAAAAACGAGGTTAATGATTACCAATAAACAGAGAAATCAAAAACACTTGTGAAATTATATTAAACCCAAGAAAAGGACATAAAGACAACAACAAAAATTGACAATACCCAAAACTAATCTAATAATAACTAACAATAAAACGATAATAACAACAACAACCGAAAAAAACAAAAACCAAAAGGAAAAATAAAAGATTAATAAACATTAAGGAAAAAATATAAAAAGCAAAATCCGATATTGCCCAAAGAGGGCACTGCGTTTGTCATTAAAAATATCTGACTGAGGGGAATTCTTGTTAACAGTATTAATCAATTTATAGGCAGGATTGTGGTCTATCGCTTTGGTCCGTCTAGCACCCAGAAAAACCAAGGGCCGATGAGACCTACTAGAAGTAGGGATCCGTAACCCAATTAGGGCAAGGGTTTGAGGCACTGACAGTCTACCACCCACGATCTTTAGCAAAATATTTTAAAAAACTTTACTAAGAATAGACTGCAAATGAAATGATGGAGCCAGGGAGGGAGAGTCGGTTGTTTGTTCAGATGAGAAAGAAAGCGTTGATAGCTGTATAATTTCGCTTGCAATAGCTCAAACTGCTGAGTGTTACCGGAGAACCAAATCCAGGAAGCGTATAGAATTTTCGGTATAATATTTAATTTATACAAATTGAGAAACGTCTTTTGTCCTTTAAAAAAGTTCGCCAGACGTTTAATAATGCCAGTGCGCTTACTGGTTTCGAGCAGCAAAATCTCCAGATGATCGGTGAAAGTAAAGCTTGAATTAAAGATAACACCCAGATCTCTAATAGAGATACGTCGTTGAAGTTTATAAGTCATCAGGGTGTAGTCAAACAAATAATTAGTGACTTTCCTAGAATAAGTAACGCAAAAAGATTTCAAAGCGTTAAGAGAGAGTCCATTCTTCCTGGCCCAGCTAACCACCTTATCCAACGCTACAGACAAACAGTTACAATCGTCCCAGTTACAAATCACAGAATACAGCTTAAGATCATCGGCATACAGCAGAAATTTGACCTGCGAGTTAGCAAAAACTAAACTCAGGTTAGCAATAAAGATGTTAAATAATACCGAGCCCAGCGGGGATCCTTGAGGAATCGCACTATGCATTTTGCCAATTGCGTACCCATTCATCGGTTCATTAATAATAAAACTGCGCTCACAAAGAAATGAAGCAAACCAATTTCTCAAGTTGTCCGTAAGACCAATAAATTCTAGTTTGTTTAAAAGAAGCCTGACATTAACACTATCAAAGGCTTTACTAAAGTCCAGGTATAAAACATCAACCTGCTGTCTTTGATCAATGTGAGGGGCTAAGTACTGTAGCAAACAAACTAAATTAGTGGAAATTGATGTATACTTCCGAAACGCTTGTTGCTCTTCAGGTAAATTATGGTCAATAAAGGACGAGAGATGATAAGCAACAACAATACATATAATAAATGAATAACAATAATATTCGTAAAGTTTTTTTAGAACGTTTAGAATTTTGGTTTCTATAATTTCTCTGATTGTTCTTTGCAGATTGTTTAAACGTTTACATTATTTAACGTCTCCTTCTTTAACAAAATTTTGATCTCGTAAAAACAAGTTATATTAAAAATTTATTACTTCATATATATAAGGTAAATGAAATTAAATGATCAACATATTTTATATTATCTTATGAAAATAATAAAATTTGGGTTTAATGTTGAGGAAAGTATGATCAGGGAGTAAAGAATATATTCAATTGAAGTTTCTGCAGTTCCAGGAGAAAGTAATGGATAAACAGTGCACACATCTGATTGGTTTCTACTCTGACCCGAACAAAAGTCAACGGACTTCTTCTATGAAAAATACTATTACCGTAAATGCCCGTTTATAAGTCGTGCCCGAATATAAGTCGCACCCCCAAATTTATGGTAAATTTTGGTACAAAAATTTTTTTTCACCTTAAAATTCAAGCCATGACATCATAATCGATAATGCTAATTACATCACTGAAAAATCAAAACAAACACACTAAATGCAGTGTGGAAACTAGTTTATTTACATTGTAGCGTTTACTCATGGGGCATGATATTCTTTTCTCTTGCTGCCACAAGAATCACTAAGTTAATTTATTTTCCCACCTTGCTAAATGTTTAATCCTAATTACCTACTTATCTGCTAAGATTTCTAGCACTGCTCCCTTCATTAAAGTAAGCACCAGCCTACCTTTAATTCAATACCCAAGTTGTCCATCTTAAGTAGTCCTACCCCTCTAAACTTCAGTTAAGAATTGGCCTTTAATGTGATCGTGTGCTTGGTTTCGTTTAGTCAAAATACTTTATATTGGTAAGCTTTATTCAGTCCAGCTCAACTTGTAACCTCCCCCCCCCCTTTTGTTGTTTCTATGGCAACGAGACAGATTTAGCAACCTAAGGTTAAGACTAATTAAAATTTTAATTAAGATTCGTTGATAAATTTATTCACAATGCAGAAATTTTTCTATTAAAGTTTTGAGTATTTTTGATGATTTAGTGCGTTTTCAGAGTAGACTCACAACCGCCGACAATGTACACATTCTGATAGGCCTAAGCGCCGGTGAATTGCTGCACTTTTAAAACTTTGATTTAACATAGACCCTAACTTCAATGTCGCCCACTGGAAGTGACACACCGACTCTCGCGCACGTGCTCCTCCTGAACAGCCCGGCTGTCAGAGACTACCCCATGGACTACCAGCCTACAGGCTCGCCGCTCACTCCGCTGGGAGGCCCAGTGGTTAGAGGCAGCCGGCCGTTTATCTCAAAACAGGGTTCGGGAGGCGAAGTTATGCTTTATCGTCCCCAAACCCCCACATCTGCCGATAACAACCGCTCCCTCCTCCTTCCCTGCCGCTGTGACGCCTGCTGACCAAGTTGATGCACTCACCTCCGCTGCTGCGCTGTCTCATTCCCGATCAACATCGAGCGTCTCGTGGCTCTTTACCCGTCTCATCATAGGCAGCTGCTCGCACTCAATTTTTTCTTCACACGTTTTTTTCCCCCCGGAATGTCCGCTCTCATCTAACTTAATCGGGAGGTGACCGCTGTCATTACAACTCCCGCTCTCTCTGCTTGCCCATTAGGCCTATTGCCCATCCCTGCTCGCTCTCACTCTCTCTCTCTCTCTTCCCGCCAAAATGTTGATTTGGGTACAAAGGGTAAAGAGAAAAGATAAATAATATTCCGTAGGCGATTAAACAATAATAAATACATATTAATTTAATAAAATATAAGAGCTGTGACGTATATTATAAGTTAATTTCGTTTGAAATTCATCAGGTCAAAATGCAACTCTGTGGCTGTGTTTAATTTATTCAAAATGGTGGCATGCGAAGCGAAACTGAAGCGAAGTTGTATTTAGACTCACGGACCTCGCGATCGTAGGGTTTCCTCTCTCTGAATCGTTTTGATAGGTTTTCGTGAGGTGGTCTCACCCGTTTCGATAGAGCCGAGAACCTCACGAGAAGGGAGGCCCCGACCTCATGAAACGGTCCGAGCTTCCATGCTCGTACAGCCAATGCCACCTAGAGAACCTGTTCTCTAGGTGGCATTGGTACAGCTTCGTGAGAATTGATCCAGCTTGTTTAAAGATGCGACAGCCCGTTTCGATCCTGTATGGGTAGATCGGGTTTCATGGTATTCACGGAGCCATAACGCGATAATATAACATGTCGATGTCTACCGTATTTTCGCGAATTTACCCTGCGGGTTATACACTTTTTTTACATCTGCGGAAGGGTGGTGCGGGGTATCTAGGGGTGCGAAGTTTCCAAATTATTTTTTACATGAATGATGTGCAAGATGGAAACCATGAACAAGTTGAACTAGAAGTGGTAATAATGCAATCTAGAAACTGTTTCAATAGAATGATTCAAATGAGTGAACTGCTATCTTCCAAGCAAACACCCCTTTATATATTAAACTATGAGGGCCAAAAGGGTTGTGATTGGTTGCCATTAGAAGCCAGGATATATGAGCCAATCAAAATAAGGCTAATCTAAAAGCCAGTCATGATAGGTAATGATATCTTCATGATTTATAGAAACAGGATATTTTAATTACAAAAAATTGTAAAAATACAACTTCATAAAGTAAATATAAATTAAAGGTATTTAGGGATCAAAGATATTGTAATATTAATTTTAACTGAACAACACATTGTATATTACATTCAGAAATAAAATTATTTTTAACATTAAAAATACTGTATTTTATAAATACAAAAGTTTTTCGTATCAAATATACAATTATGTAGTAAAGAATTGTTCGCAAAAACAATATAAAGGAAAGCAAACGTCTTCACGTGAATAATAGAATAGACTTAAAAGGTTTAATATTAAGCTTTAAACAAAGTTTCATAACAGTAAATAAAAATGGTCTATGAGGATTTTCACATACCAAACCACAGATGTTTAAGTTATTGATTGAAATAAGAAGGAGATCCAGGCTCTAGAATTTTCTTTTCTACAGTAGAACCTCATTTTTACGAACTTCAGGGGACCAATGGTATTTATTCGTAAAATCCGAAGTTCGTAAAAAACAAACCTCCCCCCCCCCTCCAAAAAAAACAAAAAACACGTAAACTTTTAATAGGCAGTAGTTAAGAATTGTTGCCTGATGCATATTTGAAGTTATAGCATTATTTAAGTAGTTTGAAAATTCAAAAAAAACTGTCAAAAATATCGTCTGGTACATTTTTAGTTGCATACAGATGGTTTTTTTAGAGTTTCTAAGGAGCTTTTAATTTGTGAGGATGTTGCTTTGAATGTCGTATTTTCCAATTTCTCACCATTGTCATTTTCTTCTTCGCCGCCATCTTTGATAAGATCGCAAAGTTCGATTTCGTTTAATGTCTGAGAAGTTAAAACATTCGCATCAATATTAACAAACTCGGAGAATTTAGATTAAAAATTCAGCTTACTTTTCAGGATTTCCCACTCTTCAAATCCTTCAAATTCGCTATCATCATCTTCACATGGGATCTGGTCATTTGCCCTCAACAACATTTTCGACCAGGAAAGTTCTATCTCC
>JAHWFO010016898.1:123265-133386 GCA_023313115.1 Rhysida immarginata
ATCTTCGATTGCTGTGAGGATCTGTGTAGAAACGCCGATCGCTACAATATATAAAGAGATGCTAGTTTGCTTTCATTTATCAGTTGCTTATTTCAATCTGCTGGATCTATCTGCTAACTTTTGTGTTGAATTTCCTGCTCGATTTTTCTTTTCCTGCAAAATAAACTCTTCTTCGACTCCTCATTTTTTATGTCTTGGAACATTTTATACTGCCAATACAATTTTTATGACTTTTAATTTTATTTAATGGTTGAAATAATTAATTATACGTCTTAATCTTCTGATTTAACCGTAATATAACCTCGAAGTTCTTTCAGCTTTTCACCCCTGTATACCCCGCGGGGTATACAGGGGTGCGGGGTTTCCTAAATGTTTTTTACATAAACGTGGAATTTCACGGGGTATCTAGGGGTGCGGGGTATATTCGCGAAAATACGGTACTTTCAATAACGTCAATAGTAAATTACAGATAGTGTTGGAATTAAACAAGAAATTAACAGTAATAAACAGGAAATCTCAGATACAGCGCAGGAAGAAAGAGCGAAAACCGAAAGTGAAATGGCGCCTGAACAAAGATACCTAGCGCCGTTTCACTAACGGCGCCTGAACCCCATAGCATTTCGATAGCATGATCGTCGCGATTCTCTCTTTAGCTCACTGGCCACAGTTAAAACGAGTTAGCTCTCGCTAGGTCTGCGAGCCTATCGAAATAAATCTCCTTCGAAGTTAGTTTCCTCGATATTATCCAAAAATAAATAATTTTCTATAGATGATTACTGTTAACAATAATAAATTTATCAAATAAATATATATTTAAGTGGAATAAAATAACTACTTGTTTGCTATTAATCAAACATGGCAAAAGCTGGTAACGAAACAAACTATATCAACATCGATAGGCAGCCCATCAACAGGTAATTTTAGATAGGCTCGAGTAAACGTCACACCCCTGTTTTTTCACTCAAAATTTGGTACAAAATTTTGCGACTTATGCTCAAGCATTTACTTTTAATACTGGGTCACTCAAACAAGGGGAGGGGAGGAGAGCAGTAACCCCTGTTAGTAGTCTAAGCACACCACAATATGCTTCCTGCACCTTGCTCAAGCGAATTTTGCTTCGTATGTATTACCTCCAAAAACGGCAGCAAATTATGCCCATGCCCATTTGTAACACCTTTCATGCATTGAATACCAATAACCATAAAATGATATGTAATATTAGCATGTCTCTAAGGTTACAAAACTGGAACAATGTCTCTCTGGTTGGCTAAAAATTGACCAACAACTCGTGCGAACAACTGAAACAGTTCGTTTTTCTTTGTACTAGAAGAGAACGACGCAGGTCACGTAACTCCCGATCGTTTCGAATGCTTTAGAGCGCAAAACGCAAATACCGTGGAACTGGAATAAATCCAAACGACCTCTATTTTACTTTAATCAGTTAGTCAGAGAAGGGATAAATGGAACAATCTCACCAAACACAAGTAAAATCCATCGATGAATTTCTTAAATTAGCCAATCATTCTCGATATCGGTGGCAACAGAACAACGAGGCACGTTCCATTTTTTAGATATGGCGACGCTCGCTGACGACGTGATTTTCTTACGGACTGTCCTTGCAGCGAAAATCACTCTTCATAGTTACTCGTAGGAATATAATGCGGTTAAATACCGTTTTCTTCATATTAGTTTTATACTTTAAAAACAAAACTACAGAGCATCGAACACAGCGCGGCGGCAAAAACAACTCAGCTTCCCTGCATGACAACCACACACGCTCTCTCTCAACAAAAGAGCAACGCTCTTTTTTTTTACATTATTGGGAGCGAATTTCTGGAAAAGCTATAACGGCCAGATACGCTCAGCATCAGCCGCAATTGTTACAGTTTCTCCCATTATTAACCTTATCACAATACAACAACAGATGGCTCATTTTCTCAACACAAAAGATCGACAACAACATAACCTCCATTAAATAACACACAAGCAAACACTTTTACCTACCCAACCAAACTATGCACCTCTACAACGGAATGACCCACACAAACGCATTGACTACCATACCACTCAAACACAGGAACACCTCGACTTAAAAAAAATAAAAAACAAAACAAACAAACACTGACTTAGTCGCACAAGCCCCACCAAAAAACACAAAGGAACCAAGTTCTTTCCTTTGACAACTACTCTCCTAACACGCAAACATTACTCCACAAAGACCATCCATCACTCCGCTAACACAAACATCAGTCATGCATGACATGTCCTTAAACGGGTTAATTATCCAGGCTGGTTTCTCTGAATTCCCACCTTTCACTTGACCCTGTTGACCCCTCACAGTGCATCTACCCTCCTTAAACAAGTCACTAGCTCCTCGCCTTTGACGTGACTCCATTCGGACTGAACCATTTTGAGTCTTGGGCCCACTGACCCTATTGCTCTTGTGACTGATCGGTAGCAACGGGAGCATTGTTTTTACCGGTTCCTGGACGGACATTTTCAACTCCCATTCCTTTTCAGTTTAGACGGCCACCGACACCATATCCTCACCCCTGCACTCGATACCTACGTCCACCATCACCATACTAGCCTCCTCATTCTCTGTACCTATGGCAACATCCCTCATGCCTGGCCCTCGATCCAGGGGCTCATCATTAACATACATCTGTCGTTCAGCCAAACTAATTCTGTTTCTACAGACCACTTGTATATCGTGAAACCTGACGCCTTTTATTTTGACCCTCTCATTAGGCAGCAATTGCATCGCCTTAAACGGACCGAAGCACGACTCCCGCATGACCCCATTGCATCACACCATCACATGGACATTTGGCACAATAGTCTCCTTGGGCGGGCATGGGACGTCTGGCATCTTGGCCACACAGTCGCTAACAATACCTTTACCCTTCTTCTCTTGGACCCTTGGGTTCTCCAGCACACAGTTTTCCTCACTCGGGGTTACTTTTTCTTCACCCACAACCGCTACTGATGAGCATATAAATGACACTCCATCCAGAAGGTCTGTGCCGAAGATCCCATCATAGGGTCTGTCCTCAAAAGAGTGCAGCAGGAAGTCACAATTGGGCAAAGCTCGACCACGAATTTTAATGTCGAGTGTCGCTTCCTACTTGATATGCATACATCCCCCATTTACGACACGTACCATGGTATCTACTTCATGTATGAGGGCCTGGGGCAGCTGGCGACACTGCTCAATGTCCAGGAATGACACCTGAGATCCTGTGTCCACTAGCATGTCTACCAGCTGTCCCTGAATCACCACACCAACTCGGTATAAGCGATCCTGTCTGCGTTTCAATATAATTGGTTCGATACTTTTCGTAATGACCTGTGCTGTTTCGTGCGTCTTCTGTTGACGACACTCACGGGCATAATGCCCGAGGGCCCCACATTTATAACTGGTCACATCCCCTTTTTGTACACGTGGCTTAGTTTCCCTCTCCTTCAGCAGCTTCTCTAGCATTTCCTTCACCTCCTTTTTCCTTTTTACACGAGCATTCTCTTTCACACGGAGCCACAGGGACGGACGGGTGCCCCCTCTCGCACGTTTAAAGCCGTGGAGCCACCGAGAACTCATCGTCATCTGCGTCTGCCGGATTAGCGTCCAGCTCCACCCTACTGCTGTCGCCATGATGTCCCCTCTCCAACTCTTCAGATTCCATCGCACACTTGATAGCATCTTGGAACATCTTAGGAGCGGTAGCTTTTAGCAGTTTTTTATGTGGGAGGAGTGTACCATGCCTAAATCTTTGTAGCAGAAGTTCCTCCCGCGTAGCTTCCATGGTGGGGTTGGCTTGGAAAAATCTGTCCATTTGCCAATTGTAATCGCCCCGAGAAGTCTAAGACAGTTTCCTTCCGGCGCTGTACGACGTCGTACAGCTCTTTACCGTAGTCCCGATCAACCTTGACTCGGCTTAAAACCTGTCCAAGTCTTGATCGGAACTCGGCATGGCTGCCGATGTCGAACAGCTCCAGTTCCGCGGCTTTACGGGCCGCATTCCCCTTAAGTTTTGATTTGGCTACTGTGAGTTTGATCTCATCTGTCCAAAACCCAAGAGCCCCAATGCTCTCGACCGCTTTAAAAAGCCAGATACACTGATGCCAGATCCGTTGCCGGAGAAAGCTGCCACGGTCCTGGTATAGCCTGCCATTTTTGGCTCTGGTGCCGCATCCCCAGCCTCTGCCCCTTCCACAGACATACTGATTTCAACAATAATCACACTTTATTCGTCTCTAACTCCCGACAACCACCACAGCAAGTTTGCCCAAACTACTACCTCACAACACACACACAAACCCTTTGACTACCCCTAATCCGGAAAATGTCGGACTAGCGAGTCTCTGTTCGGGCGCCAAAATGTGCCCCCGAGGCGGGGGGGGGGGGGGGGGTTCGAAGGTACCCCCAATAATGAAGCTACTCACCCACGCGTGCCAGGAGCGGGGTTTTTAATGACTCATGGGGAGGTGATAACTAGTCAAAGAATAGGCATGTGGTAGAAACATAATATCTATATTTAATTTGCATGTCAAAATATGATTTAATTACATAAAATAATTGGGGCCCCATATAAAAAATCGACAATCATAGTAACTTGTAAACAACTAGAAAACTTTAACGCTATACTAAACAATCTGCAAAAATACAACAATTGCTGTCAACTCAGCTCTAATCGATTAAGCTTGTGAGAACCAATACATGAATCTATTGCATGGCTAACACATAAAATTCGTACGGGCAGCTGCGCTGCATTGCACAAATGCACACTTAGCAAATTACACCCTTAGGTGCAGGATAGCATGGAAGGCGCCACGCTCCCCTTTAATAATTATCTCCCTGTTTAGAGACTTTTAATACTGGGTCACTCAAACAAGGGGAGGGGAGGAGAGCAGTAACCCCTGTTAATAGTCTAAGCACACCACAATATGCTTCATGCACCTTGCTCAAGCGAATTTTGCTTCGTATGCATTACAACCAAAAACAGCAGCAAATTATGCCCATGCCCCTTTGTAACACCTTTCATGCATTGGATACCAATAACCATAAAATGATATGTAATATTAGCATGTGTAGCAGTCCCACCCCCCACAGTGTTTGAAAATAATAAAACTAGTTGCAAAAAAAAAAAAATGCGTTGAGGGGCGTGGGGCTGAGTTCGGAACCAAATTAATTGATGTGTGACCTGACACCGTGGTAGAAATTCACTACAATAATTTTATTTATCATATTTCTTTACACCAATTACAAAAATTCTCAACATGAGCTATGTACTAACAAAATTCCGGGGCCCCTTCATAAACTACGTTTCTAAAACTATGCATCAAATTGAGGCGTTGCTCGTCTCAGATTTCGAGCTAGCATTGTACAGGCCATAAATGCAACAGCAGGCTTCAGCTCAAGCATGGCTGAAGAGGTACTTGAACCAGAGACATTTGTCTGCATATAAGGCACTGTGCCCTGAAATGTGCTCCCAATGTGTACGCTCCCACGCGCACTGCACCTCCTTTATGTTCAGTCGGCTAGGGGGGAGGTGCTGTAACCCCTCATGGCGGCACAGCGACCTTATTCCTAGCGTCCTCTGGCAAGCAGCAGACTCCCTCACACAAAGCTCCGTGCGTAACGGGCAACCGAGCTGTAACTAGTGAGGACCTTAGCGCTCGACTCCCTCTACTTGCCAGTTCGATGCTCCCTCGTGCAAACTACCCACGCCTGTACGAATGTGCTCATGCTCTTAAAACTAAAAAGAACAAGGATTTACAAGGAAAATCATAACGTCTACACTCATTTAAACACATCGTTTACGATGATGATAAGCAGTTAATGTAGCACAGCACTACAATAAACATGAGTCTTGCTTTGAATCGGTGCCATCGGCGGGAGGTTAGGCGGCACGCCGAAATCAAAACTCTTCTCCGAGTGTCTTACGCGTTCGGGCGGAATAAATCAAGAAAATTAGTCACTCACCAAAATTATGTTGTCGTCATCAATTGCGGACGACTGTGCTTATTCAACAACCTCTCATGGGCCAAAAATCAGGTAACTACAAAGTTTTCATTCTAGTTAGGCATCATCTCGAATCAACTTTGAAGAAAGTTGCATTCGTGCAATCTCAGCGCTCGACATGGTTCCAATATTTACGGCTTCGCAAACTTAGCATTCGAACATGGCGGTCAACATCCCGCTGCGAAAGACGCGTCCGCTTGCCTCAAAAAAGAATCGAAGGAGCCAAAAAACGCATATAAAAACAAAAACTTTTCTCTAACAAACAAAACAAACACGGAACATAACTAAACAATACTTTTACAGCGACGATCACTCAACAATTCATTACTAAAAATCAAAACGTGCTTTCACGAACGATCTCAACAGTCGTTCATAACGACAACAAACCCATTATATAACAATACACTCAAAACATAAACACTCAACACGGGACATATTTTCAAATTATATCAAGCAAATTTTATTATAACGTTACAAAAAACCGTTAAAGAAAGGTGCATCGGCGCTCTGCAACACGCGACGACTACCCCTTCCTCTCCTCAACAAACACAAATACCATTACGTACTAAAAGCCTTATTACCCCCCCCCCCCCCTCACGTCGGACCAATGTAACTAACGATTACTGGAACATTACACACGCCCGACGAAAGGCCTCGAGCATACCCCAATGGATTAAGCTCGAGAATATTAATCAACACTTAATATAACCAATTACTGCTTAAAAATAAACAAAACAAATAACAAAACAAAACACTGTGCTGTCCATTACAATAACTCAAGAGACTCACGTATGTTGCACAACCAGACAAACACAACCTTGAACTCACATACCAGATATCCATACTCTAGGCATTAAATATGCACAACCTTAACACGGAACAACTCAACAGCTATACCAAACTCATAAACATAGTGGATCTCCTCAAAAATCAATTATCCCACTGCACATTACCCTGTTTCACCCTAACATGATTCTTTCACCCATACAAACATAGTTCTCTAAACCACCATTCACACCTCATAAAATTACCAACTACACACAAGACGCCACAAAACACCAATAAACAAATATTTTTGAAACATTCATCATAGCCATTCAACAAATTTACCATTCCAAGTTGCAATATCTGGTATCACCTCTTTCGATGAACGTTGTCGAATATTCAAACTCATCCACACTAGCCCTTGATTCCTCATCCCACAAATATTCTTCCTCTACATTACTGGCAGATCGTTTATCTTCAGTCTCGCGCATTGCTCTAATCTCTGTTACCCCTGCATATCCAGTACCCTGGCCTCCTTCCCACTTCTTTTCATCATTCTTACGCTCACTACCCTTGCTATGCCGATTTCCTTTACCTCCCCTAGTTTTCTTTTTGTTTTTCCTCGTCCTATTCAAAACTAATTCTGTCATCACCTTGCGGCCTTCCTCTACATTATTTGCCACCTCTCCTTCCAGTTTCACCTCCATCTGGTCGCAGACCTACCGAAAGACTTTCATGCCCGCCTGCCAGAATGTCTCCTCTGAAGTCTCTGTTCCCACCGCCACGTTAACAAATTGCTTTTCACAATACCCATCCTGTTTCTGTGTAGTTGTCTCTACATTATTATTTTGGGAACCATCGTCCCGACCTTCCACTAACGTTAGGCTCGTGACCTCGGTATACCGTTCAGTTTTCCAGCTCTGGGGCATACCGAGATTTTCCTGACCTATGGATGCATTAGTTACTCCGTACATCCCTGGTGTGGTCACTATCGGGTATGACCATTCACACGGCACATCACTATTTCCCCCGATGACGCAGTTAGTTTCCCTGGGGCGTATCCCGTTCACTTCAGGTGACCATTCATATGTGCATACCCCTTCAGGTTGTCCCCACACGTATCTAGTCCGATTATCCAAAGCTCCGTTTGTACTGGTCCCTTCGCTCCATTTTGACCACACCTGTCCCTCACGCACCCATTTTATGTCCTGAAACCTGATTCCCTTTACCTGGACCCACCCGGTTCCGACAGTGGCACAAACTTCGAATGGACCTATCCATTTGGCTACTTTACCCGCAGTCCCTATTTTTCTTTCCCCAGGTACTCTCCCCATAACACCACCTGTATACGGGTACCATTGACCATTATTCATCAAATTCCCTCTGCCTTCCGGCAGCAATTCCCTGGTTCCATATGTCAAGTTATCTATCTCTGCTCCATTTGAGCAAATCCCATTATCTAATAATTTTTCCATGGGCAGCACATTTACCTCACCGCAAACCTGGGAGCATGCACATTGGACAGTAAGTCCCTTCAAAATGTCCATACCCAGGATGCTGTCATATGGGCGATCAGCGAACAAATGGGTTAAAAAATTTCGCGTTCCCATATGGCGGCCCTGGACGGTAACATCTAACATCCCGCCCTGATTGAGGTGCAAACAGCTCCTGTTAATTCTCTTGATTGTCATATTTGCGGGTTGCAGTGGGGGCCCCGCTAACTGCCAGTATGTCTCCTCATCAATCAATGACATCTGGGCACCGGTGTCAGACAGCATGGTGACTGGCTGCCCCTGCAAATACACCGTAGCAAGGCAGGTGCTGCCATCACCACACTGTGTCAACATCAGGCCCTCCGGCTGACCACTCGCATTGACGCTGCGAGGGCGTGGAGCAGGCTGCGGGCAATTCCGGGCCAAATGCTTGGGTTGACCACAACGATAACAGCCTGTATTAGTTCCAGGACCCCGAGGCATGATTGCCTGTGACTCGCTTGGTGCCGGAGCCACCTGGGTCGTTGGCATTTTTGTTTGGGCCTCCACCAATTTCCCCTCGGCCTTTGATAGCCCCTCGACAATACCCTCTAGTTTGCGTATCGCCTCGGCGCATCCACAGCTATTGCCCTGAGGCTTAACTGAATCACCTCTCATGCCATTCCCTTTTGTCCCCTTTAGACTTGATCGTCCTGCATTAGTACCTCCCTCGCCTCCCGGGCCACTCTCCCCAGCCTCCACCTCGTTAGCCACTCTTTTATATTTTCTTTCCAACTCTTCTGACCGCAGAGCCAGGATCAATGCCTCCTTGTACGTCTCCGGACTGGCGATCATCAGCACCCTCCTGTGAGCCAGCAAGCAGCTATTACAGAAGCGCTGCAACAACACTGTATCCCGTATTGGTACTGCTTCAGGAGTGGCGTTGATATATCTTTCCATCGCCAGCTCGAGTCGCCCAGCAAAGGTGGCCATTGGCTCGTTAGGTCCCTGGGTGGTATCGTGGAGCTCTTGGGAGAAGTCCCGGGTGACTTTCAGCCTCCCGAATACGCGTTCCAGCTACGCATGCAGTTGCACATAATCTTCTATGTCGAAAATCTCGTGCTCTGCGGCGCGCTTGGCCGCGGCCCCTTTTAATTTGGAATGGATTACCGTCACTTTCACCTCAGGAGTCCATCTAGCCAAGGCTCCTATTCTATCTATACTTCTCCAAAAAAGCTTTTATCGTGACGCCCCCATCTTCTCCGACAAATGCCGGCACGAATCCAGTATAGCCAGCCAGCTCTGGAATTGCTGCGGCTGGTGCGGGCAAAGCCGCATCTCCTTCATCCCCAGGCATGTTTCCCTACAATAATGACTCAAGTAACCCTTTTAAAACACTCACAAAATACTCAGCAACACACTTATTCAACCACCTCAGTTCACAATCACGTCACCTACAAATGCCACTTTTCAACATCAAACATTGACAAGAACTAACACGGTATCAGGTCGCCCTCAATAATCCGGATTTTCCGGAATTTTGGTCCCTGTTCGGGCACCAGTGTAGCGTCCCCGCCCCCGCAGTGTATGATATTGATACAAAAAAAAAAAAATGTGTTGAGGGGCATGGTGCTGAGGTTCGGAACCAAATTAATTGATGTGGGATCTGACACCGTGGTAGGAATTTTTATTTTATTTTATTTATTTTGTTTTATTTTAAGAAAATAATACAAAACAACCACCCAAGGCCAGTATGGCCGAGGCTGACGAGGTAGGTCCCTGGGTGGGTGGTTAAAACAATAAATGACGGCAAAATTTAGGGATGTAACAAAAACAGAGCAAAAAAAAAAAAAAAAAAAAGA
>JAHWFO010016898.1:141990-190375 GCA_023313115.1 Rhysida immarginata
TTATAAGAAAACTGTTTTTAGATTACTGATTGCGTGTGTGGTGGTGGGGGGGGGGGTGCGGCGTATCGGCCACCGCGGCGCTACTGTCGGAGATTTTACATTTATGTTAAATTTTTGCTGCTGCGGCGTTACTCCCGAAAATTACGGTACATAAAAATTTGTATATATGCTTTATTAAGTAGAGAAATACAGTATTTTAAAGAGAAATTTATATTTAATACTATATTGTGTATTACGCTCGTACATCTGTTTTCGGTATGGGCAGTACGGCTCACATAGGAGTGTTTGAATATTCAGAGGGGTGTTAAGCTTGATGAAAACAATTGGGTACATAAACTCTGGTGAGCCGAGTACAAGGTGAGGCAGATCTTGCCAGATGCAAACTTGTGTGGACAGCAAGTGGAAAGTGAGAGGTCTGGGATCTTTGAGTTGAGATGAGTGTGATATGAGCATCAAGATCATGCAAAAGAGCTGAACTTATTCAGTTCAGTGTTGCGAGCCAACAATGAGTATGCAACATACTCATCGCAAAAGGAAGAGAGAGCCCCTTTGTGTTCGTTGGAAAAGACGACAAGAATTAGATCACTGTGAGTGTTAGTCGAGCCACTCAAAGTGGCTCACCAAGGATGTATACACAGGGTGTTTCATAATTGGTGTCCTCTCTTTAGGTCCAAATAACGACTCAAGGGGAACAGATTGGGGGAAAATGAATATTGATTATTTGGTTTTAATGTCCCTAATTCAGAATAAAAACATTTCGCATCCCTGGGGGTGAAGGGATAAATTTTTAAAATTTTAATTTTGTAGGGGTAGGGGTTAGACCCCATGTGTTATTTAGAAAGTTGTAGAGCATCATGTAAAATGTGGGTTTAGCAAAAAACCCGGTGAAAAAATCTCATCCCCTGCCCTTTATCGAGTGGGTAAAGTAAAAGGTATGGCTAGCTAATGTAGACACAAACAGAAAAACTCATTAGAAACTTATTAGAACTTTATTACTTATTATAAAACAGTACATTTGAAAGTGAATGAGAATGAATGAGTCGTTACCCTGAAAAGCTAATGGGCCCTAATTTTTTTTATTCATTCTCATTAATTTTCCAAATGTAGGCCCTACTGTTTTCTAATAGGTATGGTTTTTGTCAACCTCAGCTAGCCATACATTTCACTTTACCCACTTGATAAAGGGGGCAGGGTATGAGATTTTTTCACTGTGTTTTTTGCTAAACGCACATTTTACATGATGCTCTACAACTTTCTAAATAACACATGGGGTCTAACCCCTACTCCTACAAAATTAAAATTTTCAAAATTTACCCCTTCACCCCCAGGGACGCGAAATGTTTTTATTCTGAATTAGGGGACATTAAAACCAAATAATCAATATTCATTTCCCCCCCACCTGTTCCCCTTGAGCCGTTATTTGGATCTAAAGACAGGACACCAATTATGAAACGCCCTGTAGAGTCGAACCTCGTTTTTATAGAACCGCTTGAAATAGAATCCCACGTTATATACGGTATATTTTTCCTTTAGTCCCAACTCCTTGAAAGCTATTTCTATGGAATCCAACAGTTTAATGTATAATGTTTTTCTATCATATCCCGAATAATATAGAAAAAATTATTATTAGTGAAATTACGAAATTCATTCTAAAAACATGAATTATTTGAGATGTTTGTTGAAAAAACATTGTTGAAAAATGTTTTCATTAGCCATGTGGTTATCTAAGTACATGTCATGCAATAATTCCACTAATTCTGATTCGTTCCGCTAAACACAAACAACGAATCATGTGTTATTGGATGATCATGAATCTGATTGGTTCTGAGCGTTTATGTAAACTTGTGCATTTCAATGTATTGATGAGAAATCATAGTACAGGGTGCGTACGGGTTCTTAAAATTCATGAAAGTCATAAATGGTCCTTATAAAGTCATGAATTCAGATTGATTTTTGGTAAAAGTCATGAATTTTTTTAACTTAACAACTGACAATGTGAACCGTTTAAAAAAATTTTTTTTTTTTTTTGTTAATTTAACACCATACATTCATCATTTCACTATCACCTTTTAGCTTTTTGCATAGCCTTTCCAGTTATGCTTAAGCCTAAAGACAATCACATGTTGCATCGTCATCTTAAAAAAATGCCAGGAAAAAGCGTGGTCAACAAGTTGTGGTTGCTAAATTCAAACTATAAGGACTGATTAGAGGAAGGAAGTGATAAGTTCAAGGCCAAATGTAATCTCTGTATGAAAGAAATATCAATTAGTAACCAAGGAGTTGCTGCATTCAACGTGCACTTGAATGGTTCGAATCATCAGCTTCATAGCAACTTTCGATATTCCACTTCGAAAAGTTATCTGGCAAATTCCTTACTGAAACGTGATCCCAAAACACTTCAGTCTGAACCTGTGCATACTTTACTCCCTGATCCTGATTCTGTAGTCTCTATATTCCTGATGCTCGACTCTCAACTCAAATAATGTAAGTGTAGTGATTTAATTTAAGAAAAAGTGCTTTGGATTAATAATTGTTGATAATCCTTATTAAACCTTAATAATTCATATCCATTTTTATAGGAATTAGAGAATGATTGTTTATAGGCCTATTTGTTTTTTCTTTCTTTTTTTTTTTTATTTTTTGTAGTCCAATACTACTTTTATAACTCCATTAACCGAGAAAATGGAAATGAAGTGGAGAGCAGAAATTTTGTGGACATTGAAAACTGTTCATTCAAAGCATTCATATAAAAGTTGTAATGGAATCGGCAAAGCGTTTGCTCAAATGTTTCCTGATAGTGGAATAGCAAAAGAATTTTCTTGTGGTGAAAAAAAATGTGCTTACTTAGCTTGTTATGGAATTGCACCGCACATTCATTCATTACTCCTTGAAGATGTTAGATCATCAAATTATTTTGTGCTTTTGTTTGATGAATCGTTTAATGTAAGTCTCAATCAAAGCAGTTGGATTTACATGTGAGATTTTATTGTGAAAACATGCATATGGTTTGGTCTCATTATTTCGACTCTGCGTTTCTAGGGCATTCTAAAGCGTCTGATTTGTTGTTGCATTTCAAAAAGTTAACAAAAAAATTAGATTTGAAAAAATTATTGCAGATATCGATGGATGGGCCTAACGTCAATTGGGCATTTTTCAGTAATTTTGTGAAAGACATTATCAGTGAAGTGGATAATGATTCTGAACCCATTAATATTGGAAGTTGTGGGTTACATACCATTCATGGGGCATTCAAGTCAGGATGGTTAGCTGTAGATTGAGATATTGATGGCTTACTTCAAGCTTTGTACACTTTATTTAAAGATACACCAGCAAGGAGAGAAGATTTTGAGTGTATCACAAATAGTGAAGTGTATGCCTTGAAATTTTGTGCCACTCGTTGGATTGAAAATGCGAAAGTTGTTACTCAAGCACTAGAGATATGGCCAAACATTGAAAAGTATGTGCAAAAATTAGAGAAACCATCAAAAGAATTCTCAATTCCCAAAACAAAATCATTTGAAATGATAAAAGCAGCAACTAAAGATTCAACAACAATTGTAAAATTTAATTTTTATCTAAGTTTAGCTAATGTTTTTACAAAGTTTTTAACAAAGTTCCAAACTGATAAGCCTGTTTTACCATTTTTATCTTTCTACTTAGAGAAACTTATTCGAAATCTCATGAGAAAAGTTGTAAAGAAGGATATGCTAAGCAATGCAGATTCAGTCATAAAACTTATGAAAATTGATATTGACATTGGTTTTATGGCTGAAAAGTTACTTTATGAAAAGAATGTTGTTGGAGATATTTCTCAGAAAGATGTTATGTCTTTTAAAATGCAGTGTGGTAGGATCATTACAAAAATTATAGGAAAAATTCTAGAAAAATGTCCATTAAATTTTTCTCTCGTTAGAAATGTGTCTTGTCTCTCACCTTGCCAAATGGCTTCATCAAAAAATTGTATCAAACAGTTTAAAATTGTTATTAATATTTTAAATAACCATTAATTTGTAAAAAACAGAAATTGTGATAAGGTCATTGCACAGTATTGTGAATTTATGGAGAAAATTGTTGCTGCCAACCAAGGTAGTTTTTTAGAATTCAGTGATTCAGAATCGAGGTTAGATGTGTTGTTTAAACAAATTATGATAACAGATTTTGATCTTTTATGGCAAGTGGTAAAACTCATTTTAACTTTATCTCATGGCCAAGCCTCAGTGGAAAGATATTTCTCTATTAACAAGGCATTATTGGTAGAAAATTTGAAAGAAACTTCTTTAACTTCTCAAAGGAGAATTTGTGATTATATAAACCATTGCGGTGGTTTGATGAAAGTGCCAATTACAAAATCTTTGATTGTGTCTGCCCACAGTGCACGTCAAAAATATTTTACAGCTCTAGAAGAGCAAAAAAAAAAAAAACGTCTAAAAGTAAGTGACAAAATGAAGACAATTTAGAAGTTGAAAAGTTGAACAGAAAAAAAATACGTTTAGAAAAAGACATTGAGTCACTCTTAAAATCTGCTGATGAAATGGCATTGTTGGCAGAGACAAAAAATGATTTATCTTATGTTGTGAAATCCAATTCATTCAGAAATACTGTGAAAGAAAAGAAGATTGAAATACAAGAAATTGAAAAAAACATAAAGTCATGAAAAATAAAAAATTTTAGTAATGAAAAGTCATGAAAAAGTCATTAATTTCGTTTTTTCAAAAGTAGTACTTACCCTGGTAGTAACTCCAGAATTCCACCTGAGCTTCCACCTTAGCTATAATTATATAGACCTGTTTGTGCTGAGGTTAATAAATACTTCACCAGATGGTATTTCATTGCATTTTGATGAATCGTTGGCATTAAGACATCACAGTTTAATCCTACATTGTTGCAGTTGAATCTTTTCAGATGATTCACAAGAATCAAACAGATCTGGAGGTGAAACTCACTCCGCAGTCTTTGCTCAGTCTGTTGAGCTGAAAGTGAGCGCTTTCCTGCCTGCGATATTATAATGGCGGTGCTCATTGAATGCTCTGCGAAAGGGTCTATACATTCATGTAAACAAATTTCGATAAACTGAGTTTTCTTTTCTCCCGAAACAAATAAATTAATATATATCATACAATAGTCTCAAGTTTATTTCATAACACAACATTTTTATGATTTTCAGTGAATCATATTGCAATTATTTTTTTCTCGTTAATTTTTTGCTTGGTCCCTTGAAATATACATTAACGAGGTTCAGCTGTATATGGTGAAATCTGCTCGAGAGAGAATCGACTCATAGTCGGCTCAGCAAATGTATACAAACTATTAGATGCAATTAGGGCTGCAGAGAAGAATTTTTTCATATTTTACAAGAGGAAATCTCACCAAAATTCAAAAATGCAATATTCTGTATGAATTTCAAATAATGTTTTATCAACACCAAAAAATAATCACTTATCACTGATTTGTGAAGAAACATTTCCAAATGAAAACATCAGCATTTATAAAGTACTGTGCCTCTAAACCCGAAAAAAAATCAAAAATTTTAGGAGTGCGGCCAAAAGTGATTCCGGCATGGAAAAACGTTTTTTTCTGAATTAAGAAATCATGATCGGTAATTTTGGATAGAACAAAAAAAATAAATCGAACTACTCTGTTTTAGCCTCCAAGAGTGTATTACATAGTAATTTAGACAATGAACGGATATATATTAAGAGAAGGACGAGACACAAGATTAACACCATCCTAACCTCCAATTTCTTCACTTTTAACAATGATTATTATATCCAGTCCAGTGGCACTGCTATGGGTTACAAAATGGCTCCTAACTATGCCAACATTTTTATGGGGGAGGTGGAAACCAAACTGCTTTCCACATCTTCCTTGAAGCCATTAGTCTGGCTACGGTATATTGACGATGTTTTCCTGATCTGGCCACATAATGAAGACTCACTCCTATCTTTTATAACCCACTCTGACTCCATCCACCCCTCTATCAAGTTTTCTCAGAATTATTCTATCACAACTGTTTCTTTTTTGGATGTCTCTATCTCTATCACTAAGAACAAATTGTCTACTAATCTCTATAAGAAGCCCACTGACAGGCACCAGTACTTACACTATGATAGCTGCCATCCCCGCCATTGCAAGGATAACATCCCTTTAGGTCAGTTAACTCGCATCCATAGAATATGCACTAGTCAGTCTGACAAGGACTTCCATGCTAATGCCCTTACTCACTCCCTTAAAGCAAGAGGCTACCCCAAATCTGTCATACGTGCTTCTATCTATAAGCATCGCAATTCCTGTCCTAACAACAATCCTAAAACTTCTCCAGCCATGGCCACACCTACGTTAGTTCTTCTTTATCATCCAACCCTCAATAGTATAAAAAATATCCTAACGAAACATCAACATATAATTGACAACTCTCCTTTATCTGGATTCTCCATTCCATTCTACCAGAACCACCTAAAGTTTCTTTTAAACGGACATCTAATTTTAAAGATATTCTGGTCCATGCTGCTATTACTAAACTACGCACTTCCACTAAGGGATGTTCTCTTTGCAATGAAAAGCGTTGTGGCGTTTGCCATTATCTTAACCCTGCTACCTCCATTTCCAGCAGTGCTTCCTCCTTTACTTTCAAAATTAACCAGAACCTGACCTGCACTTCTCACAATCTAATTTACCTGTTACATTGCAAGGTATGCCAGAAACAGTATCTCGGTGAGACAGGCAATACTATAGGTGCCAGATTTGCCTGACATAAAAATTCGACATCCTTAGCAATGCTGACACCCCTGGCTACTCTTTACAGGCCATCAACCTTTATATTCTTCGTAGTAACTTCCGTAACAAAAAAGAGAGAAAGCAATTCGAGTCTTTTCTTATTTGGAAATTCAATTCCCTCACCCCTGATGGCTATAACCTTAATTCCCCTGGCCACTCTTTACAGGCCATCAGCCTTTATATTCTTCATAGTAACTTCCATAACAAAAAAGAGAGAAAGCAATTCGAGTCTTTTCTTATTTGGAAATTCAATTCCCTCACCCCTTATGGCATTAACCTTAGCAAAGGCACCATTCCCCCATTACCTTTCCCATATCCCTCTCCCACTTCAGCTATTCCTTAATTTGTCACAAGCTCTATGGGCCCTTTTCTTTTTTCTTTTTTTTTTCTTTTTTCTTTAACTTATCTTTTATTTCTTCTTTTCAATGTTCTTTCATATTTTTCTACCTTTGACCCAATGCTCTTACATGTGGGACTATTTTACAGGGTGACTAGCGACCGGGAATTGTCAGGGAATATTTTTTTTTTTTTTTTTTTTTTTTTAACCGGGAACAGTCAGGGAATCATAAAATCGAAAATATTGAACAATGTCAATAAGATTCTTTTATGACAGCCTTTTTTGTCTGCTGATAATCAGGAAAATTCAGGGAATTTTACGAAGTCTTTTTTGCTAGGCACCCTATCATTCCTAAACTTTTTTATAATTTCAATTTCATATGTGTCATCCTATTGCATTTTTCTCGCCGCCCCCTTATTATTTCCTATTTGTCCTCCGTCCTGTCCTATCCCAACAGTTCTTCTAATTAATCTCATTTGTTCTCTTCTTGTTTTCCAGCCAATACCTTATTACTATTCCCTATGCAAACTGTATATAAACCCGTCCGTTAGTACAACTTTCATAACTTCAGGTTAATTCTCTAATATTCTAAATGCTTTTAGAGAATTATCCTTTTTTGCTTTGATAAAAGATAGTCTCTATTCGTAACGTCAGCTTTTTATTTTGATTTTGATTATTTATTTTTATTTTTGTTTATTATATCTTATTTTTTATTTAATTTGTATTTTTAATTAATAACTATTAGTAATTTAGATAGTAATTTATATACTTAATGAAACTTTTATAAATTTATTAATGAACTGTGTAAATAATTATGATAATCACATTTTTACTTTAGTGTAACTCTTCGGCAGAGGCCATGGCTATTATGATAATCACATTTTTATTTATAGACTGCCGACCAATTCACGCTTCCAGCGGCATGTAAATGTCAGCACTTGTAAAACAAAATGGCTACGCAGATGGATACTGTGGACATGAATTAATGAAGCAACATGCCCTTCAAAATCAGTTTGCCCCATATTTTAGACTCATTGAAGGGGAAGCTGTTTTTTAGATGGCAAGCACATCATATACTGTGGAACCTTACGGAAGCAATCTCAGATTAATAGCGTGTTGGACGTGCACCTTCAGACGAGTGTAATAAATGCAAAGCCTCATGAAATAAAGGTCAACATCAGAGATAACGGAACGTACAGCTCCAAATACTGATTCAAGCTGGGATTTCCGAACAGTGTAAGCAATGAAGAGCAGTGATGGTCTATATTAACATGTAAATTCATAGAATATTTATAGTGGCAATTAATGCATACTACCAATAAAAGCTCCATCTGAAATTAACATACAATAATAGAATTGCTGCAAAAAACAAGGGAAATAACAAATGACGGTTTTAAAGAGATAAAAGTTTATGATTGGAACAATATTAATACCAAAAACAAGTTTTTTAGAACTGGAAAATTTCAGTTGTACTTATGTCGAACAACTTTGGAGCAAGATGAGAAAAAAAAAATGCCACCTTTTTGTCAACTCACTAAACTTAAAAAAATTATGTCCATGTTAGTGGACAACAAGGAAATAATTTCCATCTACTAGAAAAAACAGTTCGGAGGATATTCCTACAGATTTTCCTAACATCAGCTTTGTAAGTGAGTAAACAAGGGAGAGCACAAACGAACATTGTCTTTTCAACACTGCTTGAGCACTTTGTATATATGTTTGACACACTTTTGCAGCCTATCATACTTGAACATATAGTCACGCTGTTACATGGCATGTGTGCTGTTAAAAGAACTAAAATCCACATTTAAACTTGAAGAATCTGATATGCATAAACATCTAACAATTTTCTGTGAAACTGGCATGGCAACACCGAATTTTTAGCTTTTTTGTGAAACAATAGTGCCACAAGATAAAAGTGAAGTGCGCATCGCCGGTTCTGTGTGTTAAGAAATTTTCCTGTATGGCAATGGAAACCCTGATTGGGATAAGTAAATCACTCATCTATTGAAATTACTCTTAAAGGAAACAGGGCTAGAGGTTGCAGTAAAAATTATGAAGATGTTGCATTTAATTTATTTACTTCCAGCCTGGGCTCAAATCATAAAACTCACAAATTTTCTAGAATCTCTCCATATGAAAACAATAACCCTGAAGCATTATTTGGAATAAAATTTATTTATAAGTCAACATTATTTATATTCAGTAAACAGTATAATCTTGTCTGGAAAATAAGTCTCCCTTTCTAAAATGTTACTGCAAACCTACATAGCAGTAATATGTTTCCCAGGTTTTTCTTAACTCCTTATGTTTTTAAAAATTATCAATGCCAATTTTGTTTTCTTTACTTGGAGTTACATCCCACACCACAGCAATATTAATTTTTAACTGCTTTTTTTTTTTGTTGTTGCTTTCCATGCAAAATTTATAACTGCACGTGGATTTACTATTATGCAGTTAAAAACACACTGGCAGACACCACTGAGTACCCATGTCAAGTGCATTATGGGTAATGCCATTTTTTTCCGCATGGTGCCAGATAGGTCTACTGGAAGCGTGAATAGCCAACAACCCCTATATCTCCGAGATATAGGGGGTGTTGGAATAGCGCGATAGAGCATTTTATGACATCATAACACCTTGGAGTAGAGTGGCCTTGAAAGATTCATCGACAATAACTTAAATACATGAAGTACATAATAAAGCGATGATAATTTATGAATGAAAATTTGTGACTGGTTAATTATTGTTCTGAAGGGTTAGAATATTAATTTCTCTGTCAGAAAACCATGAACTCAAATCCACCATGTTTTTATCGGATAATTTTTTACCGATCAGCGATCGATTCACCTTTTCAAAAGGTATATAGTGTAACAGAATTTTCATATACAAAGATAGGAAGCAAATATAAGAGAAAATAGCTATAATATGAATGCATTGTATTGGCTATCGACCCAAAATTATTCCGCAATAAAATAATACTCGTCTACAACTGTGAAATCAGGAGCATTTTTTTTTTTTTTTTTTTTTTTTTTTTAGTTGGGGGAAGGGGTAATCTTTATTAATAGAAGAAAGAAATTCCACTCTATTTATTGTACGAGACAATTGTACTTAGGTATACAAAATTTATAGTAAAATAGAGTCAAATTATTGTTCGTTTTTTTATATTAATAACCCTCCCCCCTCGCCAACTGAAGTAAGGAGTAGAGTCAAAACATCTTAAGCGTAATGATTTTTGGTTGATAGTCAGTACATATATATACAGTGGTGTGCTGGCAAATTTTTAACCGGCTCCACAACTACTCAGTTGAACCTAACACATGAATTAATGTATAAAAAATAAAATTATTTGTAATTTTTCATGTCTTTGGAATTCAACAAACGGTTCGCAAAATATTACGAAATTAAATAAGCGGCACGAAAAATCACGAGCGAGCCGGTGCGAGCCAGCTTCTAGCACACCACTGTATATATACCTATATCAATAGCCAATACATATTTTATATTTGCTTCCTGTCTTTTTCTAGGAAACTTCTGTTACACTTTATACTTTTTGAAAACGTAAATCGATTGCAGATTGGCTATAATTATCTGGTAAAAACACAGTGGATTTGAGTTCATGACTTTAAATTAACCAGCCTATGTTGAATCATTTTCTAATAATGAAATTAATATTCTAACCCTTCAGAACAATAATTAACCAGTCACATATATTTTTTTTCAGAAATTATTATGAAATTACTGTGTGAAAGCTATTGTCGGCGATTCCTGCGCCTACACTACTCCAATGTGTTGTGATGTCACAGAAAGCTCTGTCGTGCTGTTGGTCAGCATTTCGTTGATAGAGCCATGGCTCCTGCCGAAGAAATAAAGAGTTACACTTATTCAATAAAATGAGATTATATACAGTGGTCGCCGCTTAATGTATACACGGTTAATACAAACAATCGGTTTGTGTGACCATTTTTGTAAAGACCCGAACGAGTGTATACTATTACTTGCAAAAAATTTCGTTTAATGTATACAGCAGTTCGGTTAATACAAACATTTTTTTAATAAAATACGTACAGTATTGACTGGCTTGGCAAGCAGTGGCAATTTTATCATCGGCCATTTTTCTTTTTGCTCACATGCTCTGATGCTCGACTGTGATTGGATGAAGGTCGTCCATCCATTGGCAAAAGTTGAACATTTTTTCAATGCTCTGCGGCAAAGCTTTCTCTGTGTTCACAGAAGTAAAGAAACTGCACATGCGCTATAGCCTCTAAAACTTGGCGCGCGATGCTTGCTGCGCCAATGTGAATAGCCCTAAGGCAGAAGCTTTAAGCTATGCTGGAGTTGACGAACCTCTCAGACAAATAGGATCGAAAATTTACAATACCAATATGAAAATTTTATTAATCAACTAATTATAAAAAACACAGCAATTGAAAATCACAGATTTCATATCATAAATGTAATTTGATTAATAAATGTAATAAAATATGTATATACTGTATTGAATTACTACACATCTAATCTATATATGTACTGTATTATTGAAAATGTAATAAAAGCTATGAAAACATTGGTATAAACTGATGTTTCTGTTTTTTTTCGGTTAATGAAAACAATCGGTTATTAGAGACAGATAGACCTTGTCCCATAGTGTCTACATTAAGCGGCGACCACTGTATTATATTATACATATATTGGACTGTATGGAGATTTGCTATAAGGAGTTTGCTTCATGGAACAGAGGGAGCATATGAAGTGTGCATTGGGGAATTATCGAAACCTTTACAAGTGTTGCAACCTACTCCTGAGCAACAGGCAGTATACAAGCGAGATCTAGCCGTTTGGGACAGGGCAGATCGGTTAGCAAGTCAAGTCATCGTTCGAACACTAGAATCAAAAATAATGACCTTAATCTTAACCTGTGAATCCGCAAGAGAAATGTGGTTGAAACTGCACGGAATTTTCGAACAGCAGACCAAGCAAGCCATTCACACAGTTCAGGCAGAATTCTTCATATTTAACATGAGTCCAGGTGATGACATGGTGGCTCATATCACCAGATTTGAAGAATTAGTCTTACGTATGCAGCAATTAGGTGTGAAGCCTGATGAATCTTCACTTATGGTCAAGCTGCTAGATACGTTATCGGACGACTATGATAGCCTTCATCAGGCATGGTGATGCGAGATCCGAGTGTCAGCAGAAGCTTGCCAATTTGATTGAAGTGCTAACGTCGGAAGAGAAGTGATGCCGTCAGCATGCAAACAATCGGGAAGAGATGGTAGCATTATCAACGGCCAGAAGTAAAAGCAAAAAGAAGAGTGATCCCAGCGCGCAAGTACTGCATGGTAAAAGTGTTCAGTCTTCATCAGATAAATTTAAGGAAGGAAGTTATGTTTGTGGTGAAAAGAACCACATATGCAGAAACTGCCCGAAACTAACAAAGCAAAAGAAGCAGAATGCAACAAGTGCAAGTACGTCGGGAAATAGCAGCCAAGATCAAGCGTTTGTCTCGGAGTCCTTAAATGCTGAACTTGATGATGATTGCTGGATTATAGATTCTGGAGCAACAGATCATCTAACACACCATGGTGAGTGGTTCTCGTCATTTGAACAGTTTAAAATACCCCTAGCTGTATATACCAGTGATAAGTCTAAAATGAATGCAGTCGGAAAAGGAACAATTAAATTTGATTCTTACGTTAAAGGCAGATGGCTGTCGTGTTATATGGAAAATGTATTATATTTTCCTGTAGCCAGAAGAAATTTGTTTTCTGTGACATCTGCGCTTGATAAAGGTTTAATGTTCCGAGCGATTAGTACAAGATGTGAATTTGTAAAGAATGGTGTTGTTAAAGCTGGAGGAGTACAGGTTGGTCAGTTGTTTAAAGTATTAATTCACATGAAACCCCCAGATATACCATGTATGAATGAAATAAATTACGTTTCAAAGGAAACTTTACAAGTTTGGCATGAGAAACTGGTGTTGTTCTCAAAAGGTGTTGTTGCAGCACGGTATTAACTTTCTAGAAAATAATGAGTTCTGTGGTGCTTGCATTGAGGGGAAGCAGCATCGTACTACTTTTCAGTCCCGTAGTCAACATGTGACAATGCCTGGTGAAGTTATTCATGCTGATCTCTGTGGACCAATGGATAGCAGATCTTTAGGAGGTTCAAAATATTACTTATGTTTTACTTGCGATTATTCAAAGTACCGTATAGTTTATTTTCTAAAGGAGAAGTCAGAAGTCATAGAAAAGATCCAGGAAATGTTACAATTTGTTGAAAACCACTGTGACCATTCAGTAAAAATGTTTCAATGTGATGGTGGTCGTGAGTTCGATAACAGTGACGTGAAAACGCTTTTAAAAACAAATGGTATCAAGTTTGTTGTTATCAATCCGTACACACCAGAACAGAATGGTTGTGCTGAACGTTCAAATAGAACAATGCTGTTAGCTAAAAACTTACCTAAAGTCCTGTAGGCAGAAGCAGTTAACACTGCTGTATTCTTGTTAAACAGAACTGGACCGAGTAATGTTGATGGAAAATCGCCATAAGAACTCTTTGAAAAGAAAAATTTATATCTGGGTAAACTGCACGTTTTTGCCACTGGATGTTATGTGCATATTCCAAAAGTTCTCCGAAAGAAATGGGATCCAAAAGGACAACGTGGAGTATTTGTTGGCTATTCAGATAACGTTGATGGCTATCGTATTTGGTTGAAATCAAAAGACCAAATTGTAAGAAGCAAAAGTGTGGTATTTGATCCAGAAACCCCTGCAAGAACATTGTCAATATTTCCAGTTGACACAAGTAGTGTTTCAGACTTTGAAAATGATAGTGAAATTCCTTCAAACTCAACCGTAGAAGATAATGAAGAAGGTACTAATATAACTCCAGTAGAAGAAGACTATAAGAAACGTCTGCGAGATAGAGCAACACTTAAGCCCCCTGAACGATTGATTGAAGTAATGCCAGCTGAAAATGATGAGCCTAGAAGCTACACTGAAGCTGTTGAATCAGCAAATTATTTTCGGTGGAAAATGGCAATGGAAGAGGAAATGGAATCCTTAAAAGAAAATTCAACATGGACACTAGTTGAATTGCCATTAGGACGGAAACAAATTTCAAATCGTTGGGTTTAGCGTATCAAACGTAAAGCAAATGAAGAAATAAGTCGTTTTAAAGTAAGACTGGTTGTAAAAGGGTACAGTCAGAAGGAAGGAATTGATTATAATGAAACATTCAGCTCTGTAGCTCGATTTGACACAATACGAGCAGTACTAAGCATTGCAGCAAATGAACATCTAGAAATGGCAGTTTGATATTAAAACAGCGTTTCTAAGTGGGATACTTGAAAAAGAAATATACATGAAGCAACCAGATGGATTTGAAGACGGTACTAATCGTGTATGCAAACTGCAAAGAAGTTTGTATGGATTAAAGCAGTCCCCAAGGTGTTGGAATAAAAGGTTTACAAGTGTATTACTGAGTCTAGATTTACATGAGAGTGCAGCTGATCCCTGTTTATTTTACCGAATTAATGGCAGTGAGAAATTCATAATGGTGTTGTATGTTGATGATGGATTAGTGGTTGCAACGAGTCAAACTGTTATTAACGAATTTCTGCTTAAGCTGAAAAAGAAATTTAAAATTACTACGGAGCCTGTGGGAAATTACCTTAGTGTGTTAATTCAACGTCAAGATGATGGATCAATTCTTATAAGTCAAGAAATGTATGCCAAAAAGGTACTATAGCGATTTAATATGATTGATGCAAATGCTGTTTCTACTCCGATAGAGAAGTATCCTCCTGTGCAAGAATTGACAAGTGTTGAACTAAGTAATGCTCCACATCGAGAGGCTGTTGGCTGTTTGATGTATTTAGCAATTGCAACAAGGACTGATATTACTTTTGCAGTAAATTATGCGTCACAATTCCTTGAAAATCCCGAGAAACGACATTGGGAACTTGTTAAGCGAATTATGAGATACATCAAAGGCACTGCAGCGTTAAGTATCAAATATCACGTCATGGGAAAAGCAGGCCAATTAGAAGCATACAGTGATGCAGATTATGCAAGTGAGCCGACTACACGACATTCAGTAAGTGGGAATGTTTTCAAGTACAGCGGTGGAGCAATCGTTGGGGCGAGCAGAAGGCAGCAAAGTGTGCCTTCATCGACAATTGAAGCTGAGTATGTCTCTGCGTGTGAAGCAACGAAAGATATTATTTGGCTCAAGAGGTTGTTCGCCGAGATCGCACCTTTACAAAGTGTACCTGTACTCTTAGTTGATAATACGAGTGCCATAAAGCTTGCTAACAATAATGTGTTTCATAAGCGTTCTAAACATATAGACGTTCGTTACCATTTCATACGCGAGCAACTTGAGGAAGACCAAATGAGCATTGGACATGTGCCTCGAAATATGCAAGTGGCAGATATTCTGATGAAGCCACTTCCTAAGTATTATTTGAACATTTCTGTTGTATGTTAGGAATGAATTAAGTTTTCCTTTTTTTATTAGTGTTGCTGTATGTTAAGTAATGTGAACATTTAGGGGAAGTGTTGAAGAAAAATATTCAATCACTTAACGTATAGTTTTTCTTTATTGTTGTGTACAGTAATATAACTGTTACGTGATTAATAATGTAACATACACGCATGTAACTTTGCTTAATTCTTGATGATGACTTGTCCCCTCGCCTCTCTTCTTAAGTCTTTTTTTTTTTTTTTTTTTCCTACGTTAATGTTTTTTGTTTTTCTACTTTAACTTAACACTTCAACGTGATAGATTATTTCAAATCTATCCTCAACAAAAATTATTTAGATGGTTATTTAAATAATGAAATATACTGCCTAAATTATTATTTAAGATACTACGGGACGCTAAAACAATGTAGTCCAATCTTTTTTTAGACCCAAGAAGTTTGCGGCCTAAAGTGAATTGCGGCCTTTAAACGCTTATTTTTTCATTCCACCGTCAAATTTACGGCTATGACCTAAAGTGAATGCGGCCAATATTCGAAAAAAATACGGTATTTATTCATACAGATGAATGTGGCAGGACCAAAACTGTAATAATTAGCATATACGGTATTTATTATGTTTCTGTAATAATTAGCACATTGAGAACATTAGGATTTCTCTCATCCAGGATATATTTGAACTCTGGCACCCCTTTTTTTGCTTCTGCATCTTCTGCACCCACAAGAGAATCCCTCGAACATGTATGTCACAGATTTCCACCAAATTAAGATATGTTACTCAATTGAAGCTACAGTAGATGCTTGCAAAATAAGAGAGTGCGAAATTTTGTTTCTTTCAAAATAAACCACGAGAACAAAAAAATTTGAGCACACATAGTCATGCAAGGACTTCATTGCTTAAACGGTGTATGTGTATTTATGCGCTTAACGGGACTTGTTTCTTCCACTACTCACAGCAATAAGCACGAATCTACTTCAGGTGAAATTACTTCTGCTACTACTTCTGCAGACGACAATTGAATGGCTTCTCAAGTTTCTTAACAAACTTCGTTTTTAAAAATAGATTATTACAATTAGCTAATTGCCTTCCAGTAAAAAATATCTATTGTAATTAATAACCATTTTCTTAATTTATTATTTCATTTTATTAAGTAATTAGTTAATCAAACACGGGGCTGGCTTCATGCAACATCAAGTAATATGTTGCGTTGGTGACGGGGTATGTATCGCAGGGCATTATAATATTTAAATAAAAATAGTATTCATGGATGCTTCATCTTATAAATTATATCCAGTTGAATAATTGTACAGCAAAATTAAGGTTTTATGCATAATAACAGTGCTCTAACTGCAATTCTTTGGCGACTGCTGCTAACGATTTTGCTTTTCCCTCTGACCTCCATGTTTGTTGAACTCTGCGCATTTCCAGAGCGCTCCACTGCCTCGCAACGCTATCGCTTCCATGGTGTACTTGCGCGCAAAAAAAAAGGCTATGTGGGGTTCCCTTGTCAGTGCCCCATTTTCCCTAGTCTTAGCACTTTGGACGTAAGGAATTCCATTTATGGCCCTGAATAAGAATTGTCATAATTCAAAAGATTATTGATAAATGTTGGAAAAATTACGAAAGTTTTCTTTCGAACGACTTACTAATATAGACGTTGGCAGTATTTTTATCGGGAAACTTTGTTAGCTTGACTTTCCAAGATATGAATTAGGTAAGACATAATGAATTGCAATGATTTAATATAAGAAAGCATCAACTTTACTGGACGAGAAAAAATTCGAGCGTATATGGAGGAAGACTTATTTCAATTATGCATGCAACAATCATACTAATACATTATTTTGAACAATAGATGTAATTTTCATTATTACTAGAACTTATGCCATCTATTGATTGCATTATAAACTAAACTAATATAAATGTATAATAAAGTTAGCATAGAAAATTATTTTACTATAATTCTACAATCCCACTCCTTTCTGTGCTATACTTAATTTATTTATAATAATAACTTATTACGAAAAAATTCAAAGTTTTCTTTAACTAGAATTTTCGTGAAAAAGTACGCAATGTTATTCTTACTATCAACTTGATCTAGGACGAAATTTCCATTTTCTAGTTCCTCTTGCACAAAGCGATAGCGGAGGTCAATATGCTTAGATCGGAAATATTCAGTTCCATTATGGGCAAATTGGATAGCTGACTCCTTGTCGCAAAACAGTTTCACAGTCCCCAGAGGTGGAAACAGTCCTTCACATTCTTCTAGAATTCGATGCAGCCATAGGAGTACCTTAACTATGTCGGACATAACTAGGAACTCGGTTTCCATTGTCGACAGTGCGACACTTTTCTGCTTCGATGACTGCCAGGTTACTGGAACTCCAAAAATGAAACAAATAAAACCACTAATTGACTTGTGATCATCCAAATCTGCTGCCCAGTTCGAGTCCGTATAGAACTGTAAGACGTTCTTGCTATTCAGCGTTAGTCTTATACGTAGATTCTTTGTAGTGGCAACATAATCTAGGATCAGCTGTAAACAGTTCCAATGCTTCATTCCTGGACTAGTGTTGAATTGGGACAGTAGAATAATTGAATGCAGAATATCCTGTCTTGTCCGTTGAGCCAAATACATCAGGGAACCTATTAATGAACGATAGGGTACCCGATTCATCTTACTAGTGCTGGCATCATCTGTTGGACAATCTCGCCGACTAAACTCCATTCCAACCTTCAATGGGATGTAGACTGGAATCCCTTTCGCTGACGGTAAGTTATTTAAGATTTTCTCAATGTATTGATGTCGTTGCATCCAGTATACACCATCTTCATCTTGTATAAACTCAACAGACAGGAAATTCCTGAAACGTCCAAGATTCTTCATTTCGTAGGCACTAGCAATTCGATCAACTACAGCCTCTAAATCAGATTGAGATTCTGCAAATACAGCACAATCATCGACGTATACCATCACAACTGCTTGGCTTACATATAAGTATACACAATTTGTTGCTTGTAGCTTCTCAAAGCCTAACTTTCTAAAAGTTGAATCCAGTTCTCTGTACCACTGACGACCAGACTGATGGAGAACATACAGTAGAGGGTTGTTGATGCTTTCTTCAATTTCCACACAGTAGAGGGTTGTTGTGGAACATATCCAGGGGCTGGCTGCAAATAGATATCAACATCCAGATGCATATGGCACCACCCCTTCAGGAATACTAGTACGATGAAGAATACAAACACCAAGGTGAAATTGACTACAAATCTATTCCTGGCAATTGACTGAAACCTTGCACCACCAGACGTGCTCGATATGTTGCAATTTTCTTTGGCTGATCACTGAAGTATTTCAAGGCAAACACCCAGCGAGATCCAACTAGTTTCACATCTTCTGGTTGCGCGACTTCTTCAAAGACTCCCCGCTGTTTCAAAACTTCGGTTTCTTCACTCATGGCTGACTGCCAGGAAGAAGATTGTGGAGATTCAAGAGCATCCTTGTAAGAAGACGGTTCTTTAACTTCTACACAATTTGCTTCTAGTCGTTCATTATCTGATGAATTCTCGGGGCCAATCGTTACTCTACCTTGACTGAACGCAACAGTCCCAGTCAAGTTCTTTGTACTGAAGTCAAACTGTGATGGATCATAAAATATGTTGTTGGATCGGCAGTAGTTTCAACTTCCCGTCTCGATCGTAACCTCTCGCTGGATCCGCAAACATAATAAATGTCATGGCGTCCTGCAGATGCACCAGATTTCCGTTCAACAACAATTCTTTCCCATTCATCGACTGGCATTTTATTTGAACTATGATCAGGTTGGGAATGTGAAGAATCGCTGATATTCACCATTGGAGGGAAGGCTGATATGCATGGAGTTGGTGACTCCCTCTCCTTGACAACAGTCTCAGTGGGATCCTTTTTCTGGACATCTTCCTCGAAATCGCCATCACTATCTGAAGAAGCATCTGATTCATCTCTGCAATCTGAAAGCGGATTCCAATTATTTTCTACGTACTGCTTCTTTGCGTTGCGAAGCACCTCCATTCCAAGTCTGCTCTCATCAAATTTGACATGTTTCGATTCCTTGACACTATTGTCATCTGGAAACCAAATTCGGTAACCTCTTGTATTGAAAGCGTAGCCAAGAAGAACGCCGAGGCGAGCTCATCCCTCCAATTTGCTGCGGGTCTTCTGTTTTTCTTGATGACAGAAAGCTAGACATCCAATTCGTTTCAAATGAACTACTGTTGGTTTCCATCCGGACCACAGCACTTCTGGAACGCAGCCTCCAATTACCTTACTCGCTGTACAGTTTCTTAAGCATGCAGTCGTTTTCAGCAACTCTCCCCAATAACGACGAGGTACTCTGGAAGCCTGCAACAATGTTCTAACTCCTTCCAAAAGCGTCCGGTTGAGACGTTTGGCAACACCGTTCATCTGCAGTGAATCTGTGTTAGCTTGTTCATGTTTGATGCCAAGTTTTCCCAATTCCTCTTCAAATTGTTTGGAGCAAAACTCTAGACCATTATCTGTTTGAAGGTAGACTATGCTTACCATTTGCTCAATACGGCCCCGAGCTAAATGAGTGCTTCCTCTGTCGTCTTTCCACTCTTTCTCAATAGTCTGCTAACTCTGCATTACATCCAGTTACTGAACATTTTTAAAGATTTTCAAGAAATTATTAGGTACTACAAACTCTCATTATAAGAAAAGTTTGAATAACAGGAATTCTATGCATTGTTAGAAATTGAACCTTATCTATATTGCACAAACATTTCCTTGCATTGTTGATCATGAGATATATATTGTTTGTCTGTGAGTAGTGTCGGTGAATTGCATGTATATACGATTGTTGATAACTATTGTTGCACAAAGTTTGCTCTGCATTGTTGGTCATGAGATACTTCTTATTAATATGCACTGGCATCATCATGAATATCAATTTATTATCAATAGTTTTTTGTTTTTTTTTTCGAGATCTAAGGTAGATAGTGACCTTTCTCATGCTTTGAAGGTCAAGTGAGCAAAATATCATCAAGATCGGAATAAAACTGTAGATTTGTATTAAATACATACCCACAAACAAACATTCTTATTTATATAGAGAGAGTTTATACAGTAAATACAATAAACTATATATTTATTGCAAAAGCTATTCAGTGGCTCTCTTCCATTTTCCGCTCATAAACTAGGGATACCAGGTTTTCTCAGCAACTTTTCAAGATGGCTGCCAAGGTGAGATGTCTTGTCAGTTCTGTGGCTTCAGATGCAATTTGGGAAGCAAGGGGAAAAACGAATTCTTCCTAGACCTCAGAAAAGCATACGATTCCGTTGATTGTGATACCTTGATTGAAAAAATGCATAAGTTCCAAATTCCAGAAAAATATGTAAACTGGGTGACCATATATCTATCCAACAGATCCATTTACATTAAAAACATGTTCCCGAAATATGAAGTAAACATCAATAAAGGTCTCCCCCAGGGCTCTGTTCCAACATTGTTTAATATTTATTGCGTAGACATTTTCAATTCTGCCATCCCTCCCACACGAATGTATATATATATCATGATCTGGTCAAAGGATGGATCTCTGCCCCAAGTATGGCAATCTCGCCAAGAAACTCTTAACCATCTGGAAGAATGGGTAGGTAATAACGGCATGAAATTTGCCCCTGAAAAATTCGTTGGGATCCTTCTATCGAAAACGATGCAGAATCCGAACTCATTTAAAAATGTACGGGGGAAACCTCCCAATTAGACAACAGCATACATACTTAACCATCCCGTTTTCTTATACATTATCTTGGACAGCTTTAGCGGCTAAAATTAAAACCAAACTTCTAAGATATTGGGCCTATTAACTAGATTGTTCTGCTATTATTGGGAACCTGGGGGAAACATCCCATCAACTATTTATATTGCATTGTTTAAACCAGCGCCGGATTTATACTTTTCCTTAGCATAGGCCACTGACTTTCTGCTGCCCCTACTTTCGTGATCACTTGTAAGTAATGTGATGCCCCTAAGACTATTTAGGCCCTAAATAATACGTATTTAAGTAGATAAGTAAGTATTGAATAGAATAGTCACACTAATGAAATCTGCCGCCCCTAGGCCGCAAATAGTTGGCTATTGGTAAATCCAGCAAATCCACTACTGATTACTATGCCCCTTTCCTTCTACAATCTCCAACATCCACTGTTAGATCACTAGTAACTCTAGAACACAAAATTCTAAGAAGAGTCCAATCCATGCTTATCAGTACCCCAATATATGTTCATCAGTACCCCATACATGTATTATACATCACAAGCAATTCAACCCCACCAAGATGCTGATGGATAGGAGCCACCACTAAAATGATTAAGACCATGCAGCTATTTAATTCAAATTGCCAGCAAAGATCAGTAGGGTCTTCACTAACCCAAATCTTTAAATCCAATCTTAAAATCCAATAGTGGTGGTGCAACTATTGACATAATTTAGAAATGTAAAATTGCTTACTCGTGTCTAAGAGCATGCAATTGAGATTTAGACAATCTGGAAAGAAATTTTAAGTTTCTCTGAAATATTTTCATACTTAGGCAGTAGTTGAAAGTGTTTATATGAAGGTGATGAAGTTCTAAAAGCGAACCATATTATTTGTTCTGGTTTCACAGAGAAGAAGGAAGAGTTAAAAAAATTTTTTTCCCTATTTGTGTCATCAAGCAGTGTATTAATGCCTCATCTTATTCTCACATAAAAGCAGCATCAGCCTGGATCATAAGGGGAATATTGTTCCAGGTCAAGATCATTATGTAATATAGTCAGTCATCCCAAACTATTCTTTTCTTTTATTCTTTTCAATATTTTCTCCGTTCAGATTCAACATGGTCCTGTTTGCGACCTATCAAATTTAAAGATGGATAGGCTCCTTTTTTCAAAACATGTTTGCTATTCAACATTTACAATCAATAGATTGCTGGGACTAATCATTTTGGCGTTACTCTTGAACAATAAATATAATGTTAATTTTCAGTTAAGATGTCTAATTCACACTACAATTCTTCATTTAAAATGTCTTATTCACACTACAATTCCTCAAGAAAATGATTTTTACTAATTACAACATGCTGATTAGAATATTTTGCTGTCATTTTCTGCTGTCACATAGGGTTTGTTTGCCAAATAGCATGCTTATTTTATTGAAGGTTGAGTAACTGAACAGCCTTTCCCAGTACATGTAGTTTATGGCTCTTTTCTCTTTCTGTCACCAACAATATGCCAGGGATCAACAATATGCTGACTGATAACCAAAGCAAGAAATAAAAGATACATGTGTAAAAGAAATCTGAACCAAAATCCAGTTTTTATGCACTCAATTGAATTTAATTAAAATGCATTGAATGATATAATATAACCTTATAAACTCATGTTTGTAAAAATTGCAACACCATGAAGGAATGATGCGATTGAGCTGAACTTTCAGAAATGCAAATTATAGTGTGTTATGCAAATAATTAAAATTTCAGAGTCACCACGCATGCGTGGGCTAAACAGTGCCCTCTGAACATTTGTTGAAACAGTATAAATAGAGGATTGTAGCGAGATGTTGAAAATAGTTTATGGTTATCTGCTAGTGGTAAATATTAGGTGAGATGTAATGATGCCTCTTTAACGAAAGAGGGTGACATTTCAACAACTTACGGAGTTTGAATGGAGGAGAATCACTAGCCTTCATAAAGGAGGATTTTCCTGTCGTGCAATAGCAGCTCGTGTGCAGCATAACAGTAGCTCAGTGATGTGTATTTGGAAGCAGTGGACCGACAAGAACCGGACAACTTGGAAATCCGGGAGTGGACTCCGAAAGGAGACATCAGCACGTGATGATAGACACCTGGTCCGCATGGCACTCATGGAGCGTACAGCTTCCTCTACATAGTTGGCAGCACATTGGTCCACTGCTACAGGTGTATCTCCATCTGCTTCTTCAACCCGTTGATGTCTGCTGTACCGTGGACTGCGTGCAAGAACTCCTTTATACAGGATCCCTCTGAAGCAAAACCATCGACGCCTGTGGCTGCAGTGGGCTCATCATGAACATAGAGACTGGCGTGCAGATTGGCAACAAGTGTATTTTTCTGATGAATCCCTCTTTAATCTGTGGTACCATGATGGCCGCATGCGTGTTAGACGCTATGCCGATGAACGCTACCTTCTGGAGTGCATTATCGAATTGATGGTCCAGGATGCGATTGCGTATAATGGACGATCTCAGCTGCTATGAATTGTGTGTAATCTTAACAGCGATTTGTTTATAAGTGAAGTGCTGAGCCCGAACTCGTTCCTTTCCTTTAAGGCATTACTGGAGCAATCTTTCAAAAGGATAATGCCCGCCCACATATTGGAAGGAATGTTCAAGACTTCTTTTCAGCAGAAGACATACAACTTCTTCCTTGGCCTGCTTATTCGCCGGATATGTTGCCTATCGAACATGTGTGTGATTTCCTTGGTCGGCATCTTGCTCGTGATCCTCATCCTACAGGTTCTACAGATGAACCTTGGGCCAAACAATATGGAATTCTCTTCCCCAGGTAGACATTCAAAATCTGTTTGACTCCATGCCACGTCGTGTAGCAGCACTTATTGCAGCACGTCGTGGCTACACGAGATACTGATTTTGGACATTAATATTGTATTTTTTGCTTTGAAACTCATCATTTATATGTACCAATAGAAGTCGTTTGTGTATTAAATTTCATTTATTTCTGATGATTCCTTCATTGTGTTGCAATTTTTACAAACTTGAGTTTATATAAGAAAAACTATTCCTTCTCAAAATGTTGATCACAGATCACTATGCTATTTCTTAGTTTTGCCAATTTTTAAACTTAAAATCAGCCATTTCTCTTAAGTTTTCTCCGCTTTGGAAAGTGGCGAAACTTGTACCACGGAATGTAAGTAGCATTGCAAGAGGGAATGCAGCAATATGCTTTTGATTTGGACATGTTTTGAGAGTTGTCTCCACCCCCTCAAAGTGTGGGGAATGGGAAATCTGGTCTAACTGCTTTGAATGGCTTGCACACGCCACAAGATGAAAAGGCAATAGGGGAATCTAGCTGATAATGTTCTGCATTTATGGTTTGGCCTTTTGACAAAAAACAGAGTATATTGAAGTACTGTATCTTCATTGTTTCTGCATTTATGGTTTGGTTTGAAGTATCTTGGATGTGAATCAAATCTTGGGCCCTTGTCTTTCTTGGGGTGGGTGGGAACAAATTTTCCGTTTATATTTTAGGTGGGGGAGGAGTACTTTTTTGATGGTAAGCAAATCTTTACTACTCTTGGGGCTTCATGTCCAATGGTATTTATAGAAAACTGGATGGCATGCTCTTATTCAAGCTAGCATACTAGAGTTTTGATTGACAAATGATGTAAGTGACCAATTTGACATTGTGAACAAACATGTTTCGGTGCTCCAACGTTACTGTGGCATTTGGTGCATGCTAAGTGATCAATTTAATTGACTAATAATGAACATTTACTTTAAATTTAATGTTCGTCTTTCATTGAAAAAATAAATTATGGCATATGGATTGTAATATTTTTTATTTTGATTTATATGTCTGACCCTTCTCGCTTATGCCGATATTGAAAATACATGTATACTAATCGTCGTTCACTAATAAAATTTAACGTAACTTTTCATCTTAAACTCCATTTACATTAACCACATGATCATCACATATGATTTAAAAATTTTTTACCAGTTGCACAATAATAACTTAATATCTGGGCTTTTTAGTAACCACCTCCTTCAAGACCTGCAGTAAAAACTTTACCGATAAGGCAAAAGGAAACAAAAGGCCATTATTTTTCTTGAAAAGTTATGAAAAGAAAAAATTTGTTTATTAATTGACGTTTTCCACTCATTCATTGACAACTGCGATATGTTTAGCATAAAAATTAGTTACTGTTAAAAATACACTATAATATTTTTAAATATGTATAACTGTTGACTTACTTTAGAATTATAATTAGAACTTATTTTTAAGAAAAACTTTATTAGAAATCTTTGTTTTTTTCTTTTAGATATTCTGACTGTTTACTTCTTCTACTTCCTCAATTGGAAACTGTTCTTCGGAAAATTTTTTCACATGCTAACAATTGTCCTTATCGAATACTTACAGCTCAGGTAACTGTTTTATTTTTTTAATCTCTTAGCAGATAAGAGGTAAATTATTGAAGATATGTAGCCCTTAAAGGTAAAATGTATCTTTAAAGATACATGAATTTCAAATATTTTTCTTGATTAAATTCATTGGTTAAACTGAACTAATGTCCATGTATCTTTAAAGATGCATCTAATGTAGTTATCAAACAAGTAAAGTCCTCAGTCGATACTAAAATAAAGTAAAAATCAATTTTTTTCTTTAACCCCATCCTTCAAAAGCCGGCCAGGTGGCCGAGAGGGCTAGGGCATAGGCTTTCTAGTTCTCGAGTCCGCCTGGCCGTGTGTTCAAATCCCTCCGCGGTTTTTCAGGGGTAAATCCTGAGATCACGAACTTCCTTCGGAAGGGAAGTAAAGCCGTTGGTCCCGTGTAGTCGTTTGCCGGCTGCACGTTAAAGAACCCTTGCGAGGCAAAATTTGCGGCCCCTATAACGCCGTCCTGAAATGACCATAGCAGTTGAAAAGGACGTTAATACCAAACAAACCAAACCAAACCAAATCCCTCCGCGGACATGGATGTTGGTGTTTGTCCCGGGCTGCGTACAGATATAACTTGTGTAAAAGGTGTAAAATGACCTTAGTAGTCGATGCCTAAATTTCTAGAACCCTCCCCCCAAAATGGCAGATGATGTTGGTGCCTCCTCAAGTGCCCATGTAAAGTTAACCTACTTTTTATATGTTTTTAACTTTTAAAACTATATAGCTAAGATAAGATGTGACATAGTCAGTTATTTATAGATTTTTTATATTGATATAGTGGTATTCATCTATATTGTGTTGCCGTTAGCTGATTTAGTTCCGTACGTTTTGTACAAAAGTCTCAGGATTGGTACAAAAACCCCCTTACCAATATCGAAGATTGCACCATGCAGCTGTCACCTTCAATGATTTCTTTATTAAGTCTAATATTCAATTTAAGTTCAGTTAATATGTTGATGGAAAACCCCTTGTGGTAGATATATTGAATTTACTTAAAGATTGTTTTCTGGATTGTTCCTAAATTTTATTACTTTTATGCATAAGTTGAATAGTAAATATGCTTGGAGCTCCTCTCTTATCATTTGGGAATTATTGCCTAGAGTCATTATATTTACATTTTGGAATATAAGGTCTATAAGATTTAGTCTTTTCATTATGTATAAGTTAAATTTATTCAGCATTGTAGCGTATGTAACATTCAGTCATTAAATCCTTGTTATCCAAATATAAACCCTGACCAAGTGTAAGATCATTCCTCGATATCTTCACAACCCATATATCACAACTGGCGCCCGAACTTAGGGACCGTGATAATCGAGAAATGATGGGAGAAAATAGTAACGCTGAAGTGAATCCTGCGGCTGAAGGCACTGTTTCTGCAGCCTCGGGTTTTACCCACCTCATTCCAACCTTTTCTGGTGACGATGGCTCCATTGACCTGGAAGGTTTTTTTTTGTGATATAGAAAATGTGGCCACTTTGGTTGGATGGAATGAGGAAATCAAGACTAGTGTCATAAAAGGAACAGCAGCACGAAAATTCAATGAATTGCAGTTATACAAACTAAATCATAGTAACAGACTTAAAGAGAGATTGGTCAGGATTTTAGGAAGAAAGGCGGATAGGAAGGATGTAATGAGGGATTTCTTCTTGGCCCAGCAGGGAAAAAGGGAAAGCGTAGAGGAATTTGCTATGCGTCTTGAACATTTGTGGAATAAGCTTATAGAATATGAGCCCAGCATGAAGCCCCAGAGGGAAACCCTTTTATTGAAACGGTTTGTGGAGAATATACTCCCCGTGCACACAAGAGCTATCTCCCTTTAGGAGCCTGACACCTTTGAGAAAGCGATAGAGGAGGCCATAAAATCAGAGGCCCTAGAACTAAGATCCAATACGGAGAATTGCAATGTGGGCGAGACCAAAGAGTCACATGATCGTATGGAGGCCCTAGAGAAATTAGTCATTCAACAAGGTAAAATGTTAGAAATAGAAAGGAAAGACAAGGATGACAAAGATAATTTAATGAAGGAACTGTTCAAAAAATTAGAATCTCTTGAGAGGAAAGTAGAAGAAAAACCTAGAAGGTCCACATATAATCCTAGAAGGGGAGGCTGTTTCGTCTGTGGAGAGAGGGGTCACTATGCAAATTCCTGTAAAAACAAGCCTTTAAACTGAAGAATGCCGGTCTTGCCAACCAGTATGATCGGCTAAGTCAAATGAACAAGCCAATCTGGTCTTATTAAAGAACCCAAGTGATGGGTTATACAAAGTTAAGTTAAATGTTGAGAATTTATGCATAGTGGCGCTAATCGACACAGGATTGCAGATCTCCATAATAGATGAGCATGTAGCTGAAAGTTTAAATGAGACGGTCACATGGGAAGACATCACTATTTCAGTAAAGGGGATAGGAGGTCAAGTTCAAAATGTAAACCGTGCCATATGGGCAAACATTCATTCTGAAGAAGGAATATCTGGGTGTCGAAAATTTGTCTGTATGAATTTGAGAGGAAGGGAGTACCAAGCAATTTTAGGGACTGACCTGATTAAGAGTGTCATGATTGAATGCAACGGGATACAAATAGATTCGCAAAGGAGGGGCATGCTAACCAAAGATCAAGAAGTTGTGATTTGCGATCTCATTGACTCTTATGCTGATAGTTTTGGGGAGGAGGTGGAAGTCTTAAATGGTGTGCGAGATGCTGTGATCAGTTTCGAGATTGATAAGACTAATCCAGTGTTTGTCAGGCAATACCCCATACCTCATAAATATCTAGCATCCTTTAAGAAGCGCATAGATCAATACCTGGAGGCTGGTATCATTGAACCTAGTCAGTCCAAATGGAACTCCCTGGTGTTTATTGTGCAAAAGGAAAACGGGGATATACACATGACACTCGATCTGCGTAAGGTTAATGGTATCACCCAAGGCTTGGACTTTCCCATGCCCAAACCCCATGAGATCTTTCAAAGTTTGAACGGCCATAAATACTTCTCCGTCCTAGACCTCAACTCAGGGTACTTTCAGATTCCTCTTGCCGAAGACTTGCGCGAATGTTATGCATTTCAGACGCCCTGGGGAAAGTTCCAGCTGACTAGGCTGCCCAAGGGTGGGAAAAAACTCAGCCTCTGCACTCCAAGGCTTTATGTCTGACATCCTTAATGAGTACTTAGGAAGAGGCATCTTTGTTTTCCAGGACGACATTCTTATATATTCGGAAACATTTGAGGAACACTTGACTCTGCTAGAATGGGTATTGCGAGTCTGTAGTGAAAGAAACCTAAAACTGAAAAAATCCAAGTGCTCAATTTGTGTTTCTAGTGTTAGGTACCTTGGTCATGTGATCTCGGCGGAAGGGATCAGTCCTGATCCTGGAAATGTGCAGCACATAGTGTCTATTCCACCTCCCTCTAGTGTTAAAGAAGTATGGTCATTGTTGGGGGCAATGAACTTTTACAGGCCTTTCATCAACAACTTATCAAGCACCCTCCTTCCTATCACGGACCTAACAAAAAAGAGGGCTAGATTCAAGTGGTCTGATGAATGTAGGAGGCCTTCAATAAAATAAAAAGAGCACTTAGCAGTCAGCCAATACTGGTCCCTCCCGATTACTAGCAAGAGTTTATCCTCTTCGCTGACGCCTCGATTGGAGCCACAGGGGCAGCTCTCCATCAAATGAAGGATGGATACCTCCGACCAATTGCATTTTACAGCTACAAATTGAATAAGGCTCAGATAAATTATAGCACAATTGAAAAGGAGGCTCTAGCCATTATAATGGGTCTAAGACAATTCTGTCACATAATTTTGGGATTCCCGGTAACTGTAAGAAGTGATCACAAACCCCTTGCTTTCATTAAGAACCTAAAACATTCGAATCAGAGGCTACTTAGATGGTCCCTTGAACTTGAAGAATACAACCTTAAAATAGAGCATGTGAAAGGGGGAGACAACGGGATAGCGGACTTGTTGTCCAGGTTATCAGCGAAAGAAGTCCAGGCTGTTATCCAAATGAACAACGAGAGCATGATAATAAAATAGTGGATTCACAGCATGCCGACCCTCTTATGTCTTTCCTGGTCAAAGGAGATAGGAGGAGGAAAGGATTTTTTATTCAAGATGGGATGTTGATGAAAAGGGGAACTAATAACCGAAACAAACTTTGTGTTGGGGAATCAATGCGTGCAGAGCTAATTGAGCGAGCTCATTCAGGAAGCTTAGCGGGTCATCAAGGGGTTGGCAAAACCATTCAGTCACTCAGAACTTGGTACTATTAGCCTAGCTTAGAGAGGGATGTCATAATTTACATAAGGGACTGCCGAATATGCCAACAGTGCAAATTAAAAAAGGGCAGGGCCCCGTTTCAAAAGGGGCTGTCCACGTCATTTCCTTTTCAAAAAATCTCCGTGGATCTGATAGGACCCATACCTGAAAGTTTGAAGGGTAATTGGATGTATTTTCGAGATTACCGGAGACATGTGCACTCCCTGACCAATCAGCTATGACTGTGGCCAAAGCTATATTGGATCATGTCATTTGCAGATACGGAATACCCCATGAAATTATATCAGATAGGGGAGCCAACTTCATATCAGAATTAATGTAGACTTTATGCGAAGATCTGCGAATTGACTTGCACCATATCACTGCATACCGACCCAACTCGAATGGATTGGTTGAGAGGCTCAACCAGTCCGTTACTGAAGTGTTGGGGACTTTATGCGATAGGGACTCTCGTGATTGGGACGAGAGGCTTGAGGAAGCCCTATTTACTATTTGCACCAATCCCAATAGTAACACTGGCGAGGCACCTGCCTTTGTTTTATATGGGTTTGACCCCAGAACCCTTTTTTCATGGGAAAGGGAGTCCGACGAACATACATCCATGCAAGATTATCGTTCTGACCTAGTTTTAAGATTATTAAAGATGAGAGAGAGAGTGGAGAAAATGAGTCAAGAAAATAAAAGCTAAAGGTTGGCTCTTAGAAATAAGAAGAGAGAGGAGTTGCAATCATATGCTATAGGGGAAAGGGTATGGATGTTGCGTAAAGGAGGGAGGAAGAATAAGTTGGGACACAGGTACTTGGGGCCTTTTTGTATCTTAAGACTCATATCCAAGGTTAGTTATGAGATCGAGGGAATATGGAAACGTGACAGGCAGATTGTGTACATAGACAGATTGAAGCCATGCTATGGGAATGGAATGGGTAGGCACCCCAAAAGGAGAACCAAGCCAACTAAAGTGAGAGATCTGAGGAATCGGAACCTGAGGAAGAGGATATACCTGACAGAGGGCCCGGACATTTCAGTTTATTTGCCCCAAACTGCTTATACCACTTCAGTATCCTTCATTTTCAGAATGAAATTAATAACTGTATAAAATTAATTATAGTCCAAATTGAGCACTTACAGGAAATTAAATTTTTATTAAGTAAAAATTAAATAATAATACTATAGTATGAAAATTTAATAATAACATAAATATTAAGCTCCATGAGCTTGCCGAATCATGTGGTCGATTTCCCAAGCTTAACACACAATTTCACGCTGGGCTTTTTGTTTCAAGTTGATATTCACAGACTAGCATATGCACTCATTCATAACAACACCTATTTCTTTGTAAACTATATTTATGCACATGAAGAAGAACTTACTCAGTTCTTTTACTATTTGGTTAACACCAATTTCATCAATGTTAACAAATTCCAATGTAATGAGTTTATTTTCCTACAATCCGTAGAACGTAAAAAAAAATGTTTTTATTAAATGATCATTAAAGATAATGAAAATTATAATATAATTGCGTCAGGCGAAGCTAAGTATTACCGTATTTTCGCGAATATACCCCGCACCTCTGTATACCCCGCACCCCTAGATACCCCGTGAAATTCCACATTTATGTAAAAATATTTAGGAAACCCTGCACCCCTGTATACCCCGCGGGGTATAGAGGTGTGAAAAGCTGAAAGAACTTTGAGGTTATATTACGGTTAAATCAGAAGATTAAGAAGTATAATTAATTATTTCAACCATTAAATTCAATTAAAATTCATAAAAATTGTATTGGCAGTATAAAATGTTCCAAAACATAAAAAATAAGGAGTGGAAGAAGAGTTTATTTTGCAGGAAAAGAAAAATCGAGCAGGAAATTCAACACAAAAGTTAGCAGATAGATCCAGGAGATTGAAATAAGCAACTGATAAATGAAAGCAAACTAGCATCTCTTTATATATGTAAACTATGAGCGCCAGAAGGGCTGTGATTGGTTGTTATTAGAAGGCAGGAAATATTAGCCAATAGAAACGCAGTCATGATAGGTAAAGATACCTTCATGATTTATGATTTTTCTACAGGATATTTTAATTACAAAAAAATGTAAAGATACAACTTCATAAAGTAAATATCGTATAAATTAAAAGTATTTAAGGATCAATGATATTCTAAAATTTATTTTAAATAAAAAACAAATTATATACTGCATTCAGAAATCAAATTATTTTTAACATTAAAAATACTGTATTTTATAAATACAAAAGTTTTTCGTATCAAATATACAATTATGTAGTAAAGAATTGTTTGCAAAAACAATATAAAGGAAAGCAAACGTCTTCACGTGAATAATAGAGTAGACTTAAAAGGTTTAATATGAAGCTTTAAACAAAGTTTCATAACAGAGTAAATAAAAATGGTCTATACATACCACAGATGTTTAAATCATTGACTGAAATAGGAAAGAGATCCAGGCTCTAGAATTTTCTTTCCTATTTGCATCAGTTCCTACTTTAAGAAAATTTGCATTGTGTATTGTGTATTGCATTCAGGCTTAAAATTAAAAACTTAAAATTCCGATTCATTATCGCATTTATCATTCCGATTCATTATCAAAAGGTGAAGAAGTTAGTCGGGACAAACTGCCACTACTTCAGATCGTGGCAGTTTTGAAGTTGCCATCTTTTTGAAAAGCTATTTTTTAACGATATGAAAAATGCATAACCTGGATATTTAAAATTAAAAACTTAAGAATCTGATTCATTATTGCATGTTTCTTCAAAAAGTTTCTTAATACAGCACAGATGGCGGTTTATTAAAAAAATAATAAAAGGTCATTTCATTTTGAAAAGGGCAAAAATACAGTTACAGTAGTTTACATGAAATTTTATTGTAAGTTCATTTTTCGAAATTATTACAGTACATATCGTGTATTAATGCATTAAGTACTGTAATAAATAGTCATTTGAACTTTAAGAAACGTTCTTGGACAAGTTCAGGAGTTATGGCGTCGCCATCTTGTTTATGAGAATTTACTTTTACATTAGCTTTTGGAGACGAAAAAATGAGAAAACAGGGAATTAATGTACTGTAGATTGTATATACTACATAATACACTGTAATATGCAAGTATATCAAGTGTTATATGCTAATTTCGTTTGAAATTCTTCAGATCGAAGTTCGTTTGACCCCCCAGTTAGGTTATGGCAACAGAAAATTGGATGGGAGATGGATTTTACAGTAAATCAATTAAACAGAATATACACTGTACAGTTCATTATACAGCACATTATATACTGTGATGTAGTTTCTCAAAAATGCATTTACATTAAAGGTGAATTTTCGATATTATTATAGTATATGGGATCCGGTCATTTGCCCTCAACAACATTTTCGACCAGGAAAGTTCTATCTCCTGAAATTGCCCAAGAACGTTTATTAAACTTCAAATGAATATTTATTACAGTACTTTAATTCATGAATATATATTATGTACTGTAATAATTTCTAAAAATAAACATACATTAAAAAAAATCATTTTATCATGACTATTACTATTCTTTATAAACCACCATATGTACAGTATTAAGATACTTTTTGAAGAAACATGCGATAATGAATCGGATTTTTAAGTTTTAAATTCTAAAGATCCAGATTATCCAGAGGATTTTTACAGTATTAAAAAAATAATAAAAGGTCATTTCTGTTGTGGATCGCTCTTTTAATGTAAGTGGTCACTAAAAAATACTTGCAACAAGCAGAAAAACTGAAAATATTTAATTAATTCAATCTGAGTTAAATTGCTATAAACAAGAATACTACTGAAATACATTCCTGTTGATATAAGACAAGGCCTTCCAAGAGCTCCTTGCTTTCATTAGAACACAACTTATAATGCTTCTATTTTTAACAACAATAGGGGGGAAACACTTAAAAACTCTTACAAAGTAACGCCATCTCTTGACACTACAAAACTTAATACGATAAAACTTAATCTCTTAACAATATAAACTTAACAATACTGCTATAACGAACTATCCCAACAAATCCCCCTTTTTCGTTCTTGCAGTATAACGAAATCAAATAAATGTTAATTTAATATTATTTAAGTGTTTATTCAATAGTTCACCAGGAACATCTTTTGTTAAAATGTCTGCTTCAAGATCTTTCGAAGCCACATATTTTATTTCAAAGTGTCCTTCTTGAATCTCATCTCGCACGAAATAATGTCGACGATCAAAATGCCGATTTTTACGAGATGTCTTCAGGCTGTCAATCCAGTCAATGGCTGACTTGCTGTCACTCCATATTGATATAGGTTGTGCAACTGAAGTGTCGAAACCTAGTTCACTCAAGAAATTCTTGAACCACATGCCTTCACTTAAGGCCTCCGAAGCACTGATCAATTCGGCTTCCATTGTCGACATAGCCACAAGTTTTTGTTTGCTGGATCGCCAACTGATTACCGATTCCCCTAACTTCACGAAGAAACCATTAAACGAACGAGCCTCCTTGGATGTACCCCAACTAGCATCACAAAATATTTGTAAATTTCCTGGAATGTTATTGAAGACGAGTTTCTTTTCTTTCGTTCCATTAAGATATCTCAGTACTCTTTTAGCTGCCACCAAATGAATATCTCTTGGGTCTTTTAGGTATTGTGATAGTTTGCTGACAGTAAAAGAAATATCGGGTCTAGTGGCTACAGCTAGATATCCGAAGCTTCCAATCAATTCTTTATAATACGATGGATCTATTTTTCCAGAATTTTCAAATTCATCCAAGTTTTGTCCCACGGTTCCAGGGGTTTTAACTGGTTTACTTTCCATCATTCCAAATTTCAATAAAATTTCATTAATATAATCAGTTTGATCAATAGAGTAGCCCCAATTATGCTGCTTTATATTTATTCCAAGGAATTTATCGCTATCTGCAGACATTTTTATTTTTATATTTTTCTGTTTAAGCTTATCAATCAATTGATCTATTTCAAGCTTATCAATCAATTGATCTAATTCATTTGATGAGGCACTAAGTACTACACAATCATCCACATACACTCCTATATAAATTCGTTGATGATTGATTTCCCCAGTATATACACATGGATCAGTCTTTGTAGGTCTGAGTCCAATCGATTCCAAGACAGTTTTGAACTTTAAGAACCAATGTCTGCCTGCATCTGGTAATCCGTATAAGCTACCTGTGACTTTAAGTACCGTATCTTGCTTGACGTCTAAAATTTTGGGTGGTAACATGTATACATCTCTGTTCAACTTCGCATGGAGGTATGCCGTTTCCACATCAAAATATTTGATTTGATAATGGTATATTGAAGCTAGTGCGAGTAAAGTTCTAAGTGATTCAAGTCTCATTACTGGACTCGCAGATTCCTTGTAATCTATTCCACATCTTTGTCGTGAGCCATCCGCTACCAGTCTCGCTTTATATACAGGTTTACCATCTTTCTCCTTGATAGAAAATATCCATTTGCTATTTATGACTTTCATATCATCTTCTTCCCTAACCTCTTCCCAGACTTCATGCTGCCTAAGAGAATTTAGTTCCTTTTCCATTGCCATTTTCCAATTGTCTGCTTCCTTGGACTCTATAGCCTCTTTATAGCTTCTCGGAATTAATTCCGTGACTGCACTTGCACTATATTTTGGATTTTCCTTCCTTTCTCTCGAAGACCTTCGTACTCCTCTTTCAATCATCAATTGCTCATATTCTTCTCTTTCTTTCTTTCGTCTTTCATCTATAACTTGTTTCGATGATCCTTTTTTTCTTCCTCTCCTTTTTTCCATACTTCCTACCTCTATATCATCTTTGATTTCTTGACTACTATTATGATCTTCTACACCTTCTTCAAGATTACTTTTAACGTCGATTGATTCTTCCACATGATTATTTACATCTTCTTTACTATGTACATTGTCTTTTTCCATTGTCTTCAAGTCATCATGATAATAATCACCAGTTGTTTTTAACTCTATTCCTGTAGCTAGCTCATCATTTTCCATTTCATTACCAAATTCATTCTCGTTGACCGAAAACAATTCATCAATATTTATATATTCTTTTTCGTTTAATTTATCTAATTCTCTCACATATCCTCTTTTGTCTTCGATAAATATTACATCACGTGATTCAATTATCTTTCGCTTGACTTGATCATATAACCTATATGCTCTTCTCTTTCTAGAATATCCAACAAATATGGCGGGTATGCTACGATCATCCAATTTCTTTACATTGTCCTTAAGAATCTTGTAATATGCCAAACACCCAAATATTCGCAGATGCTTCATACAGGGCTTTTTCCCATACCATATTTCTGATGGTGTTTTATTCCTTACTTTTGTAGGAGTTATATTATGCAAATATGACGCTGTTGCTACTGCCTCGGCCCAAAATGATAATGGCAGTTCACCATCTTTTAACAAACTTCTTGTTATAGTTACAATAGTCCTGTTACCTTTTTCTGCTATTCCGTTTGATTGGGGGGAATATGGAGTAGTCAATTCATGTTTAATCCCTTTCTTCAAAAGGTAGTGTCTCATAGTTTCGTTGCAAAATTCTCCTCCATTATCCGTTCTAATAGATTTAAATTTTCTTCCTGTTTCTTTTTCTCGTAGTTCTATAACCTCTTTTAATTTTTCAGTGGTTTCGTCTTTGGATTTCAGGAACTCGACGAAGATTCGTCGACTATATTCATCAATTATTATCATGAAATACTTGCTTCCTCCTATTGACGATACTTGTAATGGGCCACATAAATCTACATATATTCGTTCTAGTATTCCCGAACTGCTGTCTTTATCACATGTCTTGAATGGCTTCCTAACCTGCTTAGTGACTATGCATATTTCACAATTTTCAATTTTCCCACATAATTTTGTCAAGTCCTTGGTTAAGTTTTTATTGACTAATTGTTTAAGATATTTTTCATTAATATGTCCTAACCTTCGATGCCATGTCTGGAGATCAACACAGTTTGCAGACATACACCTTTCCTCATACTTTGAACTATTAATTAGCATATCTATCATGAACGCATTTCTTTTTAATAAACCTGATGCTACCATTTGGCCGGTTGTTTGGTTGATTATAGTTACTCCATTTTCATCAAAGATAACTTTATTTCCTTTCAATACCAGCTGTGACACCGACATTAAGTTTTCTCTTAGGTCGGGTACCACTAAAACGTCATCCATTTTAATTGGTATTCTTGTATTATATTTTGTTTCAGTGAATCCCTTTAGTGATCCTCTCTCCTTCGATTCAATTTGTCGATTTTCTTCAGCGGTTGCTATTGGTATAAATTCTGGAACAGCATTAATCAATTTACAATCATCATTTATCATATGAGATGAACTTGCTGAATCCACTATCCATGTCACCTTGGATAATTTTTCATTCATATTTTCTTCATCCCCAATAAGGGTATATGCATGAAATGCATTTTCTCGCATAAAATTGGTAGTTTCTTCTCTTTTTTTATAGTTATACTTTTTGTGATTCTCGGATGCGTTTGAGTAACTATTTAATGTCTTATTATTCCCTATCTTTTCTGCATCACTAGCCTTAAATTGTCGAAATGATCCTTCCTTAGACGATCTATTTCTATGCCAACAATTACGAGATTTATGTCCGATTTTTCCGCAAGTGAAGCATTTAAATTTCTTTTTATATTCATATGTATTAAACGCTTTTGTGTTCATCTGATTGGAGTATATATTTTTCCTCAAAATGAATTAAAGCATCTCTGGCCATTTCAAAATTTACATCTGATATGGAGTACAGTGAGGTAACCACCTGAGCATATTTTCTAGGTAAACCTTCTATTATATAACTTATTAACTCTTGATCTTCAACACGTTCTCCACACTCATTTAACTCATTAACTAATTTCTGGCATCTCAGCAGATAACCATCCATTGTTTCATCGCTTAATTTGCTAAGCCGTGCAATCTCTCTCCTGAGTTTGGTTTTTTTCTGGAATTCCAACCCTGCATATCTTTTCTTTAAACATTCCCATATATCCTTTGCTCGATTTTTACCCTTAATGGCTAAGGCCTGATCTGGAGAGATTGAAAGAATAATGGCTGCATAGACCTCATCATTTTCCTTCGACCAGAGTTCCCATTTTTTCAATTCTGCTTCGTCTTTAGAATCTTTGACTGGCTCATCTTCCTCCAGTATATGATATAAATGTTTACCTTTAAGTAATGCTGACAATCTCAAACTCCAGATTGATTAATTTTGCGTATTTAGCGTCTCTATTCTGCTTAAGCCTTGCGTATCCATTTTCTTATACAGATGCGGATCCTTATATTTATTTTCTACTTACAGATAGAAGATCTTGGCGATTTTCTTCTAAAAATCCGACTCACCAAAAAGAAGAAATTTCTCTATTTCTCTTGATAACCACAGACCTCTGCTACCATTTGTTGTGGATCGCTCTTTTAATGTCAATGGTCACTAAAAAATACTTGCAACAAGCAGAAAAACTGAAAATATTTAATTAATTCAATCTGAGTTAAATTGCTATAAACAAGAATACTACTGAAATACATTTCTGTTGATATAAGACAAGGCCTTCCAAGAGCTCCTTGCTTTCATTAGAACACAACTTATAATGCTTCTATTTTTAACAACAATAGGGGGGAAACACTTAAAAACTCTTACAAAGTAATGCCATCTCTTGACACTACAAAACTTAATACGATAAAACTTAATCTCTTAACAATATAAACTTAACAATACTGCTATAACGAACTATCCCAACAATTTCTCCTGAAATTGTCCAAAAACATTTTTTAAAGTTCAAATGAATATTTATTACAGTACTTAATGCATTAATACACGATATGTATTGTAATATTTTCGAAAAATGAACTTACAATATAAATTCATCTAAACTACTGTAACTGTATTTTTTGCCTTTTCAAAATGAAATGACCTTTTATTAATTTTTTTAATAAACCGCCATCTGTGCTGTATTAAGAAACTTTTTGAAGAAACATGCGATAATGAACCAGATTTTTAAGTTTTTAATTGTAAATATCCAGGTTATGCATTTTTCATATCGTTAAAAAATAGCTTTTCAAAAGGATGGCAACTTCAAAACTGCCACGATCTGAAGTAGTGGCAGTTTGTCCCGACTAACTTCTTCACCTTTTGATAATGAATCGGAATGATAAATGCGATAATGAATCAGAATTTTAAGTTTTTAATTTTAAGCCTCAATGCCACAATGTGTTGTTCATTGCTTTAAGAACTGATGCAAATAGAAAAGAAAATTCTAGAGCCTGGATCTCTTTCCTATTTCAATCAATAATTTAAACATCTGTGGTTTGGTATGTGAAAATCCTCACGGACCATTTTTATTTACTCTGTTATGAAACTTTGTTTAAAACTTAATATTAAACCTTTTAAGTCTATTCTATTATTCACGTGAAGACGTTTGCTTTCCTTTATATTGTTTTTGCGAACAATTCTTTACTACACAAAAAGTATTTTATACGAAAAACTTTTGTACATGTATTTATAAAATACAGTATTTTTAATGTTAAAAATAATTTTATTTCTGAATGTAATATACAATGTGTTGTTTAGTGCTGTGCGATGATTTTATAGTATTGATGTTGGCATCGATGTTTTTCCTGCTACTGCATTATCGATGTTGTTAGTTGTTATACGCCTCGTACACCTCTCAGATGGCAGCACCGTTTTTCTAGTTTCAGCGCTCATAACGGCGAATTTGTAAGTTCTTTTAAGCGGCGAAGTTTTTTTTAACATATCTTATATCGAATCCAAAATCGATGTAACATCGAATGTTTTTGAAAACATCGATGTTTCCCGCAAATCACGCAGCACTAGTGTTGTTCAGTTAAAATAAATATTACAATATCTTTGATCCCTAAATACCTTTAATTTATATTTACTTTATGAAGTTGTATTTTTACACTTTTTCGTAATTAAAATATCCTGTTTCTATAAAAGTCATAAATCATGAAGATATCATTACCTATCATGACTGGTTTTTAGATTAGCCTTATTTTGATTGGCTCATATATCCTGGCTTCTAATGGCAACCAATCACAGCCCTTCTGGCCCTCATAATTTAATATATAAAGGGCCACTCATTTGAATCATTCTATTGAAACAGTTTCTAGATTGCATTATTACCACTTCTAGTTCAACTTGTTCATGGTTTCCATCTCACGCATCATTCATGTAAAAAATAATTTGGAAACCCCGCACCCCTAGATACCCCGCACTGCCCTTCCGCAGATGTAAAAAATTGTATAACCCGCGGGGTATATTCGCGAAAATACAGTATAAGAAGAGGTGGAAGCTGAGGAAAAATAAGAGTGAGAAAGAGATGTTAATAAAAGGTTATTAAGAGCTTTATATATAAAAGTATGTATATGATGGAACACAACTCCTTTACTATTAATAAGCTCTGAGCATTTCTAGTTAATGGATTCATTCAAACTGTCCAATTGTGCACAGTACACATCCAAATTCAATGTTTGGTTCTTTGATGGGAGCTTGAAAACCATTCTGCTCTGATTAGACGCAATTATAAGATAATTTTCATTATTTTTAATAATCATTTAATAAAAATATTTTTTAGGTTCTTTGAATAGTGGAAATTAAACACATTACATTAGTATTTGTTAACATTGGTGAAATTGGCGTTGTTATGAATAAGTGCATATGCTAGTCTGCGAATATGTGGATATCATATTGGAACAAAGAGCCCAATGTGAAATTTTCTGTTAAACTTGGGAAATCGGCCACAGGATAATAAATATTTCGGCAAGCTCATGTACCTTAATGTTTATTTAATTTTCATACTATAGTATTATTATCAGATTGTTGCAAAAGTTTCTTCCAGTTCTAGAAACCGTGCCCAAGAAGGGCTCGTTTTCCGAGGGGGGTGTTCTTATGTTTTTTGAAACAAATTATTGCATTCGATTCCTGAATGTCTTTGCTATATTACATCCAAGAATTAACTTTCTGACTATACATCTGTGAGTGCCATCAACAGTCTGAAATGGACCTTTCACGCGAGCATATTCGAGCAATAATCTTCTACGAGTATTCTGGAGAGATCAGTGCTGCGCAATGTCACCGAAACATTTGCCAACATTTAGGTGATGATACTCTTAGTTTACGTTGTGGTGTATGGGTTGTGAAATTGTCGTGAAAATGATAAGAACTATTCAAGGTCTTAAGGTTGGATAGTCAAGATTTAATGATAACAAGGATTTATAACATATATCATTCTAACATAAATAATATACTTTCTAATAAGGCTCAAATCTTAGTGTCAGAAGAGAACAATATCTTATGCCCCTAGGCTTAATAACAATAGATTCAGATTGCAAGAACATATGCTCAATACTTAAATAAATAAATAATAAAAATTTTCTAAAAGAACCTTTTATCTCCTACAAGTTTTAAGGATTTCCCAAAATCATTTAATATAGTAAATAAATCTCTAATAAGAAAGTCACTAAATACTGGTATCTTAGAATTAAAAAACAAAAAGCAAGAGAATGCAAACAAAGAATTGACTGATACTACCTTACATACTGGGCCTGGCTGAACTCAACTGATCCTAGGGTGATAGGAAGCATGTTTACTCGATGAAACCTTATTCTGGAATGAATTTTAAAGTTCACGCTTCCCCCTTTTATTTCCACGGCAGATCCCGCAGTAAATTCAGGGATCGCCCTCTGGTGGTGTGGCCAGAAACACTCACAACACTTCCGGAATTCGATGGGATAACATAATGGCAACAATCAGCGGAGTTCAGAATTCTCAGCATGCATTTCATAGACACATTTTAACTTAACATTAAAACAGGCTTCAAAGTTACAATAAATTTGTACAAAAAAAATTCTAATACCAAAACAATATTATTTTACATATCAGATATCATATATCTAACAGAAAATATAGAGTTCTTTCACAGTTTTGTCTTTGAACCACTCCATAACAGCTTCGACGAGCGTTAGGCCTAATGGCCACATGGCGAACTTCGACTGGAGTTTTTGTATTAATGGAGATCCTTTGTATCGAAGGTGGGAACATCTACTTAAAATGTTCTTTTGGCTTAATATATATTATCACAACATATCAGATATTAATATAATTATAAAGGATAAGATCAAGTACGTTTTCTAAAGGAAGAAAGACCTTGTAACCCTACAAGGGATCCACAAAAAAAAATTAACAAACTGACTGTGTCACAATGTACAATAGAAGAATGGTATCTCCGGTTCAGACGTGAAGATAGCACTCTTCAAGATGCACCTCTCTGGTCGGCCAATCATGATTTCAGATGGTGATCTACGCCAAGCAATTGATGAAGATCACAATGTAACAATGAGGGAACTCGCAGAACAGTTCAAGGTTCACTTTTCAACCATTGCCTGGCATCTGCATGAGCTGAAGTTGTCATTCAAGTTCAATCGTTTTTGCGTTGGAATAAAAATCCAGAAAAAATTTTTGCAACAACCTGATATTTAATTTTTACTTAATAAAAACTTAATTTCCTGTAAGTGCTCAATTTGTCCGATAATAAAGTTAATACAGTAATTAACTCTCATTTCGCCATCCACCTCGAACAAGAAAATCACCCCCCTCTGCAGCATTGAAGAAACACTCAGCATTGTAGCAGATATACCGAAATTAGTAGCCATATTAGAAAATATAGAAATCTACAAAGCAGTCTCTGGTCTGCAATGAAATGGGCTTTTAAACAACCAAGTCTATTTTGATGTATATCAATTACTTCACCATCTGCGAAATAATCTATAGATTTGTGTATATTTAGGCTAAACTTTTGCCATTTTATCTTTCGTTGTTTAATTTTGGTTTGTATTATTATTGGATTTTGTTGCCTGGTTTAGTATTATTTTGTTTTTTATTCTGTTTGTATTTATTATTGAATTTTGTTGTAATGTTTCGTATTGTTTTGTTTAATATTTTGTAGTTGTTTTGTTTTAGTTTTTTTTTTGTTGTTGTTGTTTTTTGTTGTTTTTTTATATATTGTATAGTATTATTTATTTATTTATTTATTTATTTATTTATTTATTTATTTATTTTTAATGTTATTTATTTTTTTTGTTCACTTTGACACGTTCCTATTTCATTTTAATCTGATTACCCCATGATCTGTAGTTTCGTATCTAGGTAGGGTAAATTTTTGCCATATTTTATCTTACGTCATTTATTTTTGGTTTGTACTTTATTATAATTGAATTTTGTTGCAGTGTTTGGTATTGTTTTGTTTATTATTCCATTTGTATTTTATTATAATTGAATTTGTTGTAGTAGTGTTTTTGTTTATTCTATTTTGTAATTGTTTTATTTTGTTATATATGTATTGTTTTATTATTTATTTTATTATTTATTTATCTATTATTTTATTTTTTATCTAATTTTTTCTTTTGTTCACTTCAATTTAATCTGGCTACGTCACCTGTATATGTTGTAACAATTTGATTCGTTGACGTCACCCTTATGTACATCAGCCAATCAGAAATCCCCAGGTATTATATCATTGTCATTTAACTGTAACATGGCTAGTCTATGTGTGATGCTACCATTCGAAAAAAGACAATGTGGTTCCGCTAACATCAACACAGAACAACCGATGTTATTAAATATGACGACAAGGTAAATCTACCCGTCTCCAACCATTATCGTATAGTGCAATATTCAAGAATAATTTTTGTCCGCAATAACTCCTTTTTATTTAAGCAACGTATGTTAATCTGATTTCACTTAATAGTGCTAAATTTATTTCTTTGATTATGTACTGTGCCCGCAATAACTTTTTCTTCTTAACTTTAAATGACTGTCATCATTAATTATATAACTGCCTTAAAATCAATGTTTCTTTATGGTCAGCTCTAAGAGTGAGAATTCAAAATCCAAGTACTGTGATTAATTGTAAAAGGGAAATGAACAATCCATTATGATAAAATGTAAATGTATTATTTTATTTATTTAAACGTTCAAATTGGTAAATTAAAATGATGAGGTTAACAGGAAAGTAACTACGAATATTATTGAAATTCAAGTAATCAAACTTATGATAATAAACTATGCTTAGTGAGAAGCTTTCCCCATATCAATAATTACGTGCGCAAATCTTATTGTTCAATTAAAGTCTTACACTCTCTCTCTCCCTTTTAAAGATCGAAGTGAGCTCAATTAAATTTCAAATATGATATGTATATTCACTTGTCACTTATCTGTATTGTATGTTCACTGTCATGCACCAAAACAATGTGTTGAAACATCTGATGAGCGTCTTCACTCACGATGTTGATCGTTGGGGCCCATTTCATGGATCGTTACGTTTACTCCTTTGATGTGACGTTGCTCTTGTCATCATCGGAGACGCCGATTCTGCTTGTCTGTTCCCCGTAGAGCATGGCCGATGCTGATCCTCCACCCCACGGCTGCTGCCACCGTTACCTCATGGATTCACAACTCGCTCTCCTTGCTTCGATTATACGCTCGCAAAAGAACTGGTTGATCTGCCTTTATTGGGCTTCAATGTCACCAAAGTTCTTGTGTTTTAGTATCGATTCCGCCATTAGTGGCAACGGTTTCACGCATGAATGTTCTTCAGTGAAACTTTCATGGCAACGTGTTTTATCTTCACAATTGTTCGTCTGAGAGGACTGATGTCTCAATCATATAATTATGTATTGAACACATCATTGAGAAGACACGTTTGACATGCTAAACGACATGACAGGACTCAGTTGTTGAGACCTTTCATTTTCGAGTGCACACGTGTGAGAGATTGGAACATCACGCACAGAGAGAGTTTCGAACACTGAGGCAGAGAGAGAGGGGAGAGCCGTTTCCCCCCTTTTATAAACAACGCTCGCTGCGCGGGAAAGCCTTAAACCGACCAATCATTGCTCTCGACTGCACCAAGGAAAAAAAGTTTCGTTCATGAGAAACTTTTGTTTTTGAAAAACAAAGCAAGTAATGCTTTAAAAAAATCGTTGTTGCTTAGCAACACGCTTTTGAACTTTCGTTTCTCTCCTTTTTGCACACGATACAAGTGACGCTCTGATACTTGGCGGGTCGGAACAATGAGAGATAGGTCTAATAATTTTAAGACTAAATACATTAAATTGTAAACAAGAGAAAAACACGCATAAGATGATTGAATACAAGATAAATGCAAAAGGAATGAAATTGATAGGAACTGATCATAAAGTCAGGTTAAACGAATTCAAATGAATGAATTTGCATTTGAAATCGTGTGACATCACAGATATGTCACATAACGTTTATCGTGTTTTGTATCATACACTGTCTCATTATGTAGGGACTGCTAGCCCATTTCTCTTTTGTACCCTGAAGAAGGCGGGATTAAAGCTGAAACTAGTTGGTTTTTTAAACTAAAATGTTGTACTGTAAAAGAGTGAGAAACAGATATTAATAAAAGGTTATTAAGAGCTTTATATATAAAAGTAAGTATATGATGGAACACAACTCCTTTACTATTAATAAGCTCTGAGCATTTCTAGTTAATGGATTCATTCAAACTGTCCAATTGTCCGCAGTACACATTCAAATGCAATGTTTGGTTCTTTGATGGGAGCTTGAAAACCATTCCGCTCTGATTAAACGCAATTATAAGATAATTTTCATTATTTTTAATAAACATTTAATAAAAATAATTTTTAGGTTCTTTGAATGGAGGAAATTAAATTCATTACATTAGTATTTGTTAACATTGGTGAAATTGGCATTGTTATGAATAAGTCTATATGCTAGTCTGCGAATATGTGGATATCAAATTGGAACAAAGAGCCCAACGTGAAATTTTCTGTTAAACTTGGGAAGTCGGTCACAGGATATTAAATATTTCGGCAAGCTCATGTAGTTTAATGTTTATTTAATTTTCATACTATAGTATTATTATTTAATTTTTTCTTAATAAAAACTTAATTTCCTGTAAGTGCTCAATTTGTGCTATAATAAAGTTAATACAGTTATTAATTTCACTCTGAATATGAAGGATACTGTAGCAGTATAAGCAATTTGGGGCAAATAAACTGAAATGTCTGGGCCCTCTGTCAACAAGATCACGTTTATTGTGGCTACAATTCATTTTAGCTACTATATCACATTGTTTACAAAAGCCGTATTTAAATACTGATTTTTAACAGTAACGGCATTTATTTTTACTTTACAAGTAATTAAATTAATAACAAAAAAGTTTTCGTTAATTAATTTTATTAAAGTTTTTTTCTGCCATTTATTTTTTATCTCGACCAACTGAAACACCCGACGAATTTGTCTCCGACAAATTGACCGCCCAACCAACTAATACTCTCGACGAATTGACGTTCGACTAATTGACCTCCGACGAACTAACCGCCCGACCAACTGACTCCTCGACGATTTGACTCCGACGAATTGACCCACGATGAACTGACCTGATACCCAGAAGGAATGTCTTTAGGAACTACAAAATTAAGTTATTTGATAACTGAAGCAGTTGGTCCGTATTTCGGGAAAATCATGCTGGATGAAGCACAAGCTGCATTTTATACACTGATTTTTGTGAAACTACAAATTGTGAAGGAGCAAAGGAATTGCAAATGATAAGGTACTGGTCTGAGAAATCTGAAGATGTAGTAGTACAGCATTTACAAACAATGTTTATTGGCCATGGTACTGCTGAAAATTTAAAGAACAGCTTATTACAAGGTTTAGATAATGCTCAGTTACCACTTGATGGGCTATTAATGCTTTCAAGTGATGACCCAAATGTTAACAGAAAAGTATGGCGCTTATTTTATGAAGAACTTAAAGAGCTTCAGTTTAAGAAAAAAACTAGACTTATTGATTTGGGATTTTGTAACATACATTCTTTACATAATGCATTCTTAAAAGGATTACAAGAACTTGGAGAAGATGGTTCTGAATTAGTATTATCCATTTACCATTATTTTCATGGTTGGCCATCACGACTTGAAGATTATTCAAATATTCAAAGTGGAAAAAAAGCTTCTAAAGCATCATTTTATAAAACATGTTCCTAATCACAATCGTTGACGTTATTAGATTCTTCCAAAAGAGTATTAGAATAGTACTGTGCTTTAGTAAAATATTTTTTAGATTACATTCCAAAGAAAAATGCAAGTATGATGAACAAAAAAATATATATTTTTCTAGCACAGTCTTTATGTTGTCAAACAACAAAAGCAGAATTACACTTTATTATATCTGTAGCCTCCTTATTTTGCAAACACATCAATATTTTGCAACATCAGGAATCTGCTATACATATATTATATGATAACCTGAAAAGTTTGCTGTGTACATTGATTGGTCGTTTCATGAATTCCAAAGCAGCTTCAATGCAATAATATTTGCAATGGAACTGGCAATAATACAAAAAATGCAGAGAACCGAAAAAAACAAACAAAAAACTAACGGGATGTTTTGCCGAATACATGGAGGTGCCCGCCAAGGAGGGGTTACGGTGTTCCTCCCCTTCCTGTTAGAGGAGAACAAATGGAACACACTGCGCTAGTGTAGCATTGGTATGTTTGCAATTATACGGGGGCCGTCAGTGGGAGAAAGGCGACCTTCATATGGTATGTATATGCCCTGCAGGAATGTGTCACTGTTATGAATTGAGCTACATCAGTTAGTGAAATGTAACCCTGCTGGTATGTAGGTGCCGATATGTAACATGACTGTCATTATTGACATAGATAGTGAGCTAATTACTAGATTTATATAAATAGCATTACTCTTCTCCTAGAGTTAATTTACCCATTAGTGGAGAGGGGCCCTTCTGACATTAGTAACACAAGTGAGGCATTGCCGTTGATATTATATATGTTTTTTTAAATAGATAGATATTTTTTAAAACATTCCATTGGTTAATAAATTGGGAGGTTTTTTTTTAAACTGCGTTTTCCCATGTCATTATTCCCTCGATGTAATCAGGCCCCAAACCCCTGATAAGCCATTCCCTTGTGACCTTGTTGACTTTATGGATGATACTTAACGGGATAGAAGGGGGGAATGTTCCATTCTCATCCTAGAAGTATTTTTCACTCTGAGTAATTGGGGGCTCTCCGCACTGGAAACGAACAGTAAAAAATCCCTCACCAGTGTGTCGTCATCTTAATGGACAGGTACAAGGAAAAGCTTCCTTGCAAATGCAGGCTGATGAGTTCGAACAGGCTTGAGCACCGTTTATAAGTTCGAGATACGACGAGCGTTGCGAATGCTTCCACAG
>JAHWFO010016898.1:190775-205945 GCA_023313115.1 Rhysida immarginata
CTGTGGAAGCATTCGCAACGCTCGTCGTATCTCGAACTTATAAACGGTGCTCAAGCCTGTTCGAACTCATCAGCCTGCATTTGCAAGGAAGCTTTTCAATAAAACAAACAACAACAATTGAACAAATCTTCTTAACAGTAATGAATATACAGAACTATACTTAAATTGCCTGTTCTATAAATCTGTGTGGTAATAAATGCGCTTAAAACGGCGGCATCTTTGTTAGGGATACACACGTATTCGAACGGGAAACTTTTCCGAACAGCTCACACGTCCTTCCTGGTTGATAGCCAAGATGCTAAAAAATAATAATAATAAAAAAAATTAAAACATATAAAACCTCCTCAGAATCTGGACTCACAACAGTTAACCGTTCGGAGACTAGCATCAGTTTTCTCAGAATATCAACCGAGAAAACAATGCAAGCTCCCAACAATCGCGACCAAGAGGATTGAGCGAACTATGAGCGCAACAATGTCGATCACTAAAGCAATATCTAGCATTAAATAACATAACCAAAACCCCTGGAACACTGGATAAACTCTAATTCATAGCGAAATTAAACAATTTCTCTTCAAAAAACTTAAAATTACCCACTAATAACCCTCCCCCCCCCTCACCCAGGCGCACTCATCAGGTGCCTAAACAAAAGAGCATCAATTAATACTCCGTTCCCACCGATCCCATGTGACACTCACTGAAAGTTACATTGTTGTTTGGACTAAGATGATCACGTGACTTTTTAGTGCCAAGGCCTGTCTTTCCCTTCGGCTACAGCATGTATTAATTTCATCAAGCATTGTTGAGGCAACATACAAATACGGCCAGCTAATTGTTGGTGCATGGGCTGATTGTTCACACATGCAGGCACACAACATAAATCAAGTCTATTTCATATACACCCACTCACCTAAAGTCACGACATCTGCCTAATAACGAGTTCGACCCCCTCTGGCCCGGATAACGGTGGTGACCCATTGTGGAAGAGAGTCTACCAGTCCCCAGAACATATCCACAAGCACTGCAAGCCATTCACCTCCACTGCGCTCTATAAAGATGCTGCATTTACCAGTTGTGTTTGTGACGTCCTGACATTTCGTTCGATGACGTGCCCCAAATGTTCAATGGGATTTCAATCTGGGGAACGTGGAGGCCAAATCATCGTCGTGAAGTCTGTAGCATGTTCCTTCAGCCACTGCCGTTGTGGGACATCACTGGTTTTACCGCATGGTGATTTGGCCTGCTGTCGCCTTTCGGTCAGCAGTTGCAAGCCGGGTGATCCATCGAACACCTCTGGCATCAGTGAGGCGTGGACGGCCAGTCCGCTCTCCGACATGGATTGTAACCTCTCGTTGGGTGTACTCTCGATAGACCCTTGCAACGGTTGTGCGGAAAAATTGCAAGGTGTTGGCTAAATCTGATATTAAGGCACCAATTTGTCTGGCACCAACAATCATCCCCCATTCAAATGCGGATAGCTCTCGGCGTGCTGCCATTTCTGGATCTAGTTTTTCTCACGATGATTGTGTGATATCAAGGAGTCCTGTGCACCTGCATTTCGAGAATGGAAGCAGCGGGATCTGTCTCATTAAGGAGAGGGAAACTGATTGGAGGAGTGTGCCATGACTTTTAATGGGTGAGTGTATATAGATATGACTTCAAATCACGCATCGCCACCTAGTTGATGCAATATAAATTCTGACACTACCTGATGCCAAGAAAAATTTGTCAAAATTTGGTTGAGATCTGTTCAGTAGTTTGTTTTAGTTATCGCCAACAAACATAAAACCCTCTTCCTCTTGTTATAATAGTATAGATTATGCGCTATTTTCATTTGAAGTTTGTCAGACCAAAGTTTGTTTGAATCACCTCTATCGTTCTTGGAGTAAAAATTATTAACCTCTTGTAAAATGCGATCCCATAAATTTCGAGGCTTTTTGAGGTCAAAATTGTTTGTATTAAAGAGGAATAAATACAGTATCTTTCATGATTTTCTTATATATTTCAAATTTTAATTATTTGTTAATTTTTACAATTATTTGCTAATATTAATTTTTTTTTCTATTTCTAGACATCAGAGTTGTATACAACATTTGCAGAGGTAAGGGATTATGTTTTATGTATATTCTTTACTATTCTAACTTAAAGATATTTTGAGAAAGTAGTTTTTTAATAAAATTACTGTGGCTTGGCACTCCTTTATTTATTTATTTATTTTTTTTTGCACCTTGCTACAATTTTAACACTCGCCTTTGTGGTTCAATAATGTTTTTCACTCGAGTCGTCTTACCAATACTGTTGGCCATCATCATTTCTGTGCTTCCCAAATGGCTTGGTAGATTTCAGCCAGAAGAACAAATGAAAGTGGAAAACAACTTTCAGTGCTAAAAATTAGCCCTGCAATGCATGCACAAGGTGTGGCAATTAAAAACCCAGACTAAAACAAATACTCAGAAACAGGAAGTCCAAATGAAAATTCTGTTTAATATGATTTAAAGTAATCTTTACCAGACACAACACACTTTTAAGCATGTTTCTACAAGTTTGTAAAATAGCTTTTAAAGTCCTCGGACGGAATCCTCTTGATTTCTGATGTTACGGTTTTCTCAATGTTGAAAAAGCCTTGAAATTAGGTATCTTTCATAGAACTTTTTATCTTTTGGAACAGGAAAAAGTCTGGAGGGGCCATATCCAGAGAACAGGGCAGGTGGTTGAGCTCTTCTAAGCAGTGAGGTACAAATCTGGAACCAATTTTTCTTTTCCCCAAATCCTTTTTTAGAATCTAATGAATTCTCTTCTCGTTGCAGCCCAATTCATCCGTAAGCATACAAATTGTGTTTCGGCAATTGGCAGTGACAAGTTTACTGATTTTTTCGATAGTTTCTAGCGTTCACGGGGCACGTGCCATCTGAAAGGTCTTCACGGCCATCACGAAAGGACCAAACAACTCGAATTAACTTTTTTGGCATAGAATATCATTCCTGTAGACAGATTTCAACATCTGGTGTGTTTCCGTAGCCGATTTACCCAACTTTAGGCAGAATTAAATGCAATCTTGTTCCATATTTTTTTTCTCGACAATACTTGTTTATGTGCTGCGCTATAATGCATGTCTGAACGTGAATCCTTTATGCTACTAAAAAGAAAAATCTCTGCAGCTCAATGTGGTAGGTGACTCATACAAACCATATCTTGACATGTTGATTATTTTTGCCCAGCTTTTTGTTCATCGTTACCCTCCTTTTAATTAGAGCCCTACAAAGTAAACTGTGACATTTAAATGTCAGTATAATGCACTGCGCCCGGCAGAGGCAAATTATGTTGTGTATATGTTTATGAGCAAGTGGTATGTGTCAAGTGAAAAAGTTTTGTGAATGTGTCTGGGTGTTGATATCATTTTTCTAAATTTATTTTGCGTTGCAATTTTGTGTTTGGTCATGAAATGAATGGGAGGGGGCGGTCGAGGGTTTTGTGTGTTCGTTGCGTGAGTTGTGCCCAGGTATGGGTGAATTAAATGAGTAGTGTTTGTTTTTCAGTGTGTTGTTGTTGTGATGTTGTGGCTTGTTGTGTATTATGTCAGTAAATAAATTGTCTTTATAATTTTAGTTTTGTAAGTTTATTTTTCTTATTGTTAAGGAATTTTTAATTTACCAGGCCGCTGTCGCTCTTTTGTGTCCCAACAGCGTTCAGGTATTGTTGGGTGACATTGTTATCCGATATGTTCCGAAAAATGAGCGAACTTTTGTTTTTATATTGTTGATGACTTTTATTGGCTTTTTTATGTAGAGTTGAATTTTAGCTCCGAGAGTGAATGGGCGTTCGCTGAATGAGTTGTCTTTCTTGTGTCAAGACGATGTTGTGGAATGGCCGTCCGCCATGTTGAGAGTTCGGAGGCAGCGCTGTCGAGTATTTCAAGGAGTTAAAGGCGATCAAGAATAATTACGTTTACTTCCAAACGCTCTCAGAATATATGCGATTGCGACTGCAAGTTTTCCTCACATCGTTAAAAGCATTTTTCCGCTGTACGTGTGTTTTCTCGCTCGATGGAAATTGCCAGTTCGATGCCGTCAGCGAAGAGCGTAAGTGCCGCCATCGGGTCATGCTACCCGCAGCGTGTGCGATAAGAGGTCTGCTTGGGTGAGTTTAGTTTTCTGTACTTTTATCGCCGCGAGTGGGTCCCCTCAAGATAAGATCTTCGTATTGTCTACGATCACAAGATTACCTTCAAGTGTGTGCGTCATGTTTTATGATTCCTAGAGAAGCGCTTAACTGTAATAGTCGCTGATTGAGCAATGCGTAATAACGTTCATGCCCTGTGTAAAGCAAATTGAATGCAGTCTAATTGTAGCTTTGCCGTGTAGCATAACTCTGTTGTTTTATTTACATTTAGATAGAACTGGATACTAATGAAATCTAGTGGAATGAATTTAAATTTTAAGCGTAGAGCGTATGAATAGGTAGAGATGCGAAGAGATCGTGTGCCGTGGGGACTTCCGTTGTGTGAGGATTCGAGGGGTGTGAAGGGGGTTTAGCAACGTGCTTCTCTCGTAGGGAACGGGAACTGGGGTTTCTGTGTTTTCCCCCAGTCGTACCAAAGGAACCACATTGCGCCTTCTGGCATTCATTTTGTGGAATATTTGACTTTCGTGTCCCTGGCCAGGGGGCACTGGTTACTGGCTATGCCCTCCTTTTCTGCATACCCTGAGCATAACAGGAAGATATGGAGATGTGTACCCTGGCACCTGATCGATCATTTCACCTCAGGGTGTGCAGCTGAATTTAGTGGTGCCACCTTTTGCAATAAAATCTAGAGTGATAAGTAAAATTACTCTGTTTTGTATAGGGGCCCCTTTAGAGTAGTGTTACAGGTTAAAACGACTAAGATAATTGAATATCTTTATTATAAGTTTAAATGTGTACATGTATGCAGCGTAGTGAGAATAAAGCGTAGTTGTTAAATTGTACTTGTGTGGGAGTCCATTTGTGAAGTTAAGTTTACAACATCTTTGACGCGTTTGCCCTCTGCGGTGCTTCAACCCCTGACCAGTCCCGTCCAGCTACTATTCCAGTACTTAGCTGGGAGGTTCATAATAGTAGTGGGCGGGCAACGTCACATTTAGCGCCCAACGTGGGGCATCGCTTATTCCGAAAATTCGCATTATCGAGGGCATCACGTAAAGGTGTTAAACTTCTGTCTGTGGTTTGTCTGGGGAAATCTGTATGTGTAATAGTGTGTTAGAGTCTCTCAACCCAGTGGTACTGATTGCCTAGTTATGCCTGGGGAAGGGGACGTGATTGATGTATGTGGAGGGGAGGAAGCTGCAGGAGCAGCTGGAGCAATGGGACCACCCTCTGAGCTCGCGAGTTACGCGGGAACGGTCCCAACATTTACGGGAGAGGAAGATGGCATAAGTGTGGAAGCCTTTAATGAATCAATAGAAGACATGGGTGCGATAGCCCACTGGACTCCAAAAGTAAAGGTGCTGGTAGTCCGATCCAAGCTAAGAGGCATTGCGTCCAGACGAGCTGCGGAGCATAAGATGTTTGGATCATGGAGTATGATAAGTTACGCACCCGCCTGGAGCAAGTTTTTGGACGTGGGCTGGTAATGCATGACACAGCCAGAGATCTGTTCGAGACAGTTCAGCGCCTTGCTGAGTCTGTGGCTGCGTACGCAGACAGGCTGGAAATAGCCACGGAAAATTTTGTGGTTAAACATCCGGCTTTTGAAGCAACCCGCGATGAAATGTTTCCAGAATGCTTTAGCTGTGGCTGTTTAGTAGCGCATAGGCATATAATTTTAGCCACCAAACCTTCATTCAAGGAGGCAGTCACCGCCACCCTCCAATCTGAAGACATTGAGTGACGGGGAAAGGAATCTGCGAATGTGGCTGAGACCGGTGATAGTAACCATGAGGAAGAGGATCCTGGTAATTCAGGAAAAAAAATATGAAAGAAACGGAGGTGGCCAAGTCCCCGCAGAACCATGGAATCAGGGAAGGGGTTGCCAATGTAGTGAGACAATTAAAAGGCTCGAGGCAATGGTTGCAGACCTCGCTAAAGCTGTGTCGGATTTGAAAGCTGAGTGTGCTGCCCCTAGGGGCAAGACTACTGGCCCCAAAACCGGTAACTCCGGTAACAGGTGTTTCAGCTATGGGCTGCTCGGACACTTTGTTCGTAATTGCCCCCAGCAAAGTGGGAGGGCCCGTAGTGATAATAAAAATGTATATGCGTGTGACCCTGTTGTGATGCATTGTGTGGAAGGGGGACTATGTGTCACCAGGGTCGAGCTCCAAGGTCAACTGGTGTCGATGATAATCAACACCGGCTCCCAGGTGTCAATGATTGACACGGAAGTCTGTCAGCGGGTGTCAGATGCACCCTGGCATCCGGTGGACATGACGATTCGAGGAATGGGTGATAGTTGTGTCACCATCCACCAGGGAGTTGATTTGGAGGTGTGCCTCCAGGGCTGCAATATGGGCAGGAAAACATTTATGATTCATTCATTTTGTGATCGCCCATATGACGGCATTTTGGGGTTGGACGTCCTATGGGGGCTCACCTTCCAATGCGCGTCTGCCGTAGCTGTGTGCACTGCAAGTGTGTTTGGCCAGGAAGGTGAGTCACATGCCCATGGGCCCTCTCCGGATGTGTTGGATAATGAAAGCGTAGTGCATAGCGCATGAGAAGATCCGGCCAGTCTGCCAATGGTGAATGGACCAGGCTTCCTGGGGTAGGGTGTGGTAATGGTGTGCAGGCCTGGTGGACCGGACAGGAAAGGACAATGGCATGGAGCTAGATGGCAGGGGCCGCTCGTGGTGTGCGCCTACGACGGCTGTGGTTGGGCAAGTACGTGGCAACAGGTATGGTGATGTACAATGGGTGCGTGAGAACCAGTTATGGATGAGGTACCCCCAAAGCGGAGAGAGAATTCACTTGGCGATTGGCGGATTTTCCAGGCTGTGGGGGCCACTATTGTGCATGAAGCAACTCCAGTCAATATGTGCCCAGCTCTGGGAAACAAGTGCCGAAAACCAAAATAGTGAGAATGCACAGTTCATTGGGAAAAACATGGGGAATGGATGCAAGGTAGTAGCTGAAGACAGAAATTGGAGGGAAAATAAAGCTGAAATGGGAGTAAAAAATGTGGAGCTAAGGGATCAGGGTGGAGATATCAGGGATGGTCAAGAACTCAAGGTAGCAACTGTAAACTATAATATCTTAACTCTCATGTTCAATAATGTATTTGCTTTTTCATGTCCAATAATGTAGTTACTTATGTTCAACAATGTATTTGCTTTCTCACGTTCAACAATGAGATGATACACCTTTGTTGTGCTGCTAAGTTTTTTCTTACTTACTGTTCTTAAAGATGTTCTGAATGAGTGTCTTTGTATCAATGTCAGTTCTTTCAGATCTTCTGTTTTCAATAAATGTTAATGTCAGTTAATAATTTTTCATGTACTGTATCTCCTCATTTGAAGACTTTTCTCTAATAAAGTTATGTGTTTTATAAATTAAACACTGATGCATTCTTAAATATTAATTGGAAGCCTAACATGTTTGTATGCCTAACAGAGTTATGGGCCTGCAGTACAAATATGTTTCCAAGTCTTTAGAAGAGGAGTGTCTATTGCAGAGAAGATCTGAAGTATAAGAAGTTTAAAATAAACAAGTGAAATTATTGGATTTCATTTTACTGTAATTAAAAAGGTATGGAGCCCTCCATTGATAAACTGAATGCTAACAATTATCATACATGGATCAATGATGTGAAAGTTATTCAAATGGATAGAGGCTGTTGGGGATTTATAAATGAAAAAGAGGTGGAGCCTGATGAAACAGCAAGCTGTAAAGAAAAAAAGGAATATAATATGAGAAAAGATAGAGCTTACTCAACAATCTATTTTAGTGTAGACAAAGAATATAGAACATTGATTTCTGACACAGATAATGCTGCTGAAGCTTGGAGAAAACTGAAGGAACACTTTAAGCCAGACTCCCGAGCACGAATTATACAGTTATTAGATTCTTTTTTAATTGTAGAATCGATCAGGGAGAAGATGTTGGTCTCTACGCCGCTCGTCTGAAAAAAATTATGAATGAGTTGAAAGAAGCAGGACACCCGCTGGAGGACTTATATCAGAGCTTTCAACTGATAAGGTATTTACCTTTAATATGCAAGGGATTGTTCAAATTATATATCAATGGAAAGATGATCAATTTAAGTTCGACAAAGTGCTTAAAGAGCTATTGGCAGAAGAAAGCAGGGTGAAGCAATGTGCTATTGACTTAGGAAAAGAAGAGCATCATGCATGCAAGGTAAAAACTACTATACAGAAAAAATGAGATGTTGCCAAATCACCTAAGTTGATGAAAAATAAGTGTAAATTAGGACCATGTTTTAAATGTCAGAATTTGGTCATCTAGCTTCCCAATGTCATTTCAAGTCAATAGATAAGACTTTAGTGGATAAGACATTTGATAAGTCATTTTTAACTGAAGCCTTTATTAATCAGGAAAGTTATGTAAATGATAAAGAGTCTTGGGTCTTTGACACTGCCGCATCTACCCATTTTTGTAACAACCGTAAGTTGTTTAGTTCATATGAAGTGGTCAGTAACACAAATGTGTCTCTGGCTGTAGGTGAAATCACTAGTCCCATTGAAGGAGTGGGAACTATAGAATTCAGTTTTATAACTGATGGGGTAAGGCAAGATATTACTTTGAATAATGTTATGTACAGCCCTAAGCTTAGGCGAAATTTAGTATCAGGTCCATGTCTAGACAAAGGAGGAGCTAAATTTGTGGGTCACAATGGAAAAATTACTGTATATAGCAGGTGTGGACATAAATTATTTTATGCATTTAAGTTAAATGGTCTGTATTATTGTAAACCTAATTTTTGTAATATAAATGAGACAATTGAAACACCTATAGGATTAACGACCTCACAAGAAGGCCTAGAAATATGGCATCGACGCTTTTGCCACATAAATAGCAAATATATAGTTAATACAAGTCAACAAGACTGTGTTAGAGGGTTGCCTAGTTTTAAGAACACACATTTAGATTGTGAATCTTGTAAGATTGCAAAGACCAGGCATAGGTCATTAGAGTAAATTTCTAAAATTAAGTCAGATAAACCATTACAGCTTGTACATATGGATGTTTGTGGTCTTCTTCCTTGTGTTTCAAAAGGTGGATGTAGATATTTTCTAACTATTGTTGATGATTACTGTAGGAAAGTGACTGTATACCCCTTAAAGAAAAAGTCAGATGTTTTTACATGCTTTATTAGATATCAGACTCGAGCCGAAAGATTTTTAAATTTGAAAGTGATGAATATTAGAACGGACAATGGGATGGAATTTATGCATGATACTTTTAGTAAATTTTTAGATGAACAGGGAATACATGCTGAAAGCACAGACACCTATACACCCGAACAAAATGGGGTTATCGTATTTTTTAATTACACAGCATTAAATGCTGTAAAAGCTATGCTCAATGATAGTGGACTAGATAATGAGTTCTGGGCAGAAGCTGTTTTGTGTTTTACTTATGTATGGAATCGTATTTGCCACCAAGGACAAACCAAGACCCCTTTCCAGCTATATTCGGGAAAGAAACAGTCAGTCAATCATTTTAAAAGTTTCGGTTGCACAGCTTATGTAGGTGTTCCCAGGCAATTAAGGAACAAATTGCAAATAAGGATGGAAAAGGGAATTATGATAGGATATGCAATGAAAACGAAAGGGTGTCGCATATGGATGCCGAATCAAAAATGTGTTAAAGAAACCATAAATGCTACATTCGATGAGAATGAAGGTAGCAAGGAAACTATACTGGGCCCTATTAAAAATGATAAATTGGAAAAATATGTTCCTCAAGTTTCAGAAGAATCGGAAACTGATAATGATGATGAACAAATAGAAAGTGTCCCTACAAAACTGGAAATGGAATCTCTTTATGGTTCTAAAACAGATATATATTATGGCATTGAGGGTACCAATCCGAGATTAAGATCGTAAAATGATGCACAAAAATATTGCTCTTCACATGGTATAGATTATAAACGTGAATATTTTAATTTTATTGGTAAAAATTATTATACTGGTCCTGTTAATGAAAATGTTAATTTATATAACATGCAAATATTGATTTAGAAGCATGCCATATAGAAGTTGTTATTGTAAAAAATTATAAGGAAGCAATTACATCATCTTCAAAAAATGCATGGCAAAAGGCCATGGAAGAAGAGATCGACACTTTGTTAGATAGGAATGTATGGCAGCTTGTAGAAAAGCCACCTAATATTAAGATATTAGGAAATAGATGGGTGTATACTGTAAAAAAGAATGAACAAAATGAAATTATTAGGTATAAGGCACGTCTAGTAGCCCAAGACTATAAACAAGAAAAGAATGAAACGTATGAGGAAGTATTTAGTCCTGTTGTTAATTTTTCAGTGATAAGATTGTTTTTTACTATTTTGGTATGTTTATTAGGTTGGATCAATTGTCAACTTGATGTCAAATGTGTGTATTTATATGCAAACTTAAAGGAAAAATTTTATATGTATCAACCACAAGGCTTTGTTAATTCTAATAATCCAAACTTTGTATGTATGTTAAACAAAGCAATTTATGGTGTACACCAAAGTGATAGAGAGTGGTTTTTCGAAATCCACAAAGTATTAGAAAGTTTGAATTTTGAAAAATTAAAATGGTGCAATTGTGTTTATATTTTTGATAACAATATTGTTCTATTATTATATGTCGATGATATTGTCATCTTTGGTAAATCTGATGCACAAGTTGAAAATGTTATTTCAATGTTAAGTAGCAAATTTGATATCAAAATAATGGGTAAAACAAAAAAATTGTTAGGTGTTGAATTTGAAGAATATATTGATAAGCTATACATACACCAACAAGATTATATCAGGAAGATCTGTAATATGTATGAGGAATTCAATATTCCTATTACCTCATTACCAATAGCTAAAGGAACTGTATTTACTAAATTAGATTGTCCAAAAAACGAAGATGAGATAAAAAAAAATGGAAAGATTGCCTTACAGAAGATTACCTTCAAGTGTGTGCGTCATGTTTTACGATTCCTAGAGAAGCGCTTAACTGTAATAGTCGCTGATTGAGCTATGCGTAATAACGTTCATGCCCTGTGTAAAGCAGATTGAATGCCGTCCAATTGTAATTTTGCTGTGTAGCATAACTCTGTTGTTGTATTTACATTCAGATAGAACTGGATACTAATGATATCTAGTGGAATGAATTTAAAGTTTAAGCATAGAGCGTATGAATAGGTTTAGGTGCGAAGAGATCGTGTGCCATTGGGAGTTCCTTTGTGTGAGGATTCGAGGGGTGTGAAGGGGGCTTAGCAATGTGCTTCTCTCGTAGGAAACGGGAACTGGGGTTCCTGTGGTTCCCCCCAGTCATACCAAAGGAACCACATTGCGCCTTCTGGCGTTCATTGTGTGGAATATTTGACTCCCGTGTCCCTGGCCAGGGAGCACTGGTTTACGGCTATGCCCTCCTTTTCTGCATACCCTGAGCATAACAGGAAGATACGGAGATGTGTACCCCGGCACCTGATCGATCATTTCCCCTCGGGATGTGGAGCTGAATTTAGTGCTGCCATCTTTTGCATTAAAATTTAGAGCGATAAGTAAAATTACTCTGTTTTGTATAGGGGGCTCCTTTAGGGGGGCTCTTTTCGTGTTACAGGTTAAAACGACTAAGATAATTGAATATCTTTATTATAAGTTTAAATGTGTACATGTATGCAGCATAGTGAGAATAAAGCGTAGTGGTTAAATTGTACTTGTGTGGGAGTCCATTTGTGAAGTTAAGTTTACAACACCATTGACGCATTTGCCCTCTGCGGTGCTTCAACCCCTGACCAGTCCCGTCCAGCTACTATTCCAGTACTTAGCTGGGAGGTTGATAATAGTAGTGGGCAGGCAACACCACAAAACACATTTTCCCCAGCCTACAATATTGTGCCATTTATTAATGATCAAGTGAATAAAAATTGACAAAATTTGCAATGACGGCTCAGTATGATTTACTAAAAATGTTCTAATTAACTTTAGGATCAGACATTTTAAATCTGTTTCCCACGCATATTTATTGTATTTGCGTATTTTAGCATGCGGGTTGCATGATTTTTTTGTGCTGCTGTTTTTTAAAAAGGATAGTATTCGTTCGTAAAGATGGTGTTCATACGTTTGAAAGCTTTTTTGATTTCTAGTGGTTCGAGTATTTGTTAAGAAACCTATCCTGTCAACAGTTGCACATATTTTTAGCATGTGCTTATTATATATTCCTTGTTTTCCAGTCAAAAAATAACTATTGTTTGTTAACAAAATTAAAAGAGGCCTTACAGTACAACATTTCAGTTTAAAAAAACAACTAGTTTTGGCTTTAATCCTGCTTCGGGGTACAAAAGAGAAATGGACTAGCAGCCCCTACATAATGAAACAGTGTATGATACAAAACGCAATAAACGTTAAATGACCATGATATAATACCTGGAGATTTCTGATTGGCTGACGTACATAAGGGTGACGTCAGCCAATCAAAAGGTTACAACATATACAGGTGACATAGCCAGATTAAATTGAAATGAACAAAAGAAAAAATTAGATAAAAAATAAAATAATAGATAAATAAATAATAAAACAATACATATATAACAAAATAAAACAATTACAAAATAGAATAAACAAAACCACTAAAGTCTGTCTCAAAAGTATAGAGACTTTGCAAAAACTGTCACATTAGCACATCAGTAAATTTTTTGACCATACCAAATAAAACACTATTTATTCACACTGTGAACATGATTATGACATATTTTCAAAAATAAATAGCTTTTCGTTTTTTTACAAAAAAATATTTTGGAATAATCAGTACAAAAAAGTGTCTCAAAAGTATAGAGACTCACCTAAATAAACAACAATGTTCAAGCCATGTTCAAATTAAGTTACCATTGGATTTAATTACTTGAAACACTCGTATCTTTCATTGATGAGATCAAGTTTTGAAGAAGACTTGGATCCAAATTAAACCAAACCATTTCGATTTCACTTTTTAATTCTGCAATGGAAGAGTACTGTCTACCATTTGCGTAAATTTTGTGTGTCATCACTGCCCAAAGGTTCTCAATAGGATTCAAATCCGGACTTTTGGCTGGCCACTTCATCACATTGATACCCTGTGCTTCAAACCACTGGTTTGTTGATCGCGATTTGTGTATACTAGCATTGTCCTGCTGAAAAATGCCATTGTTCCCAACCAAAAAAGACATGAAAGGTACCAAGTGGTTTTCCAGTGTTTCTTGGTACTTTAAGGAGTTTTGTCTCCCAGTCAAAAATGCCAAACTGGTAGTCCCATTGAAGGAGAATCCACCCCACACCATCACACTTCCACCGCCTTGCTGGTTGCTATAAAAGGATTCTGGTTCCTTCCTCAAATCATGTCAGTAAAATGCATTTCCATCGGGACCATCCAGGTTCCACTTCTTTTCATCAGAAAAAATTACAGAAAGCCACTCATCTGTCCACGACATACGCTCCCGAGCCCATTCCAATCGAACTCTCTTGTGCTCCTTGGTTAGAAGTGGTTTTGTCTTCTTCCTGGTGTAAACAAATACAGGATTTGCCTTAATTTTTCTGTGTACAGTATCTTTGGATATTTGTCCACCCAATTCACGTGATATTTTCCGTAAGGAATTTGTACCAGTAGCAGCAAGCCGAAAAATCTGGCGCACATCTCGTTCAGTAGTGCTTGTTGGCCGTCCTGTTCTCTTCTTAGCTTCACATATCCGTTGCTCTGCAATGATTTTGTGTACAACAGACTTGGATCTTCCAATTTCAGCAGAAATTTCTCTGTCTTGCCATTTGCTGTCAACCTCCAGATTTCACTTATTTCATCTTTAGAAATGTCTTTTCCATGAGGCATGTTTATTGTCACTCTTTATTGTGCAGGAATTAAATGCAAATTATAACTTCCTTTATAATTTGGACTATTCCAAAGGGTAAATTTTATTTAAAGCAGGTTATGACCATTCAGTTTGGAGGTGAGTCTCTATACTTTTGAGACACTTTTTTGTATTGATTATTTCAAAATATTTTTTTGTAAAAAAACAAAAAGCCATTTATTTTTGAAAATATGTAATAATCATGTTCACAGTGTGAACAAATAGTGTTTTATTTATAGTGTGAAAAATTTACTGATGTGCTAAATGTGGCAGTTTTTGCAAAGTCTCTATACTTTTGAGACAGACTTTACTAACCACTACAACAAGTTCCATTATAATAAAATACAAATAGAATAATAAACAAAAGAATACCAAACACTGCAGCAAAATTCTATTATAATAAAGTACAAACCAAAAATAAACGACGAAAGATAAAATATGGCAAAAATTTACCCTACCTAGATATGAAACTACAGATCATGGGGTAATCAGATTAAATTGAAATAGGAACGTGTGAAAGTGTACAAAGAAAATAAATAACGTTAAAAAGTAAATAAATAAATAAGAAATAAATAAATAAATAATACTATACCATGCAACAAAATACAATAATAATACAAACCAAAATTAAACAACGAAAGATAAAATGACAAAAGTTTAGCCTACATATACACGAATCTATAGATCATGGCGTAAATGGTGAAGTAATTGATTTGAGCCCGACAATTGGGTGGATGACAATTCGGTGGACGACATTTGGGTAAACGACAATTCGGTGGACGCGACGATTCGGTGAACGACGATTCGGTGAACGTCAATTGGGTGGACATCAATTGGGTGGATGCGACAATTGGGTGGACGTCAATTGGGTGATCGCGACAATTGGGTGGACGTCAATTGGGTGGATGACAATTCGGTGGAAATGCAAATTCGATCGAGATTTTTAAATCATCGAAGCATTTTAGATATTTAACTCGTTGTTTATCTATAATTGACACATCTTTATTGCAATTACAAATCAATTTGCTTCATTCATTTTAGGTCGAAATCACTTTATATTGAGGAATCTTTTATTTAATATTTATTAAGCTTACAAATAAATGAGATTATTTCTTATTATTAATTAATTAGCCAGTTGATCCCCCCCCCCCCCCCCCCCA
>JAHWFO010016898.1:206045-224057 GCA_023313115.1 Rhysida immarginata
GGGGGGGGGGGGTGGGCGAGGCCTCCGATTTATTAAGGGGGGGGCTCATAAATTGAAGCAATACAGATGAACGGAGTCGTGTTTATTGAGAATGAATCAATTAAAAATTGAAAACTGGGAATGTGACTACAAATAAAATAATCATGTGAAATATATATAGGAAGTGTAATGAAAAAAATTCTCCAATCCTTATCTCCCCATTCCATTAAACTGTAGAAAGATCTCTTGCACAAGGCACAACCCCCCCCCCCATCTGTCTACTGCAAAGGGGGGGGGGGACTCCCTTGCAAACAGCTCCGAGGAGTTAAGAAGTAATTTTTGCCGTCCTAATTGTTAATTATAGATAAACAACGAGTTTAATATCTAAAATTCTTCGGTGATTTAAAAATCTCGATCGAATTTGCATTTTCACCGAATTGTCATCCACCTAATTGACGTTCACCGAATTGTCTCGTCCACCTAATTGACGTTCACCGAATTGTCTCGTCCACCGAATTGTCGCGTCACCCAATTGACGTCCACCCAATTGTCGCGTCCACCCAATTGACGTCCACCCAATTGTCGCATCCAACCAATTGTCGCGTCCACCCAATCGACGTCCACCCAACTGTCGCGTCCACCCAATTGACGTTCACCAAATCGTCGTCCACCGAATTGACGTTCACCCAATTGTCGTGTCCACCCAATTGTCGTTCACCCAATTGTCGTCCACCCAATTGTCATCCACCCAATTGTCGTAGGCCCATAATTGATATACATCAAAATAGACTTGGTTGTTTAAAAGCCTATTTCGTTGCGGACCAAAGACAGCTTTGTAGATTTCTATATTTTCTAATATGGCTAATAATTTCGGTTTATCTGACTTGTGTACGATGCTGAGTGTTTCTTCAATGCTGCAGATGGGGTGATTTTCTTATTCAAGGTGGATGGCGAAATGAAAGTTATTGTCTTTCTTCCTGTATGAGTTGGCGTGTTCTTTGTATCGAGTGGCAAAACTACGAACCGACATTCCTATATATCATTTGTCACATTGCGTGCATTGGAGGCGATAGACACCGCATCGGTTGAATGAATTGTTGTCGTCGCCTGGAGTGCGGCGATTGAAAATTGAATGGCATGATTTTGGGGATCGAAAAGAGATATTGACATTGTATTCACGGAAAAGATAAGACAAAGCAGAAGCATCTGTATCTAGATATGGGAATGAAAACCACAGTCTGGGCAGTTGCTGCTTAGGTGAAGACTGTTGATTTACGAGACAACTATGCTTATTTTTTCTTCTATGGCGGACAATTCGGGAAACTAATGATTGCGGGTATCCGTTGGTCTCGGCGAGGAATCGTATGTTCTTAAATTCATTGTTTTTATCATGGTTATCCATTGATAACTTCAAAGCTCTATCAATCATGTGTCTAAAAGCAGCAAGTTTATGGGAGGAGTGGTGTGATGAAGAAGAGTGAATCAAGTTGAAAATAGTTGTAGGTTTCCGATTTGTTTAAAATTGTGACGAGGTATGTCCTTAGTGATCAGTATATCCAGGAGCGGTAGGGAATTTTTTGATTCCGTTTCAAGGGTGAAAACGATGTTTGCAGAAAAGGAATTAAGCATTTGCAGGATGGAATGGGGATCAGTATATCGGTTATCATACACAATGAGGAAGTCGTCAACGTATCGGAGATATAAAACATAGGAATCAGTGGATAACAAAGGTGTGATGTTATTAAGCTCGAAGTCTTGTAAGAAAATTTCAGACAACAAACTGCTCAATGGAAAACCCATACTTAAGCCAGATGGTTGTGATTAGATGACATTATTGGACGAAATGTAATTGTATTCACGTATGACGCTGATGATTGCTAGTAAGTCCACACATTGGAAGGGGTTGAGAGTAGATGAAACTGCTAATGCACGTTCAAGGATACGTAAGGTATCCAAAACTGGAATGTTTGTATAAAGATTAGTGATATCCAATGATAACTTGGAGGTATTGTCACTGACGATGACATTAGACAGGCGGGATGATATATCTAAGTAATTAACAACATTATAAGTATTAGGGAGGAGGTTGAGATTGAACAGGAATTTGGATAGGGATTTAGCTACAAAGTGCACAGGGGCGGGGGAATAATTAACAACTGGGCGAATTGGTTTATTGGGCTTATGTATTTTCACGAGTGCGTTGAGGACCGGAACTCGAGGATTCAGCGGGATAAGGCGTCTAAGGTATTTAAATTTGGGAGAAGCATTGACAACTTTAACTATATTGCTATGGAATGTTTTGGTGGGCGACTTTTATTATTATCATTGAGAAAAGTGGCGACTTTTATGTTGAGGTCATCACGATATATAACAACTGAAGCGTTGCCCTTGTCAGCTTTAACAATTAGAGCATTATGATCATGTAACTTACGGGTAATGCAGGAAGCGGCCTTGATATCATCTTTCTGGTTATTGTGCAGCTGGTGATTTTTAAGACCGGTAAACATCTTACGTAAAATTGGGCCAGCTAGAGTGCACAGGGGTGTTCTGTCCGGGGCAGATAGGGATGAAATGGCATTCTCTGTGTCGGAAATCATATGTAGTAAACCCTTGGACGGCTTGGTCGGGAGACAGTGTTTGAGGCCTTTGTTCAATAATGTCGATTCATTTTCATCAAAAGGAATCGTATGAGGAATTTAAGAACATAGGATTCCTTGCAGAGACCAACGGTTACCCGCAATCATTAGTTTCCCGAATTGTCCGCCAAAGAAAAAATAAGCATAGTTGTCTCGTAGATCAACAGTCTTCACCTAAGCAGCAACCGCCTAGACTGTGGTTTTTATTCCCATTTCTCGATACAGACGCTTCTGCCTTGTCCCATCTTTTCCGTGAATACAACGTCAATATCTCTTTTCGATCCCAAAAATCATGCCGTTCAATTTTCAATCGCCGCACTCCAGGCGACGACAACAATTCATTCAACCGATGCGGTGTCTATCGCCTCCAATGGACACAATGTGACAAATACTACATAGGAATGTCGGTTCATAGTTTTGCCATTCGATTTAAAGATCGTACGTAAGTCAGATAAACCGAAATTGGTTTAAACCCTATGCTCTTGACACTGGCGAGAAAAGCCCCGATGGTGATTCCACCATCTTTCCCAACAAAGTTGGGCACTGCCCCAGTAAAACCTGCCAGTTCCGGCACCGCGGTTGCCGTCGCATCCCCCTCGTTCCCGGGCATCTTAATACCCTAACCCTTACAGCAGCTAGTCAATAGGTGTGTGCTCCTGTGCACCAAACCCACTTCGAAATACTAGTCCTATACTTCCCTTCCTTAAAGGCTTTAGATCACTTTCTGTTCACGTACGCATTCACAGCAAATGCTTCACAAGACATCATAAGACATAGCATAGCTTGAACCAGTCGACCTCAAAAATCCGGATTTTCCGGATTATGGGTCGCTGTTCGGGCACCAGTGTGATAACCCTGCACCCCTCCCCAATATGTGATACGCTAATTTTTTAGACCCTTGTGGGGGGCGTGGAACCATCAAGGGTTCGGGACCCAAAAATGAGATGCGATTCGAACAAGTTGCTATGTGGTGAACAGCACGTTTTTTATTTATCAGCTATTGTTACAAAACATACAAAGTTGATTACATTTATCTTTCTAAAGGGGCCCCTTGGCATGCAAATCAAAATAAATATCAAACGTCAATAAATATTTAAATGGCTGAACAAGAAAGAGCAACACTCAAAGCTAAACCTTTGCTGGTGACACCACCTGTGGTGGAAAATCATGCAAACACAACCTTAGTTCCAACTGCTACAGTACACCCCATGAGCATTATCAGAACGGTTTCACGCCACTGACAATACCACCAACACCGCCAAATAAGTATTCCCACAAACTCTAAGACGCATTTCTTGCGCCAGGTGCCGCTTTTAATGGGGAGAATAAGGGGGGAGGCATTTAATGTAACCCCTCTTGGCGGGTGTTGGCTCGACTGCGATACACGGCGCGGGAACACCTTGTGCGCTTTCTGACTCAGTGCACGAATACAATGCACCAGCTGAGCGTTTTATCAATCAAGGGTTTACAATGCCCTGATCAACGTAAACGTGAGTTACACAATTGAACTGTTATCGGAATATTTACATGGCCAGTCATTACAACAGCTGTGCTTAACCTAACTTAATTTACTATTACAAATGCGTTATTTCCGCTGAGCAATTACAAAAATCTTCTGTCATAGTGTTCAGGCACTTGTCCCGTGCGGAGCACGGCATTATTAATGAGATTTTTTTTGAATACGGCGAAGGTGTGGTGGGAGGAACACACCATATGAACCACGACTCAGAAATTTACTGTCCTTCGTTTAATCGCGCATAAAAGAATATAAAGTCACTCACCAGTCTTGTTCAGGTAGTTAAACGATTACCAAGTTTTCGGCCGAGCGGCGCAACTTTCTCTCGAACAGACGTGACGCCATTCCTTCGCGTTCGACGCAACTTTGTTCTCTTCATATCCCATTCTGATAGTTTGTTTAGTGAACAGCTGACGGCAATAAACTAACACTGAAATGTAAAGTTCAGCAGGACAATTGCGAACTGCTGCAATGTTGAAAAAGGTAACATTAGGAACAATCATACGGAGCGTCGGAAACGTCTGCGCTTCACAAACGCCAAAATTCTCTAGAATGAACGCAACAATTATCAAAAACAACAATCCCGAATACTCATTTATTTTTAAATTAATCCTATAGTAGCAGAGTGCTTTGTTGACGACTGGGCTGTTTTATTTACAATAAGGCAACAATCGCAGTCGCCAACAAAGCTCACCACGTCGCCGTGACAATGCCATCTCAAATACGTATCAACACATAACGACAATCACGGTTTACAACAACAACAAACACACTTATATAATAACACTCAGCCTTTGCTTCAACACACGATAAACTAAAAATACACTTTCAACCCCTACATTCTACCCATAACATGAAAAACGCACATCCTTACTGAACAACACATTTCAACCACTCACGGTGCCCTGTACACCCCTATTATGAGCAAAAACACTACTATTTAATATTACAACCTTACAATTTCTCCACCGGGACACATGCAACACACACTGGCATTCCCTGGAATGTCTTAAATTAAACATATAATTATTGGAGGATATGCAATTTTCAACATGAAAGACCATTAGGTACCTATTTCTATGGTCAGGAATGCAAAAGAGGATAAATTCATATAAGCTAACTCTACTTCGGAGTTATCTAGGTCATGATAGAAAAGCAAGTCAGTGCCTCCCATCAATGTATCAAGTTTAAGAGAACTGAGTAAAAAGTCATAATCAGGATCACGAAAAACATTACTGATTTTGCTATAGATTTGTCTTAAGAATTTTATATGGACACCCTCTATAACGTCTATGTATTTAATGAAGAAAGCAGACCAGATGATGGAGGCAAAATCTAAAATAGGTCGAACTAGGGTGCAATAAATAGTCTTATATGTTCGCACATTTGTGAAGGATCTCAGCTGTCTGTGAATAAAGCTCAGTGCTCGGTAAGCAAAAAATTCTTTCACAGTCACAGATAACACACAGATTTTTACTCTGTGTAACTTTCATCAGGTTGGTGTCCTCTATTGAGTCGGTGTATAATACAGGATGTTTATTTCTGTTAAAAGATATTACTTTACAGTTACTAATATTCTTATGACACCATACTGACACCATTCTTATAACTCTAAATTGTTCCTTTTTTAGGAAATTGTAGTTTTCAAAATTGTGAAAATTTTGATATGTTTTAATGGGATAGTTAATTTTTGAAATGTTTGATTTTTACATTAGAGGCATCTCAGGGGAGGGCGGGCTGTGGTTTCTTAGAAGTTCAGATTTCATTCTTTTATACGAGGGTTGGGGCAAAAGTCATGGCAACTATTTTTTTCTTGAAGATACCAGTCCGGTTGGAAAATGTGGCATATACAGACGAAAGGACAAGGTGTTAATTATATGTGTGGACAATGAATAGCACTGAAATATCGTAACACACTAATTTATTACGTTAGTATACAGGGCAATATGGCCTTCACAGTGCAAAAGAATGACAACACACTACACATAAAGTTGACAAGAAAAACCTGGGCCTAAAGACCCTCAAAGTAGTCCCCTGCTACTGTCACCACACGCTGCCAACGATGTGGGAGGCACTGAAAACACACTGACCGGTCGTCCCGAACGTTGCTCATCACTGGTTGACACACGTCCTTGCTGAAACTTTCCTACCCAACGTGCTACTGTACGGTATGGTAGGGCATTATTCCCAAGGGCTTCCACTAATTCACTGTGACATTCCATCACATTTCTCCCTCGGAGAAAGGCTATTTTGATGTAAGCGTGCTGTTCAACACTGGTTACTTCCATCTCGCACGACACTAACCAAGTGACTGATTTCACAGCCCTTGCTGCGCTACTACCAGCTATCACAGAGCCAGCTATTGTTCTGCATACACACTATGCCCGCAGAACTTCCACACGAAACATATATGTTTGTGATCCGTTCACATATCTACAAGAAAAAAAATAGTTGTCATGACTTATGCCCCAACTCTCATATATATTTTTTATGTTGTTCAGTTTTATTTGCCATTGAGTTTTCAAATAAATTTGTCAACTGTCAATTAATTGTCCATGGCAAAATTTTAAAGGATGGTTGAGGGGACAAAAATAAGCATTTTTCGTCACAGAATCTGTGTCTGGAAATGACGCATTTAAGCGCAGCACTCGATGAGGTCTGGGAGTAAAGGCAACACTTTGATGTTTGAACTTTAGAGAAAATTTTACGCTTTGGAGAAATCCGTGAGTTTCTACCTGTTTGCATTTGTCAAAGCTATTTAAAATATATGTTTGTAGATGAGCAAATCAGGTCCAATGAGAATAATAACATGCTTAAATGATCCCTGTATTTTTTCTATTAGAATTGACTCGAAGATCTTTGGAATTTTGGACGGCATTGTAATAGGACAATAGCTAGCCAGATTATTTTTATCCCTTGATTTATAGATGGGAATGATGAAACTCTTTTTTTAGAACTCGCAAAAGGTGCCAGTAGTGAGGAACTTATTGAAAATAATCAGTAGGGTTAAGGATAGGACTGAAGCACAAATGAACACAAATAAAGGGTGAATATTATCAGAGCCAGAAGATTTGTTTGGGTCTATTGCCTTCCGTTTGTTTTTCAGATCAGTGGAGGAGATGCTCACACTAGATAAATCTACTTCTTTAGGATAGTAAAGAATATATGATCACTAAGATCTACTTGGATATTATCATAAACACTGGAAATTTTGGAGAATAGATGTGCAATGTCAAATGGGTTGTTCTGTGCCTCGTCTTTATACCACTTATATGATGGTAGTTCATTTGTGGATTTCCTTGAGTTGATGAAGTTCCAAAGGGGCTTCGTTGTAGATGTAATATTGGATTTGATAGAAGCAATATACTTGTTGTAGCAAGATTTGGCTGGAGACTTGCACTGAGATCTGAGGTCAGAAAATGAACATAGGCAGCATCTGTATTTGTTATGGGAGGCTTTCTTTCTAATAATAAGGTGTTTAAGTTCAGGGGAAAACCATTTGGAAAAGGTCTGATTTTGGATTCTAAATTTGGGGACACGCTTGTTTATGATGTAGTAAAAGAATGTTATAGAAATGGGCCACAGCAGAGTGTAAATCCATTGTGTGTAACGACTTTGTGCTCAGAAAAAAACAAAAAACTTTAGTAATGAGTTCGAATCCAGGAAAAAAAAAAAGTAACGAACTCGGGGGGTGGGGGGGGGGGGGGACTTTGTAGCCGCTATGCAATTAAAAAAAAAATCTTTAGTTGCGATATCGTTAAAAAATTTGTAGCGAGCTTATGCCCGGTAGAAATTATTTAACCCACAGCGAAACTACAAGAATTAGCATGACTAACTAACTAACTACTTTAACCCCCAGAACTCCATTCCCTAAATGGAGAATGTAGACTTAAGAGTTAATTGCCCTAACCCCACGGAACTGTAAAAATTTGCTTCAGTAATAAAGCTATGAAATGCTATTATTTGATTTGCTATGAAATAAAACCCGTAATCCTATCGAACCCTGAGTGGGAGCTAATTTTGAGTGTGTAGGACATGTGAGGAGGAAGGCAGAATGAATCAAAACGGGCTTTCCAAAAGGGGAAGGTGCATTTGGTTTTATTTGTCATAGATAACAATTAATCAGGAGAGCAAGTGTAAAGTTGTACAATATGAAAAACAACGATAGAATTTGTATTGGTTCCGTAAAAAACCCACGACATCCCTCATCCAGGGGAAAACTAAAAAGCATACTCCGAAATCGGTGTTGCAGAGGAGTGACCTGCAAAATAAACAAAAGATAATAAGAGTAGAGGCCCAAAATATTTAATTGGAAAATCTTAAAAACAATTCTGGTAAAACAATCATACTGAAGCATGTTTAAAAAAAATTAGTGAATTAAATTACAACCTAAAGTACGGTTAATCATATCTCAAAAAGAAAGTGGGCATAAGAAAAAAAGCAAACAAACAATCAATATCAAAACTCACGGAACAATATAAAGCACAAGTGGTCTTTAGAGGATGGTTTCCTGTGTAATTAAAATGCATGTGTTTGTTAGTGTCTAAGGGTTGATGAACAAAATTTTCACTACTGGGTAATCACTACGCTGTAGGAAGAAAGTCCTGACGAACCATTCATTGACTCCATGGACAATATAATCTCTTCTTAGCCAGCGATCCAGAGGGAAGGGCAATAGTGAACAACAAGGGTCAAAAAATAAAAAATAAAGAAAAGGGGGGGGGGGGGAGGCAAAACAAAAGAGAAGACAACTCAAAACATAATGAGGATAAGAACGGACAACATAAAACTCATAATTGAAACGTGGAAAATACAATCAGACAAACGGTTTACAGAGAAGGAAAGCTGTAAGCGGGCTTAAGTCCAGACAAGTAAGTAGACATCCAGGCCGTTGGCCGTAAGGAGTCAACAACCAGTCAAAACGGCATGCAGAGACTATGCAGAATGGAATAGTTGCATTTCAGAGAGTTCGGTAAACCACCAAAGTCGAAACTGCAGAACCGACAGATCGTTGAATATTACTGAGAAAGATGCCTCATGAAGACTTTGGTAACATTAAGGGAAAAACAGATGCTTGTCGTCGTTGAAGCATGTTCGAATGGTAAACTCTAAACTAAATAAAAGCCCATTAGTCTAAAAACTAATTTGGTTGATCTTTTCCTCTCAAATAAAAGAAACAAAACTGCAAGCTCAGGTTAAATGAAGTTTGACTTATCTATTCGCATTTTTCCTCTCGGTAAAATACATCTGCAACTTTAATGTGGTAGAGTGTGGCGACTTCATAAGTGGTGGTCGTTCACTATCATGGCGGTGTTCGAAAGTTCATCGCATCGTGAAACAATTTATTTCAGACTTTTCAACAACTCTTCTGTATGAGAAAATGTCGACACCCAACATCACTTCAGGTTGAGGCTAACCATTTACGTTTGTGTTGCGGTTCGCTTTCTAAGTGCAAAAATCGAATCCTGACGGACAAAATACTTTCGTGTAACCATGTACAAAATTAGTCAGCCATGGCGAAAGCAGTAGGTTGAGCCTCTGGACGCCGTTTCTTCCAATCTGTCCGGGCAAGTTCTTCTCCTCACGACCTCACTGCACCACAGCTTCACCAAGAAGTCTGCTGAAAAACGGAACCTGGGTGCGCTTCAAAACTACAATGGCAACAATCGCCTACGTAATCAGAAACTCGAATCTCTCGCTTTCACTAAAAAAAAAGTATTCACTAAAGAATAATAGTTTTAATACCACTTTATTATTAATAACTTAATTTGTGTAACCAGGGAACGGTCAGGGATTTTTTCAGGGATAATTTTTTTTTTTTTTGTTTTCTCAGGGACTTTTACGAAACCGTTTTGCTAGACACCCTATCATTACTAAACTTTTTTATAATTTTAATTTTGTATGTGTTATCCTATTGCATTATTTTTCGTTGCCCTCTTATTACCTCTTATTTGTCCTCCTTCCTGGCCTATCCCAACACGTCTTCAAATTCCTCTTCTGCCAACTATATATAAAGGCGTCCTTTAGTACTTTTTTCATAACTTCAGGATAATTCTCTAATATTCTAATTGCCTTTAGAGAATTATCCTTTTTGCTTTGATAAAGGATAGTCTCTATCCGAAATGTCAGCTTTTTATTTGATTTTATAGTTTTATTTTGATTTTACTTATTATTTATTAATTATTTTGTTAATTGCTAATTATTATTTTATTTTTCATTTTTATTTAATAACTATTATTTATTGTATTCCAGGGTTTTTGTGTCTCGTCCTTTTCTCTTATAAATATCCATTTATTATTAAAAAACTAATAAAGATAACTGATTTTGATATATGAAACTCTAACTGAAAAAGTTTTATTGTGTTTTACAATTTCGCCGTTAGAGTGCGGGCACTGTACATCCAGGTTATTAAAACAAACAGGTGGATGTCGATATGCTCAAAAGAACATGGCAAGAAATTGATTATCGGCTGTATATCCTCCGTGTGACCCAAGGAGCGCACGTTGAGGTCTACTACCCTGTTTTAATAAAACTTTTTCAGTTACTGTTTCATATTTTGAAATCCGTTTCTGTTTATCTTTATTAGTTTTTTTAATGAACGGATATTTATAAGAGAAAAGGACGAGACACAAAAACCCTGGAATACAATAAATAATAGTTAATAAATAAAAATAAACAATAAATAATAATGGACAAAATAATTAATAAATAATAAATAAAATCAAAATAAAACTAGAAATATTAATATTTTTTAATTTTTATTTTTATTTATTTTTTTTATATTATTGGTTTTTACTATTTTAACTATTATTTATTAGTTTTTTTAGTAATACACAAATAAAATTTTTCAGACCTTTTATGCACATGGTATATTTTCAGCAAAGTCAATTAGTTATTAAATAATTTGAAAACCTGATTTAAAATTTATTTATTTATTTCCTTTCTTTCCCAGATATTTCAGCAGAACTTTCAGGCTGAAACTAACCAGTTAAGAACTGTCCTTGGAGATAAACATTTGGTAGGTACCGTAATTTAAATAAATGACTTCCTGTATATTCATGCATCATAGTCGACCCACCCATTTTCCAGATAGAAAATCAGTTGGCCCATTGTCACATACTTAAACTTAACCTGAGCAGTGTGCAACTTTAAGCCTGACAAAGTGGGAGGGAGGAGACCGGTTTTGATTTCTCATAAAATAATTTATTAGCTAATAACAAAATAGTTGAAATTATAAGAAACAAAATCACTTCAATAAAGGCATTTATTTAGCTTCTCCTTAACACCCTTCTAGTCAGCTAATTGGCTTTGATTAATGAATACAATAATTTAAAGTCTAGATCTAGCACAGTTAATTAATGAAGTCAATCCTTTCTTGGATGTATGGCATCAATTGGAGATAAATGACAACGCTTGTTTGCGCTCTTCTGTTTTGTTTATTTGGACTTATGAGTCAGTTTAAAGGTGTTAAGGACGCACGGCGGTACGGTGGCGGTGATTTGCGTGCCTTTCTCAACTGATGCTGACAAGTAACCATGCAAAGTGAGATGACAGCTAGGTGAGTGCCAATTTTGATTATTTTTTTCCCGCTATCTGATGTGTCTACGTATCTGAGTATAAAAGAAATCTTGTGGTTCCCTACCTGAAAGTTGCTGAACAAACGTGTTCTTTAACTATGACCTGGCTGAATAGCCATCGCTCCGTGGTTGTTTGACTGGTCGTAGCCCACTTCGGCATGGAGTTTTAAGTGCTGTAATGTTACGCAGCTGTGAACAATTATAAACTCATAGATCATGGACATTTTAAATAACGATATGATTAATGTGGATTAGCTCTAAGAAATAGTATTAGTGGTCAGTTGCAATCAAATGCTGTTTCATCGCAAATGCTGACCTGGGAAATGAGGGTGAGAAAATGCTTGGTGGCCGATGCTAATAGGAGTGGATGGAATAAGCACGTGGTGTCGGGGAAGCGCTCATTCGTGATAATGCTAGCTCCAGCGGGGAGACGCGCTCATAGAGCACATGATCGGTACTAAACGCTGCCCAGTGTACAAAGCTACTTTTCTTGCTACAGTAGGTGCTGTCCACAGTATTAAAGCCGGAGAGGGTTTCAGTGAGTCGTGGAGACGTTACTATATTGGGCTACATAAGGTCTATGCTCCAGCCAGCCAAGCTTGCATGAGAGCACCACAGTGTTTTGCCTCCTCGCTTACAGCTACCTCATAGGCAAATTGCATTCCCCTGTATGCAAGTTGTTGTTAAACAAACACTCAGAGCCCGCCTTTTAGACGGCAGTATCTTAGGTTTTATAATTGTGGTGCTTAGAGAATACTATGTCAGCCGGATGCTTGTATGTTTTTTGTTGCTTTAATGCGAGAAAAGTTACAAAAGTCCTAAGGTTGAGGGACCCCTCCAGTGCACATTTATTGCAATGAACCTTCATTAAGCTTTAGTAATTTATTTTGGGATATATATACTGCTGTTAATTAATCTTATATGGGATAAAATTACTGTTGCTAATTGAGTTTATATGGGAACTATTGATTTTAGATAATTACTTGTACTCATAATTATTAACTGATTATTATTTATTTTATTTATTTATTTATTTAATTATTGATTTATTTATTAAAGTGGTGGTTTATTTAATTTTCAATCTTTTGTCAGTGTCTGCCCTCATTCATCCGCTCTGAACCCCTGACGAACCTCCCTCAACAATAGATGGTGTTGTTGGTGCATGATTACAGTAATATTGGAAGGGGGCACTTCACATTTGGCGCCCTAATGTGAGGCAGATAATCCGGAATTTCTGAATTATCGAGGGAGGACAGTTGATATAATTAACAGTAGGATTAAGTAGGTGATTAAGGAAGTGTGGGTACTTCGGGTGTATAATTGGTGGTAGAAATGTGTACGGATGGTGTGAAGCAGGCAGGGGTGGTCGAAGTTTGCAATCTATAGAGGGGCTAAACATTGGGAAGGTGGGTCTGGACAGAAAAAGGGCACTGAAGGAGCTAATCTACGAATTTGCAGATTGCTTCAGGAATAAAGTGACGGAGGTACAGGGGTTGTCAGACTACCAGGTTGAATATGTGGTTGATAGAATACATCCTGTATTTGTGCGTCCATACAAGATCCCTCATAATATATAAGGAGGCATATAGACAGCAAATTATTGAATTAGAAAAGGCAGGCATAGTGGAAACCAGCATGAGCCCCTGAAACTCCCTGACGCATGTTGTCCCTAAGAAAAATGGTGATGTGCGGATCACCCTCGACCTCTATAGGGTGAATGCCTGTACCACGCCGGTGGATTTTCCAGCACCCATTGTAAAGGACATCTTGGAAGAGCTGAATGGGCATACACTGTAGGTTCTTTTCAGTGCTCGACTTAAATAATGGGTGTTTCCAAATACCATTGCTCGAGTCACTGAAAGAATGCTATGCCTTTAAGACTCCCTGGGGAAAGTACCAACTAACTCGATTGCCTCAGGGAGGTAGAAATTCCTCCCATCTCTTCCAGCAGTATGTCGTGGGGACGTTATGAGAGAGGCTGGGAGGGGAAATACACATCTTCGTTGATGACGTCCTGGTATCTACCCGGAAGTTTGAAGAGCACCTAGAAGTGTTGAGATCTGTGTTTGGGAGATTCCGAACTAAGGGATTAATCATTGATCCAACAAAATGTCAGTTCTGTACCCCGAAGGTCCGGTATCTTGGTCATCTTATATCCGCTTAAGGTGCTAGCTTAGACCCAGATAATGTGCAGGCTATTCTGGAATTGAAGGAGCCAAATAATGTCAGGGAAGTGAGAGGACTAATTGGGTCGATAAATTTTTATCGACCATTTATCAAGGATTTTTCTGCACTTCTTCGGCCTATTACCGAGTTAACCCGAAAAGGAGCGAGGTTCTATTGGAACGCAGAGTGCTAAGAGGCCTTTCAAGAAGTGAAAGCCCGGTGGACAACGGCACCTGTGATAGTGGCCCCAAATTACAAACAGCGGTTTTTCTTGTCCATTGATGCATCTGCGCACGCGGTTGAGGCAGTGCTGCAGCAAGAATCTGCAAGTTCGCTGAAACCCTTGGCTTTCTTTAGCCATAAGTTTCAGGGTAGCCAACTAAACTACTCAGTAATAGAGTAGGAGGCCCTGGCGATTATACTGGCAATTAAGCAATTCAGGCACATTTTTCTGGGATTCCCCACTACAGTAATAACTGACCATAAGCCGCTGATATATATCCAGAGAATGAAAGACTCGAACCAGCGGGTCCTGAGATGGCCTTTCAGCTGGAGGAATTCGATCTGGATTATCAACACATACCGCAGGTGTTGAATTGCATACCCGATATGCTGTTGCGGCAGTGTGGCAGCGCAGTTGTGGCGTGGGGAAATCGGGATTTGAGGGATGAGCTAAAAGAACAGCAGTCCAGTGATCCGTGGTTGAAAGATATACTAGCCGAATTGCAGATTCTGGAAGTGGTGGATCGTCCCATGGAGCCGATTGGTGTTGCTGGAGGGTCTGGTGGCTCGATATGACCCGAGACATTCTCGAATGCATGCCCAAGGGTGTGTGTGCCCAGGGGGCTCCGGGAGAAATTTTTGTCACTATTCTATGACGGGGTGATGGGGGGGGGGGGGGCCCCCCCATCGCGGTAGCAGCACTACCCTCTGAAAATTGAAAAAATTGTATATTTGGCCCAAGATGAAGGCTGATGTGAGGCAGAAAGTAAAGTTTTGTATCACATGCCAACGGACTAAAAGGAATATTAAGAAAGCACCTTGGCAGACTGGAATTGGAGCGAGTTACCCATTCCAGAAGCTGGTGGTAGACATCGTGAGACCAGTGCAGAAATCCAAATTGGAAAACAAATATGCACTGGTTATGACCGATGTGCTAACTCGGTTTATCGAGGCCCAGGCGTTGCAGGACGAAACCACTGAATCGGTGGCCAATGCAATAGTGAAGACTGTGATCTGTAGATATGGGGTGCCGACACAATTGATAAGCGACAGGGGTTCAAATTTTACCTCGGAAGTTTTCAGGGCAATGTGTGTTGATTTAGATATTAATCATAAGTTTACAACGGCTTATAGACCAACCTCTAATGGTCTCGCTGAGAGATGCAACAAGTCTTTATGCGAGACCATTGCTGCGTTCTGTGCCAACCACCCTGAAAACTGGAATGAGGTATTGCCTTATGCCTTGTGGTCATTGTGTACCAGCTATCATGAATCCTTGAGGGCAGTGCTGGCTTACCTCCTCTACGTTTTTGATCCGATTGCACCACAGGGGTGGGAAGGAGGAGGACGGAGTGGATGATGAATGAAGTATGGAGCAATAACAGTCCAACATAGTAAAAAAAATTCCGAATACCGTTGGTAATAAGAGGAGGTAAGCAGGGCAGTCCCTTAGAGGTTTGAATAGAGGGCAAGCCACTCGACTAATAGAAGTGGGGCACTGGGTTTGGCTCTTGAAAAAAGGTGGGCAGAAAGAAAAATTCGCTTTCAAATATAGGGGCTCATTTAGGGTGGTCGAGAAGGTGAATATGGTGACCTATAAAATCGAATATGTGCGGAAGCGGGACCGGGTGACAGTACATGTGGACCGTCTTAAAGTGGGTGTTTAGGGCTCAAGGAAGCCTGCCATTCCTTGTAAGAGGAATGGGGATATAGAGCGCACTGGTAGTGAGGTAGGTCCAGGCGACATAGTCACAGTCTGGACGAGGAATTAGAGGTGGTAGTACCACGTAGAAAGGTTCCTAGGCAATGTCCGGTGCGAGCAATCTGACTGGAAATGGGGACTTAGGTGACGTTGAAGGACCAGGGGAAATAGGCTCCCCTATTAATGTGAGGGAGGAATTAACGCCAGTGGTACAGCATCAATATAATTTGAGGCAGCAGCTACGGGTTAACTATCGAATTATAGTGACCAGATGGAGTTAATGTGGTTACTTATAAGGAGGAATTGGGTCCTTGATTTGTTTTAACCATTAGGTGTTATGGTTTTACATATCATTAAAGAGATACGTTATTTTAGTTTTCATCGGGTGTATATGACATTTCATGTCAATTGAATGTCACTTAGGTCCAGCAAAGACACAGCAATATTCCATTTGTGTGTTGTTTTATTGTCATTTGTGTGTACTAGCTAAATAAATGATTTCTTTTATTTACTGGTATTTTTTTTAAACGGCCATATTTTTACTATAATTAAGTTTATTGGTTGTATTTAGCCTAACGTTGTTGCGTTGGCAACATCATGCAACAGAGTCCGCGATGGTTGGGAGATGACATTGTTTTCTCGGGAGGATTTCTGAGAAGATGGTGTCAATCTCCCAACAATAGTTGTTTACCAGAGGATTCTGTTTGTTTTTTTCTGATGTATTCCCAAACACAAAACGGATGAGAGCAGCTGTGTTTGTGAGCTGTCAGAAGCATGGCTGATCGTTCGAAAGTGATAGGCCTAATGGCATGTTATCGCTGTTGAACCCCGTCAATCATTTTGAAGTCGTTTTGGAAAGCATTGGTGTTCCAGTTTTGAGTTTATAAAGTCTAATTTAGTAATATAGTTGCGAAGTGCTTGTTTGCACTCTTCTGTTTTGTTTATTTGGACTTATGAGTGAGTTCGAAGACGTTAAGGATGCACGGAGGTACGGTGGCGATGATTTGCATGCCTTTCTCAACCGATGCTGACAAGTAACCATGCAAAGTGAGATGACAGCTTGGTGAGTGCCAATTTTGATTATTTGTTTCCCGCAATCTGAAGTGTCTACGTAACTGAGGGTAAAAGAAATCTTGTGGTTCCCAACATGAAATTTGCTGAAGGAACGTGTGAACTGGCTGAATAGCCATCACTCTGCGGTTGTTCAACTGGTTGTGGCCCATTTTGGCATGGAGTTTTAAGTGCTGTAATGTTACGCAGCTGTGAACAATTATAAACTCATAGATCATGGACGTTTTAAATAATGATATGATTAATGTGGATTAGCTCTGAGACATAGTAATAGTGGTCAATTGCAATCAAATGCTGCCTCAAAGCATAGACGAGGAAACTGAGGGTGATAAATTGCTTGGCGGCCGAGACTAATAGGAGAGGATGGAATAAAGCATGTGGTGTCGGAGAAGCGCTCATTTGTAATAACGTGATCGGTACTAAGCGCTGCCCAGTGTACGGAGTTGCTTTTCTTGTTACAGTAGGTGCTGTCCGGAGTATTATACCCGGAGAGGGTTTCAGTGATTCCCCCTCTCGAATTGTGTAGTATTGCATGTCATAAAGGAATCATACGACTATATTGGGCTACATAGAGTGTATGCTCCAGCCAGCCAAGCTTGCATGAGAGCACACAGTGTTTTGCTTCCTCGCTTACAGCTACCTTATAGGCAAGTTGCATTCCCTTGTATATATATTGTGATTAAGCAACTGCTCATAGCCCCACTTTTAGACGGCAGTATTTTAGGATATGTAGTTGTGATATTTAGAGAATACTGAATAGAGCTGCCTATGTCAGCCGGATACTTGTATGTTTTTTTGTTGCTTTAATGCGAGAAAAGTTACAAAAGTTCTAAGGTTGAGGGGCCCCTCCAGTGCACATTTAGTGCAATGAGCCTGCATTAAGCTTTAATATATTTATTTGGTATATACGCATTTCCGTTAGTTATTCGTATATGGTATATAATTATTGTTGCTAATTGAGTTTATATGGGAACAATTGATATTAGATAATTACTTGTACTCATAATTATTAACTGATTATATGAAGTGGGGGTTTATTTAGTTTTCAATCTTGTGTCAGTGTCTGCCCTCATTCATCTGCCCCCAAACCCCTAACTGTGACATTCGTCAATTACAACGAATTGTAACTTCTTCGTCTACCCC